>JAACJT020000036.1:7343692-7407848 GCA_009936485.2 Gymnarchus niloticus
GCGGTGAGGGGGCCGTGAGATGTGTGGTGCGGTGGGGTGTTGTTGGTTGTTGTTATGGGTGGTTGGGGGGGGGGGGGGGGGGGGGGGGGGGGGGCGAAATCAGTCAATCCAGGTCTATTGCTCCACTTCTGTTTTTTTCTAAGATTTTAAACTGGTTAGCTGTCTAGGTTGTGTGTAGCCTATTCACACCTAAGTATCCTCTCCACAGCGTACACCTACAGTCTCATTAGAGCTGATGTTACGCATGAAGACCGAAGACCATCCCCGACCATGTGATCAGCAGGGAAACAGCACGTGAAATTGTGACCGAACCCACGTCACAGGAGGTCTCTCTCCAGAGGATCTTGCGGCACTGTGCTCAGTCAGCTAGCCTGGCAGTTGACCCCGGGTTCGACGGCTAAGGGGGTAAAGGCGGCCAAAAGCTGGACCACTGGTCTTTGTGCCTCATCACTTGTGTTGTATTTGGCCCAATCCTACCCCCTCCAACATAATTTTTTTTCTTTTCCAGCTTGTGACCCATCTAATGTACGGTGAGAATCTGACAAAAACTTTATTTTGTTTCTATAAATATTACCTTACCCCCGGCAGTAATAAAAATCAACAGCCACTGAACCACGACAGACAGGGCGCACCCTCCCCATCCTCCTCCACTCCCTCCCTCTACGGAGAGCAGTTCGTCCCACCGCTGGGGGCTCCCCGGCACAACTGGTGAATGACACACTGCAGGTCGGGATTGCCACTTCGTCGGCACACTGAGAAACCAGATGGACAGAAATAACTACAAACAGGACTGACTAAGCAATGCTGCTATGAGACGGTACATTATCGAGAGTACGTTTAAACAAACGGTGATCGAACAATACTGTTGTTGTAGTGTGGAGAAGCTGTAATTTATGGCCAAACCTTGGGGCCTGATCCAGAAAGGTGGTTTAACATATCCTATAGTTAAACCTGAATTTTGATTAGAGGTCAACCGATATGAGTATTCTAAACAAGAGAAATGAAAATATACAGAGGCTACAGTAACACTGCATATTATTTATGTTGGCTGGAAAAATCTATTTCAGAGTTATGATGTTTCAGTATGCTCTCTCTGGCTTTTCATAGCTTCTGACATGGCTGGCTGCTAGCGAGCACTTTTACGTTTTGGTCACAAGGGGACGCATATCGGCCGATGCTGATTTTCACAGAACCCTAAATTATCGGCCGATATATATCGGCCAGACCAATCACTAATTCTGATTGGAGAAAACTGAAAGCCCAATTTCGGGACTTGTCGAGTTTCAAACCCCAAAGTCAGGCTTTCAGTTTTCTCCAATTAGAATTCAGTTTTAACTATAGCATTTGTTAAACCTACATTCTGAAATACTCCCCAGGCCAGGAGTCTGTTATCAAGGAAAATGTGCTCCAACTCAATATACCTTTAGCATTTTATCCTCCTGCCTAAAGACTGTTTTCCTTATAGAATATAGTCATTAAATGTGAGCAAAAGAACATTGTACCCATGATGCACTGCTGATAGATAGGGGCATAAATGCTTCAGCCCATTGTTGCCTATCAGGACATCGTATGCTGGGTATTAGGAGCTAATTCTGCCCCCAGAATAAAACACATTTAGCTAAGCTGTACAGAGATGCTTTAGAGATCCCTCCCATTTGTTTTTTTTTTTTTTTACTGCTTTGATAAAGCTGGATGTTATACAGCTGCTCAGGTAAAGCCTACTGCTTAAGGGTTCAACAAAAGCCCAGAGATGGCATCTGAACCCACAAGCTTTTAGCCAGTATCATAACAATCAGATTATCTGATTTCACCAAGATAATATTTTCTTTGAGTATCTTACCCACTAAAACTATGGCATGTTGCCCCCCGCCCCCCAAGTTCCCTCCTTCTCAGTGGTCCCAAAACATAGCCTTTATTCCTGATATCCTATATAGAGCTGGCAACAATCCCCTTGATGGCCAGATGGGACTTAGCTAATGGCCATATATGTACACAATATAGGAGAAGTAATATTGGGTTTTTTTGTGGTTGGGCAGCCATGTAGGTAGAGAGAGAGAGAGAGAGGAAGGTGGCAAACAGAGAGCAGGGAAGGGGGGTGAGCAAGTAAACAGAGTGAGATTGAATAACTGTCACACTCGAAAGTACAGGGAACAAGAAAAATGCATTCTGGGTAAAAAAAAAAAATAGAATCTTGTGTTATTCAAATATGTGGGTACCGCAACAAAAACAAACATCTAAAAGGCACTACTGCCACCACTGGAGAAAGAAACAACCTTGTTGATGCTTCATTACTACTTCTGTCATAATCATAACAGTCAAAGCAAAATTTAAAAGAGCTTCCAAACACCGGAATAAAAGGTACTGGACCTAAATGCTAATTTACTAAATAAATACTCAGAATCTCCGTTTAAAGCTTTAGGTTTGCCCTAAACTACCAATCCATCGTCGATCTGCCTCTGCTGGACAGAGTAGTGGGGGGAAAGCCTGGACGCAAACCTAGGCAGCAGAAGGCAGACCCAGAGGAAGCATGCAAACTTCATATATGGAGCTGAAGTGGGATTCGAACGTTCAGGCATCTGAGCCACTGAGTCACCCATGTTTCTTGATCGCCATGTGTTACACAAGGGGTTTATAATAATGGTTATTTTAACATGGGAGAATATAAAATGGTAACGTTATAAAACGTGCATAAGTAAAATGTCAGAAGAAGGTGAAATGGATGCAGTCATTTATGTAAGAAAGACAACCCATGATATTATCAATCGCAACAACATGCTCGTTAAACTCCTTGGTTACGCTAAGCTTCTTAGGGTAAATTAATCTTCTAAGAATCTCAGGCCTTCAAACTATGACGGGATTTCAGCTCCTTTGGATGCTGGTGGCAAATACCAACCAATCAAATAAAAGAACGGACATTTGTCTGTTAAACAAACAAGGTAAAAGAGGTGGAGATTTCTTAACTGGCTTATGGTCAAGAGCAAAGAAGATTAGTCACCAATCAAATGCGGCCACACAAATAATAGAAACAAGGAGGCGTGTGCACATCTTCCCTTTGCCTTTTATGGATCACCACGTGCCTCAAAGTGGGAAGACAACGCAGAAAGATGGAACCAACAAGGAACACCAAAAAGTTCACCCCTGCTTTTGGGATAAACAGGACTCCCTGAGTTTTTAGAGTTATAGGCCTAAATCATGGGCAGCCTTTTAAGATGCTGTAGAGCCTACTAGCCAGCAGTTACTAAAAACCCACAAAGTAAGTGGTGACGAGTTAATTAGTTCTCAGCCACCTGTATAATGTTTCTGATTAACTTCACCCCCGGCTCATCCGTGCTGTTACTAAATAGCAGAAATGCCACGTTGGCGAATATGGATCACTGCTAATGATTATTATGCGATGACAGGCACACTCATAAAGGTTATGCTATCCATTACCCAGAATTCAGAGTTTACATACCATGTGACAACAGCTGGAGCCATCTCAGGGTGTTTAGCCGACCTTCTAAGAGGGTACTTAAATAAGGGATGGGAAACAGGATCTGCTGCATCATAAAGGGGGCCACACAGAAGCTGAAGAAGAAAAGGCTAGCGATTGGACAAATGAAGCTTCCAAACCTGTGGTGGGTGGGAGTGTCCTTAACAAACCAATCAATGCTGGCAAAAAAATGAGGCTAGCCGACATTGATTGGTAGTTCAGGATACTCCCACCCACCACAGGTTTTGAAGCCTCATTTGTCCCATCACTAGAAAAAGCAGTACACTCCAACATAATCAGACGAAACTGACCGCAGTTTGGAATAAGAATAATAAAGGCATATTCACATGCGAGATAACCAGAAGTCCACATGACACTATTCCTTCCACTCAGAATACCATAAAGAATGAATCAGATATACAAGTAGCAGGCCCACACTGCCAATTTAAGCAAAAAGAATTCCGCTACAGCACACAAAACAAAGTCAACATTGGAAAACGACTGTGCACAGTAGGCTGCATCTCTAAAGACAGATGTATTCAAAGGAACCACTTACAAAAAAGAGAGAAGGATAATCAAGTTAACTTGCCCTTAAACTGTTTATCTTGGGCCTATTATACTATAGACTGACTACTGCTTTTCTCACCTGCTTGGAAACACAGAAGTCAGCAGAGCCCGCCAGCAGAGTGCCAATGAGTAAACATAACATCGATATTAATCCATCACAAGCCATTAGAATACAGGTTAAACAAAACAAGCTGAAAAGAGAAAACCCTGCTAGCAGACAACCACTTTGAGATTTTTCTAAACTAACTGTGATATGTGGGAGAGACTTCGGCAAAGGTTAGGTATTTACTGCCCCCAAGGGAGTATGACTTTTTGTTTTTTTACAAAGACATAACTGTGTCTCGTGGAAGACCCTCAAGCGGACGGCTTTCCACAGTCCTTAATGCAACGCAAACACGCGTTAAGGATTTACAGTGACATTTATTGCAGCATTTAAATGTCATGTTTCAGTGTGACTACTGTTGAGTTCAGTGTAGCATGACTTCATAGTCTTAAGTAAAAGTGTTGCTTAATTTACAGGAAAAAAAAAACTGTACAACTGCCAATCAGTCAATGTAATGTAGTATAAAAAATGTATAATATACAACTGCAGGGAGTTTTGTCTCAAAAAATTTACTTTGGATACATATCTTTTATGTCAAATTTAACTACAGTTGATGTTGAATTTCAAAAAACATTCCAAAAGTCACAACATACATACACAGAAGCACACAAATGGCAATAAAAAAGGTAAAAAAAAAAGACAGCCAAGAAGACACACGGCTTTCTCTTTGACAGACTTTCTGAGTTTCCTGGCTTTTCCCATCATACAGCTTCAGCACATGGGAAAGCATTTGGGCTGTTTATAACAAAGCACATAAAGACAACACTTACTATGGATTCATGTTTACTCTTTCCTACACCTTAGAAAGATAAACACAACTGTAAATGATAAACGTATATGGATAAAGTTCGTATTGTGTCCTTTCATATCTGATGAGATGGTAAATCCCAAAAATGTCCGATCACACCAACAGATCGTTAGTAAAAATAACAATGAACCCAAAAATATTCTCTCTCATTCATCCATCAATTATCTGAATTGCAGTATTGCATGCAGGGTCACAAAGGTGCCTGAAGCCTCTCCCTAAAATCATTTCTGGTCATTTTCAATCATTTCCAACAATGAAAATTATGAAAAAATATATTGTATACACATTATGTAAATATTTGAAGAGCATAAGTAAAATTACACATAAAATACTAGCAAACCAAATAATAAGTACTGGTAAGAACATATTTTAGCTTGGCTCTAGGTGGCAGTTGCTAAGATACAGTAAAACAAGAGCTTAAAAGAACTTTAAAAATGACAGAAGACAAAATAAATTGCTAGAAATCTTAAAAGATGCAAATGTAATGTTTTATAAATAAGCTTACCAATCATATGACCGAATATTTACATCACTTACGGCTTTATATTAATGTCTTTATGGATAAAGTATACAATTTCATAATTATAAATGGCTGCCTACTTTATTTGAATGTAGGCTATCAGAAGTCAATTTGGCCATTAAAAAAAAATACATTTTCTGCATTAACAAATCATTGTTGATAACGAAGGCTAGTCTGTCCTTATAAGAAAATATTACCCAAAATATTTATTATTTGGTGGACTCAGCATTTCAGTAAACTACCCAAACCACTCTGATCAGATGAATATACATCAGAATTGAAAATTTGGATCATGGCTAGCACAATAAGCATTTGGACGTGCAGAAAGGCCAATCACCTGCTGAGAAACTGCAGCAAAATTATCTATGCAAAAATGACAATTGATAATAAGTAAGCAATGTTTTGGAAAGCCCACGAGCTTTCACACCAGTGTGGACAACAAACATCCAATCAAGTATGCTATGTCAGAACTAAAACAAGCAGGAAGCTGGAATGGTACTTAGAAACTGCTATTTCAAGTTACTACATGTTAATTTTTAAACACGAGAATTAACTGCTGAAATCACCCCAAATAATTGAAAATTAAGCCGAGCCATTGCATATCACAGTTTCAGTAACACTGATTTCTTTTGACCTTATCTGGCTTTAAGTAAAACTCTCTCCAAATCTCCCCAGACTGCAGGCAAAACCTGGCCAAAAAAAAAAAAAAAAACTGAATCCCAGCTATTTTTCCTTCTCCATCTATAATATACTTATTGTGCACTGGGTGACTCATGACTCACAAGTGACTCCCTTAATTGGTTCGAAATTATTCCCAATTTCAGAGGCACGTGCCGAGACAAAAGCTCCCAAGCGCTGTGGAAATTTTGCAACATTTGTCACCTTGACATCTGCAGATCGATTCACATTTGTAAATATAATCACGCTATTTATAATACCCATCAAATCGACATATAGTTCAGCACACATTTACTGAACTTTAAACGTGCATTGTGGGAAGAATACGCTGCACAGAAATCACATTTCGAGCAGAAGGTAGATGCTAATCATTAATGTGGGGGTTAATAAAGTCAAAGTTACACGAACCTGTAGAACTGTATCCCGTGGGCATGACAACCGCTCGTATACACCGCAGTTTTACCGTCGTTCAAACGTTAGACAGATTTACTGAAAACACTCAAGGTGACACACTTTGTTACCTACGTTCGTGTTTGTTTAAATGTTGTTGGTCTCAAACATGTCGTTTACCAACATTCCATTTAGTAAACGGCTCCTGAAGGAATAGGTCGACTCCCAATTACAGCCATGATTGTCAGACTTGAAGTTTTAAGATTCTTAAAACTTAACTTAAAAAGTAAGACTTTTCTCCGCAATCATTATCTAAACACTTAACAGTACCCGCAGAGCTGAGAATTTTCCCTAATTGACAAAATCAGCTGAACTGTGGATATCAAAATAAAGCAAATACGTGTTGAAATAAATATCAAATAATTAAAAATAAAAAAAAAAGAAGGTTTCTCACCAGCCACGGCACGCATCCTAAAAACAAGCTGCAACATCACAAAGCCACGGATGAAGCCAAGGCTCCTACTCATTTTTGCCCCTTTTTGATGCATTCCTCTTAATACGCACTCAGCTGAGACTTCCTTTACTATCAGTAGGAGTTTTTTTACTTCCGAGAGTCTGCCTTAAGTGAAGATGCCGTATCCTCCTGCTGTCTCCACGCCGCTCAGTCGTCTGAGGGCTCGAGACGCTGGTCCCCTTTCAGACTCATCGCAGCCATATGCGTTTGATTATCATCAGAGCCGTGGAGTCGCCCCCTGGTGTTCGACATCTTCACGGCAGTCAACCCACCCGCTTCACAAACGACTTCTCAAGTATTCTTATAGGGAAAAGTTGTATTCCGCTTGAATAAAACATTGCTTCGTATTTTAAACTGGAGTCTAATATACTTCCCAGCAAACAGGCAGCGTTCCCACAACGTCCAGTATCGTTCTCATTACGTTCTTAACGTTCCTGTAACGTACGTGTAACGTTCTGTTTGCTGTGCCCAAAGGTGAGGTTCTCCAACGGCAATCGTGTTAACATACTCACCGCGGCTATATGGAAGATATATGAACCTATATAACGTGTTGACGTTCTTCTTTAATAACTTCTGCAAGCAGCTTTACTTTATTCAGGTAAGAGGTGCAGTTGTCGAAAATGTAACCCTTCTGCTGTTTTAAATGGAGAATAAAACACCAGTAGTAAAAATGGATGACAGATTAACAGAATGCGCTGTTTTATAAACTAGGTAATTATATTATAATATTAAATACAAAGTAATGTGTGAAAAGGAAAAAGTTCGTCTTTTCACTTTGCTGTTGCATACTTTGCTCCGGGTTGTGGTATAGACCATAGAAATGTATCACGAAATGAACGGTGACGATTTTCACACCAGTGACTTTCACCTCATGACCTGATTTTGTTCATCTAATACAGGACCAAAGAGGTGATTTGCATTCATGTCTTTGAAGTTGCAATGATTCAGAAGATTTTGGTTTTCATTCCAGATATCCTTCATGTTGATCTACCAAAGCTGGGCTCAGTCACCACAACCACTAAATACATGCTTGCACAATCCAGTGGGGGATGAAAAGGCCATTAAAGAGAGCTCTGGCAAATTTAAGACAATTGTTGCATTTTAGGAGTAGTACTTTTATTAACCTCATTATTCTTATTTATAATAATAAGTCCATCGGGAAAACCGATTTTCCAATTCAATTGAGACACGATGCTAACAGGGAAAATTCTTCCTTATGACATCTGCTTGACCAATGTCTATCCCAAGATGAATACACAAGAAATTCTACATTCCTAAACCCAGCCAGCTGCCTGTCCTAGAATCCATTTAGGTCTAGCTCCTTACATTGACAACACTTTGAAAAAACGAGAGCCACGTACACAAAAGCTATTTCCATATATCTGTGGACTTCAAAGACATTAATTAGCTTGGTTTAAGCAAGCAATATTTAAAATTATTAAACGATATTTTGTTGTCACTGTAGGGATTTTGTTCAGGCTAAAGACAAACGGTGGCAAACATTGTGTATGTATTTCTTGAAGAATTTAAGCTGTGCATCAGTGCCCGCCTATGGAAGAAGCTGAGTGCATAGACTAACAGCTCTAAAACGAACCATGAAAGTGATTACACTTAAAGGTAAGTGCAATGGCTATTTTTCCTGCCGATACAGTAAATGTCCAGTCTCATCCACTTTTGTTGCCTTGTGTCCCAGCCTGCCCGCTGCTGTCTGCATTACGGAATAACCCTGACCCTTGGGAAAGCATGCCCGTCTCTTTAGCTCCTGGAAAAATCAGACAGTGACTAGACACAGCCATAGCTTGTTTTAGTTCCACTGGATTCTTCTCGGTGATATCACACCAGCTCTGGTTAATTGCAAAGAGACACAAGGAAGAATGTGCTCCATGGAGATGCGGTGGTAATATTTTCAAATGACAAAACGGTATGTTTAAGGCTGGGTAGAATGACTTAATATACAAAACAAGACCCATGGGGATGGAAGCCTGCAATATTCCATCTTGCCATCTAGATGGAAGCCATCCATCTTCTAACTGCTTATCCTCTTCAGGGTTGTTGAGATGCCTGGACCTTATTTCAGGCTACATTTTCGATGGGAAGGCAGTCTATCACAGAGCTTATACCGTACACATACACTGAGGACAATTAATAGGCACGAATTAGTCTAACTGCAAGTTTTTCGCAAATATAATCCAAATATAATCCATCTCGCATAAATAAAACATACATTAAAGGCCTGAAACAGGAATCACGTGGTAAAGATTATATTATTGACCATCGTCGCCATATTAGTATTTCTACAATTCATCCCCCTCAGTGGTCGTTATCAAAGACGGTCTTCGGACAGAGTGCGCTGACAAATATGGATCATAAACGGCCTCTCTTGTAAATTCATCCTCCCTTGCTTTATTTTGAAGGGATTCTTACTGTTATGATTGCATCCTTTCCCATTTCCTCTGAAGAATGGCTGAATGCACTGTCCTGGGATCAGCAACTGATAAGATTCCCTACATCTGATAGTTTTGTTCCAGGAAAGATCGGGTCGGAATCTCACAACACAAAGTAGTCATACTTTCAGTTCAGTTTCCTGGGAGGTCTTTAAATGGCTCTCTACCAATCAGATGACAGATATAATAATACATTGCAAAGCATTTATTCAAGGTTTTGTTTTACCATGTTTGTTTTTTCCTTTTCTTCCACAGGGAGATTTCTGAGGGTGAGACGAAAGCAGTGAAAAACAAAACAAAGATGAGACATTGCGTGCGTGCGTGTGTGTGTGTGTGTGTGTGTGTGTTACTGAGTTGGGGAAGGGAGGTCATGTGATCACGGTGGGCCCACTGCAGCCTGTCTTCTCCTGGAGCTGAGAGATCTTCAGAGCGATGTTCACTAGAGGAGCCAGCATGACCTGCAGTGCACGGGAAACGGGATCATCTGATACCATCCAAAAGACACCCTTGACACATAATACGACTCTAAAAATGAAAACTGAGTAAACAGTGCAATAATAAACAATTATTGAATTTTTACTACGATTTAACATTTTTTCTAGTTGCTCCTTGTTCCACACACTATTGCAGGTTCATTCACAAAGCGTGGTGCAGTAGTAGCTCCTAGTACTTTTCTGGGAAAAACAGGATATCAGAAATGAAAGAAATCAAATATCAAATTGCAGTTTGGAGAAGGACCAGCATCTATGATTGCACCATACTGCAGGATGGACCCAGCAGCCACCCTGAAAGGTGTGCCATGTGACCGTCAATAATAAATCCCTTCCCAACTGCAGTGCATCTTTTTCAATTGTAGTAAGCTGAATTCAAGGAAAGCCAGGTGGTCCTGGTTGACCACGATGCAGAAAGTCAGCAGCTGTCATCGCTTTGCCTGCCTCTGCTCTAAACACTATTTTCTGCTTTGTTGTGATTATTCTTTTGTAATATATCACCATCTTCTGCGGTCCACCCCACCCCCACCCCAAAAAAGGGAAACTGTCAAAATAAAATTTGGCTCCAGTTTCTCAAAATTCCCTGTGTCATGTGCTGGTGTCCTTGAGCCAAGCACGTCTCTTAAATGGTTTCAAGATAATTTTTCACAGTTCTTCATGTATACATCAATAAACTGCTGATTTTCACAGCATGACTTCATATGACACGTGTCTCTAGACTACTGGAGAATTCACCAGAAATGAAATATGTGTAATTTGTACCGAGTGTTGCCTCTCGACTCCACTGAAAATCCAGAGACACACGGTTGAGATGAACCGTGGTTAGTTTGTGACTTTGTGTGTCTCTGTGGGTGTCCCCTGTGAAGTCCAGTCCAGGGTTGATCATGCCATGCTCCTAAATGCTTTCTGGGATGGCCTCCAGATTATTGCAGCCTTGACACAATTAGTGATTGCTTGGAACTGGATGAATTGAACCTGCAGCTAGACTGGGTGATTCTGTTATACTGACACTGTACCACTTTGGTGAAAAGGGTGTCTTCAGGCAAGATCTTGAGGTCTGGCCTGATTTGTGTAATAAGTGATTAACCATTTGATTCCAGATATTAGAGAGCATACAATAACAGGATCTGTGCGGCCATCGAGGCCAGCGTAGCCTCTGGGGCTTTTACTGCCAATTAAGACCTCACCTGTGGGTCCTGATATATCCTCTGGGGGTCCTTTTCGTAGCTGTCTATGTAAAGCCTGATGGTTGCACCAGCACTGCCTGTTCCACTGAGGCGAAAAATGATGCGTGAGCCATCGGAGAAGACGATTCGAAGGCCCTGAGAAGGAAGACAGATGTGGCCCACACACATAAGTCTAGAAAATTCCTCCAGGAGTGGTTTCATGTGCTATGGTGACACAAGCTAATTCCAGACCCCACCTGTACGGATGTATAAACACCTTCAACATGGTTCACTCCCCGATAACGCCACCCTCACCTGCTTCCTGGACACACTTCCATCCACTGGGTCACTGTACTCGAAATTGTCAGCCTTGTGCACCTGGTAGATCTTGTCACCTGCAGAAAACTGCTGTCCAATGAAGGACTTGTCAGACATTACTGCTTCCAGGTCCCTCATCATTTTGTTGGCCGCGTCTGCATCTACTTCCTCATAGTCGTACCTATCAGGTAAAGAGTGATAAAGCAATACAGAGCCGATCATTTGTGGATCTACAAAATGCCATCAGGATAACAACACATTAACATTTCATTGGTCCAAGTGGTGTTGACCATATTTTATATCCTATATAAGTAGGGAAATATTAACCATCCATCTTCTAACTGCTTAGCCAGAACATGGTCACAGAAAACCGAGAGTCTATCCCAGTCAGCGCAGGGCAGAAGGCAAGGGTATAGCCTGGATGGGACGCTGTTCATCAAAGGGCACACACACAGTCACACAGGCCTACTGTGGGCAGTTTTGAGATATAAATTCCAGCAATATCATATAACCAAAGTACCGGAAGGAAACTCGGGCAGCACTGGGAGAACATGCAAACACAGAAATTTAGCATATGTGGTAACTCTGTTAGCTGTTGGGGTATTGTACGATCACTAGTGAGGGTCACTGCTCACCTTGTGAAGAAGTTTCTCCCATATTTCTGCCAATGGTCTTTCATTATGTCCTCAACGCCCTGCTTCCTAGTTGCAAGGATTGACAGCCATGCCATTACTGCCCATAGCCCATCCTTCTCCCGGATGTGGTCAGACCCTATTGAAAAAGGCGAGGGGAGCTCTGCGATTCCGCTAAATGCTTGTAGCCGTCATTCCCTCAAGTCAAAGGAAGATGTTGCTAGTGTTACACAAGGATGATCAGATGTCTCACCCCAGTAATCCTGATTCGCTTCAAGCTATAATGTCAAACTCTCCCATCGAGAGACATACTGTAGGTCTATTGTTCTGGCTGAAAACCAAAACTGTCTTTGCATTATTTTTGAGCGACAGAACACATACATATACAAGCAAAAATGCTCAAACTATCTTGTATAATAGAGACAGGTTGTTGGAGATACACTAACTTTTGAAGTCTTTGCAGCCTTTAGGGGGAGGAGCCCCCACCCACGCCCTAACCTGATTGGTTGATCTCTCACCGGTACCAAAGCTTTCTTCTCCACAAAGGGACAACTTGCCAGCATCCATCAAGTTCCCGAAGAATTTCCATCCTGTGGGGGTCTCATACAGCTGGATCTTGGTGGCCTTAGCTACACTAGGTGACACACAGAGGGTCAGCAAATCATTTGTGTACATCAACAACACAATCTGTCTGAGCTGGAAAAACAAGAGCTTGCCACACTGGTCAAATTATTTCCTCTCATATCGATGCATTTTGTGTAGCTGCTGATTTAAACGTATATATTTAAATGTTTCTGGCTTTCTTTCACTATTTGTACTGTAATTTCGAGTTAGATGCCCGAATGCATTTCGTTGTCTGAGTACCTGTACTTGTACAATGACAATAAAGTCAAAGCTATTCTAATGTTGGTGAATTATTTGATACTTTTCTTAGTTCCTCACCCAATTCAGACTTGCAGTGAGCCTGGAACCTACCTCAAGGCATGGCACTCACTGGACAGGATTCCAGTCCTTTGCAGGGCACACTTTTCCATGCACAATCACACACTAAGGGATATTTAAAGACACCACTTCACCTAATCACCTGTGTCGAGACTGCAAGAACCTGGTGGGAACCCACTCGATCAGCAGGAGAACAAGGAAACTCCATAGACACAGAGGTGAGGTCAAAACTGAACCCATCACCATGGAGGTGGAAAGGCTTTATGCTAGCCACACACACATTGTGACTCTCCTGTTGCTAATTCAAGTCTTTCTATGTCCATTATGGAAGAGTGGAAGGACTGGGCTGACGCTTACCACTCAGAGTGGTTGCCTTACTTGTCTAGGGCCCCGCTGGTGGGCATGCTGCGGGCGAAGCCCCTCACCCCAGTTTGCTGGAAGTAGGGGATAGTGAAGATGTTGGCAGCAATGACAGCGACTGAGTCGGAGGGGTTGACAAAGAAGCCATGTTTCCCTAGAATCATGTTGCGATCCTGAGGACAGAGACCAGGACAAAGGTTAACTACAGCCACAGCCAACAATGCTTCCGTTAATGACAGTCAGCACCATGGTCAACTTGCTCACAGTGCGTCTTGTGTGCAATATTTTCAGTTTGTCTCTTAGTTGACGATTTTCCAGAGGAGGTTATTACTAAGGTAGTTAATTTAGTTATCTGGATTTCGTTAAAGCGACTGAGGTTAAATGCCACATCAGAGCCCTTTTAAGGACTCAGAACCTTTGACTTTTGTTACCGAACCTTTCTAATTTTCCTCATAAACAATCGCTGCAGTACAAAAAGATGATTTGGTGACCTCCTGAGGCTGCTCTGAGAAAAAGCCAAGGTCCCGATCACGTACACCGTCGCCATCAAAGGCCGCTCCAAGGTCGTACTCCCCACACTTCATGCTCTCCACCAGATCAGCTGCGTACGTCAGGTTGGGATCGGGGTGATGGCCCCCGAAGTCCTCCTTGGGGATGCAGTTGATGGCCGAATTTGCCGGAGAACCCAGCTCCTCACACAAAATCTTCTTCACGTATGGACCCACCACTATAACAACAAAGATACTCTATGGTACTTTACGTTCAATTTACTTTGTACTTTTTCACATTTGGCCAATATATTCAACATATTTATTACACTTAATTTTGATATTGCTTTTGTATTGCCTCTGAAATATAATAAGAGGACAAACAATCCCAGAGAAACCAAAACAAACCAAAACAATGCTTCTGTATGTGACTGTTGACAAAATGGCATTGTGTTTTGAGGTGTTCAGTTGTACCCTAGTGAGATCTAGTCCTTACCTCCATGCATGGCATCCAGTCTTATCTTGATATGATTGGGTCCTGACAGCATCTCCTTCAAGATGGAAAAGTCGAAGATGTTCCTCAGCATGTTGGCGTAAGAGTCTACAGAGTCCACAATCTCCACTGCAGATGACAGAATGAGAAAAACGGAGCCTTCTTCACCTCCTCGTGCCTCGTGCAGAGCAAGGCAGGATATGCGTAAACAATATTCCAAAGCACTTGAACATTCTGACCTAACGTTAACTATTTACACATTTGTCCGGTGCACAATCATGCAGCACAACACAAAATCAGCATTCAAATAACAAAGAATATAAATTAGATTTTCCTTGAATGTGCTAGCGAAACCTGGTGTGTTTTGACGTATTCGCTTCTTGCTATGTATATCAATGATCAGCGATGATATCTTGACTAATAATATTAATCTACACAAGACTGTTTTTGCATTTGGAAATACAGTAGAACATTCTCTCAGTTTCTTTTTTTGTTGTTACTCTACTTTTTAAAATGCCTGTAAAGTACTTTGTAAACCCTGTGGTTGTAAGTGTTATATAAACAAAGATTGATTGATTGATTGATTGATTGATCGATCGATCATCTGGAATGTCAATCATCCACAACGTCAATTATCCACAACGTTTTAATTATTATTTCCTGAATCAACTATACTGATACTTCATATTGCATAACATAACAGTAATCACTGTGCATACAATCATTTCATTTTTTCATTTCCTTAATACAAACTGGGCATCCACGTATGTTTGATTAGGCAAACTATTTGATTAACCAAACCAAAACTGGTCCCAATTAACTTAGATAATCAACGCTTTCCTATGTAAGAAAGACAATCACCCACCAACATCATCATCATTTCAATGGCAATCTTAATGTCACCCCAATGAAGAGGTTGATATTTGAAAATCTATACACTAGAAACAAATTAATGGATAAAATGTATACACAGAGAGGTGCTCGAAATCTGTAATCGGCAAATTATCAGTGGGAAGAGGATTTCTATGAATGCCCCACCTTTTCAGTACAGTACCTGTGAATGGTTTGAACTTGTTTTCCAGGTCAAAACTCTGTTTGCCAATAGTGGACAGGTCAACTTTGAGGTCAGGACAGATGGCGTACTCCTCAATGGTTTTACTAATCTGGAAGATGTAATCGGTAATGGCTTCAGGTGCTGGACCTGTGTTCAGAAAAAGGGCGCTGTGTAATTCACAAAATTAATAGTTATACAGTAATACTGCTATATAACTGATGGTATATCATGCACCAAAAACTACATAAACAAAAATAGACAGCAGCATTGGTAAAGTTTGCATTCACATTTAAAGCATTTGCTTAAATTGTGAATTCTGATGAGAGAGAATTTTTCACATATTATTTGTGGACATAGAAAATTGAAGTGATGTCCAAAGTCTTAATAATTGTTTTATGCAGTTAAAAGACGATGTTTAAAGATTCACATAGGTCCAAATGTTATATGAGAGAACCTTCTTTCTGTATTTCTAACACTATAACCAAAGACCAAGGTGCCATCCCAGACTTAATTCCTGGTGTCCCCTCAGCTAACCTCCACTGGAAATGTTGAACTTGATTCCGAAGTCTCCATTGGGTCCACCAGGGTTGTGACTGGCAGTGAGGATGATGCCACCGATGGCCTTGATCTTCCTGATGACACAAGACACGGCCGGCGTGGACATGATCCCATTCTGTCCGATCACCAGGCGGCCGAACTGCATGTACATGTAAACAGAGCTCAGCCTAGTCAGGTGTCCAGTGGAGAGCAATAAAATCAAAATAATGTGAATTCAGATGTTTTTATTTGTACTTTGGGAAGGGAGATAATTTCTTCTTAACCACTTCACATAGGGGGATGAAAGGTGGTATTCATACGGTCCTTTGGTAGAGTTAATTAAAACCAGTTAGAATTCACATCAGTTTTAATGAGTCAAACTGGTGATACTGACCCCATTTGCAGCTGCCATTTGCGCAATAATCTCTGTGGCTACTTTATTTAGGTAGCGTCCATCACCTCCTATCACCAAAGTGGAGCCCTGACGAACTCTCAGGTCAATCGAGGAGAAAATACTCTGGATGAAGTTCTGAAGGTAGTCTTGTTTAGTCTCAAAGACGTAAGTCTTCTTCCGCAACCCACTGGTTCCTGGTTTCTGGTCGGCGTATGGAACGGTCGGCAGAGTCAGAACCTGCAGCGGGCTGACGTCCATCGTGAGCGGGTGAGGAAAAGAGGAAACATGAGCCAGACGGGAAGCCGTTACCAGAGACCTTGGACAATGGAGACACAAAACGGAGCAGGACATGTAATGGCTGGCCCGGTATTTTGAGTTCAGCTGAAGGAGTCTGCCACCTAAAAATAGCTCCCTGGGCATAGCATAGAGGTGGGTTGAAACTGAAGAAGCTTCCTTGCACTTGTCCTGAGAGATCAACGTCAGGGCTGTCAGCAAAACACACTGAGCTTAAAGCAGGTTATCATGCCAGTTAATACGAGTGTTTGAAAAACGACACCAACTTCTGATACTAGCAGACCGTCTATGACTATTATGGTTGCACGCAGCAAACAGGGTAGGGACAGCTCAACGCCACTGGTACCTCTACCACTCCTGCACATTAAATTACTTTATTTACAGAGGAGTGGAGTTGGGGAAATGTAAACTGGGTAATGCAGGAGTCACTTGCATGGTGGGACGAGTGACTGAGGGGGTGGAGGTTTGATTTATAGGATAGCTGGGGGAATCACTGGGCTGAGACCACTCTCGAGGGTTAGGAACAAAAAGATCTCTGGGACATAAATATCATTAATACTACTGTTATTGACTCAACGGGTCAAGACATAGTGTGCGATAGATGAGACAAATTTATCTTTCAAATATGACCCAAAATGCAGCACATCTCGCATGCTGTCACAGTGGGAGAGTGGAAGGAATTGGAGGCAGGTGTGGAACAAACAAAACAGGTTTATTCTAACAAAACAAAGCAAGACCAGAACTAGTAAACAAACAAGATCACAGGTGATCAAACCGGGAAGACCAAGCAAGCAGGGCCACATGGGAGCAACATCAATGACTGGACTGAGGAACACAGGACTGCAAAGCACTTTTAAATAACTAACGAGGGGACAACGATTAACAGGCGTGTCTCATTAGGGCCACACTGGGGAAAAACAGAAGGGGCAGGAAAGCAGGTCATGACACATGTATGGTATTTCAGGCAGCGATGAGTGATTATGCAAATAATTAACAAAAGCGGAAAGGAAAAGTCTCAGTGTTTTCAGTCCCACAAAGGTAAGCAAGTTTCACAGATCGCTTTAAATGCGCAAAGATTTACCGAAATTAGGAACCTGTTTAACACACGTGATTATCTTGCAGAGATATGTTAAGTTACATTTATACATATATCGGACAAACCTGTGCAGTATAAGAGAATATGGAATATGAATGGATGGATATACATTTGTGGATATTGTATTTGCTGATTATTTTCACCAAAAAATACAGGTTTCCATCATACATATCGCTATTTTCACTGCAGTTAGGCTGACACATGTGCTTTAGTTATAATTGTCAAAAAAAACCTTAGTAGTCCACAACTATTTTTTAATCTTTATAACTGAAAGACACACTGAACCACCAAGAGACAGCGATACAGTGACCTCCTTATAACGGAAACACGAATACACCGATGCGTGTACAGTATGTTGTTCAAGTTGTACAGAAAGCTGTGCGTAGCTCGACATGTCCATTAGATGGCAGTGTAGTTCGGCTAATTGGCGGTATGTAAATTATCATTGGGGCTGGCAAGTCGAATATTCGAATAAACATCAATGTTATTCTTCTACTTCCACTCCCAAATAACGCGAGCAATCGTGAGTACTCGGTTATGTTTTTAAACGTAAGTGTCTCTGTGTAAACTACCTAAATATTGCATATATATCTGTAGTATGTAATTTCCCAAAATACATGTAACTGGAGACAGTTAGTTATATTCCAATGTAAAATGATAAATTCGTTTGCCGCTTTACTGATGTTGAATATGCGACAATGATATGGGATAGCCAAGTCATTTTTTAATAACAACGACACTCATATACACTTTATTTGTTCAGTATGTCATTATCGATTGTTTGTTGTAAACAATTGATTAAAAATATCCAGAACTGGAGTACAATACATCGAGAATGCATGGCAAAACAACTGTAATAATTACGTGTTCTTCCTCTGGAAATAAAAAGGAAGAAAGAGCAAGCAATTGAGCAGAGCGGTTGGAGTGCAGCTAACCTGTCATTGATTAAATGTGTTTTTAGAAAGGTAATATTAACGACATTTACATATCATCAGACTTGTTCTTTCTGCACACCACCTCCACCTTTGCAGGTGCATTATGCCTCCCCACCAACTGAAACTCTAAAGTCCATTATATTTGTTGTACTTATTTGCCTGTCTGTACGTTTCATATATTGAAACTCGTCACATTGCGTCCACCCAGACTTTTCAGAATCTTATGCGACGTGATAATTCGTCTCCTGAAGAACTTTGTGGGTCGCATAACCTCAGTCTGCCACGTGCTGCTTCAAAACACCACGTGACCGACACCACTACGGCGACATCAGCCTTCTGATTTTTCACTTAACAGTGTAATTAACGAGGTAGGTAGCTGCAAGTGTTTAGCTACTGATTATCCATTAATTAACATTTAAAATTCACACGTGGTTCTTTTGAAATAAATTATACATTTCTAATTAACAATATAATTGATATAATGCATTGTATGTAAAATTTTGCATCTAATTTTCTGTAAAATAAAATGGTGGCCAAAAATAAATTTTGTAATATTGAGTGAGTCTTGAATACAGCGTATTTGTATCCACTAAAATGCAAAAATCTTGCATCCTAAAATACTACAGTAAAAGTATGTGATTATAATTTAGGTAAAATGCGGATATAATTTTAATTAAAATGCAAAAATCTTTGAATGACAAGCTAAAATTTAAATTTTTGTCCACTAAATTTTGACAGAAATGAAAGCATTATAATGTAACTAAAATCCGACTTGTGTATATACAGGGATGAGTAAGACTAAAACCCAGGACACACGGTCATATGTACTACAGGGACCTAGACTGTTTATCAGGAAGTCATAATCAGGTTGGCTCTGTAAACACATCCTTTCTTATCTCCTTTTCCTCTTATCCATTTATCCCTTAACCCATGTCAGACAAAGTCCACACAAAATGATCATATGTAAGAAGTGTTCTTTGCTGTGAACGCAAGTTGTACACCTATTCATGTCTGGTCTGATTTGAAAGGCCACAGTCTTAAAACAACATTTCATAACATTACAAAGGTATGGAAAATAGGTGAAATCTTGGCTTGTTAGAATGCTCTGCCCCCTGTATTGTACTAAGAAACTTAACGACCCTGTATGAAAAATTCCAGCTGACTATTGGTCTTGGAATCTGGTTGGTCATTAATCCATGGTCGTATCCTCTGGAAAATAATGGTTATACCATCTGGTGAATGATTGGTTTATTGCCCTCTCCAATGGGAGTACCTATCAGTTGGTTTCAGGTTTAAGGAAAGGTCCTCAAGATAGTGAGGAGTTGCTATCTTTTGCCAGAGCCCCCACATGATATTGCATGACTAGCATCTGAAACCAGACTTCCCTCATACTCACTGTGTGTATGTTCTGCTGGATTCTCTTTGTGGACCAATGGATGGTTCCTCACATCCACAGAGCGCATGCAGACTGTTGCTGCATGTTCCCACGCAGGGTTGGGAGGGTTACTTTTAAAAAAAAAAAAAAAAAAAAAGTATTCCAGTACAATTACTAATGACCTGGTGAAAAATGTTGTCAGTAGCCTAATCCAAGTATCGCTGTATTAAAGGAATGTAACATGGATTACTTTTTACTTTTTGTTTACCTTAATGCCAAATATGCAAATAAAGACAAGACAAAAGAAACATCAGTATGATTTTTACTTAAGTGTATTCTGTAAGACAACAGAACACTGTAACGCTGGAAATTAAAATGGGGGAAACTAAAATTTTAGCATCAAAAATGTCTGCTGAGTGTATTTTTAAAGAAAAACTTGCTTTTCATTAAGCAAATTCAGGTAGTAGCCTATAGGCCTGCAATAAAAGTGTACAACGCATGACCACAGTTTACAAAGCAAAAATAAGATCTGCTTCTTTGACAAGGCAAACAAAAAATGCTCCCTTTAGTTTAATACATAGATTAAGGACACACGCACTCTTTTTTTTAAAAAACCCGGTGTTTCTGAAGTGTTGCAGTCAAGGTTTCTTTCATGGCAGCAAATTCCCTCTCAATACGCTGTACTGGTGTCTTGCTGCACATGACTGTTTTCAACAAGTGAAATATTAGCTATCGTTTCACTCCAGACCCCAAGACAGGAGGTTTAAAGTGCGTTCGTGTGCATGGTAGTATATGTATTTTAAAATTGTAATCCTGCTAATAAGCCCATTTTTAAAAAATGTCGGTAATTGGATTATGTCCTTGTCATTATAATGGAATACAGTTACTTTTTTTGTATCCTAATTATGTAACACCATTCCATGTATATAATGTTTCTCCTGACCAGTAGACAGAATCTCCTCAGCAAAACCCACAGAAGCTGAGAAGTTTGATTTAATAAAAATGAAAACTGCAAAACAAACAACAGAACACATCTGGTTTGTGGATTCCCTTCATTTCATAATCTCTACTTTCATAGTTCAAAGTTATTTGTTTCTGGACTAATATTCTTGCTGGGTTTATCTTTTTCAGGAAAGTGCTGCTGGTACTTTTCTATATAAGCTACATACTAATAACGATAACTCTTGCAGTCAATTTTCAAAACCTCATACAGAATGACAGTTAAATACATGTAATGTATGAGAATAATTTTTAGTTTTCGACTGATCAAAACTAATGTACTTCCACCTTTAAGGTCCAGGGATGATATTTAGCTCCTTTGTTTTTAATTCCTGGAATGTCGCTTTTATTGTTTAAATTAAAACAATAACTTATTTCTCCGAAAGCGTTTCTTGAATTTTGGCTTGTAATCCAGTTTGGGTCGCGAATGTGTTTGTGATGGGTCTCCACGTGATTATGTATGGTTCTGCTGTCATTGTGGTGATCTTCTTCTTGGGTCACAGCCTGATAAAAAGTTTCTTACTTGGGTCCCTTAACTAGAAGTTTAAGAACCTCTGCTCTAAAATAATCAAATTCCCCAATAAAGAAACCTTTGGTTGCAGACGTTAGCACCTGCTTATGTTACATAAAGCCACTGTGACAAAAAAACACTATGTACAACAAGGTCAAACTTGTACATACATAGCATTTCCCAGGATGTGATCATATGTGTATGTGTGCTCTGCGGTGGACTGGCATCCCATCAAGAATGTATACGGCTTTGTGACCTGTGATTTCTGGGACGCTCTCCAGCTTTGCTGTGACCCTAGCTTGGATGAACATTTACACTAAACAGATGGGGAAACAGAGATTCTTATTTATTTTTTAAAATTGAATTAGTTTATTGGGGACAGGCACACACCATCTGTCCATCCCCAGAGGGTGAGTCACTGATTCTGTTTAGTTCAAGTTTTTCCCTCTCTCTCACCAGGAGGCTCACCATGAAGGTATTTTTTGAGATGTTTTTACAAGTGGTGATTTTGTGAAACACATCCACAATCTCTTCTGAAATGGCCATTGTATGGCTTTTAGTTTGAGTCTCTGATGTGTTGAATTAATCATCTTGTGTAAATACCATGCTTAAAGAAAAGCAGGCAATATCCATTTCCCCTTTACCACAACAGGTCAAGTCATACTTCCTGAACTGGTCAAACATCTGTAAAGCTGTAGATATGCATATACAATCCATGTCATGCCTGTGTGCAGCGGGGTGTAAAGATTAGGTATTCAAAATGTGTGTCTGCCACTTGCAGGAAGTAAATTGAATAAACACTGCAAACAATACGAAATGTTAGCGGTACATGGTCAAAAGGAGGAAACGTTGGTTACCGTGTAACCCAGATAGGGTCATGGGAAGGCCTGAAGCCTATCTCCTACAGCACATGGCAGGGGTAAACCATCACAGAATATACACACAGACGCATTACAGGTGATTTAAAGACGCCAGTTAGTCTAAAGGCAGATCTATAGATAGCAGATAAAAACTTGAGTACCTTTAGGAAAACTACTGGACTCAAGGAAATCGTGCAAACTACAAACGCAATGAGCCAAGGTGGGATTCAAAATGGTTATACAAGAAAACATTGTACTACTTCATACAACCCCAAATCAGAAAAAAGTTGGGACAGTTTGGAAAATGCAAATTAAAAAAAAAGCAGTGACTCTTAAATTGACATTTATTTCATTGCAGACAGTATGAACCCAAAATATTTCATGTTTTGTCTGGTCAACTTCATTTCATTTGTTACTATATATATCCATTCCTGCATTTCAGGCATGCAACTCATTCCAAAAAAAATTGGGACAGTAAAGCATTTACCACTTTGTAATGTTGCCATTCCTTCTCACAACACTTAAAAGATGTTACCTTTGCCAGGGGCACTGACACAAACCCATACCATGACAGACCCTGGCTTTTGGACTTGTTGCTGATAACAGTCTTGATGGTCTTTTTCATCTTTGGTTCGGAGCACACAGTGTCCATTTCATGGAAAAAAAGATCTGGAATACTGATTCATCTGACCAAAATACACATTTCCACTGTGTGATCGTCCATCCCAGATGCCTCCAAGCACAGAGAAGTTGACACTGCTTCTGGACATGGTTAACATAAGGCTTCTTTTTTGCACAGTAAAGTTTTAAGTGACATTTGTGAATGTGTCTCCATATTGTAGTGCTTGACAAAGGTTTGCCAAAGTAATCCCCTGTCCATGTAGTTATATCAGCTATTGATGAATAATGGTTCTTGATGCGGTGCCATCTGAGGGATCGAAGATCACAGGTGTTCAGCTTAAGCTTGTGCCCTTGCCCTTTACACACCTAAATTCCTCCGATTCCTTGAATCGTTTAATGATATTATGCACTGTAGAGGAAAAAATATGCAAATCCCTTCCAATCTTTCTTTGAGGAACATTGTTTTTAAACATTGCAATAAATTTTCTCACACATTTGTTGACAAACTGGCAATCCTCAACAACTCAGCCTTTTGTGGATACTGCTTTTTAAACCAAATCATGATTACAATCACGTGTTGACATCACCTGTTTGAAATCACATCATTGTTTAATTTTTTTAACTCATTACTAGCCCTAAATTGTCCCTGTCTCAATTTTTTTTGAAATGTGTTGCAGGCCTGAAATGCAGAAATGGATGTATATTAACAAATGAAATGAAGTTGACCAGACAAAATATGAAATATCTTGGGTTCATACTGTCTGCAATAAAATGAAAGTCAAAGTAGATTTAAGAATCACTGCGGTTTTTTTTTTATTTGCATTTTTCATACGGTCCCAACTTTTTCTGATTTGGGGTTGTACGTCACATACCTACCGCTCTCCATAATTCCAGTCACAATTAATTAGTATCTCCTTCCAAACGTGTTTCTTTAATGCCCCCTACTGGTAGTAGTCAGTCGTTTTGCTAAAAACGATCTCGTTTTAAACTGAGTAACAGAAATTTGAGGCTCGGAAATCCACAGCACCTAATAATGTGTATAGTATCGGCCCGCATAATATCTGTTGGCGGCAAAAACACAACACACAAACTAAAGTAACACGGTCCATAGTTCTGGTGAGCTTATGTAAAGTACTGTGTTGAATGTTAAAAGTCTGATTTTGAAATTGGCGCTTCGAATCTAGCAGCACGAGACTAATTTTCTATTAGGAAATCCAGAAAATCAGGAGACCTAATTTTCTATTAGGAGATACTAAGTACGGACTCCTCGTCACTATATTTCGGTACATGTTAATATCAGCAACATTCTAACCAGATGAAATAGGAAGCAGGCAGCCGTCGGCGAGTGTTCTCTTCGTCACCTGAGAATGCGCGCTACTTCGAAAAGTGTTCCAGAAGGGATTCAGTAAAACTATAGTTTATTTGATGGTTAACATTTCCACCGAAACACGACAGTTATCGAACGAGTAGGGTATTTTTAAGTACCACCATTTCTGTAACACTATTAAGTGGAAATTCCTCCGAATATCTGTAGGTGCTGTCCGACGTTTGGCCCCACTATGCAAATTCATTGACTTAATTTGCTCTACTGACTTTCAAAAAAAGAATGTTTTCTGAAGGCTTGCGGGACATGAGTAGGGAAAAGGGAGGAGTCGAGTATACTGTAGAAACAGATAAAGCTTTTAAAAGCTCGTCATATATCTTAAGCGTAAAAATCTTAGTTATGCTCACATAATATACAACCCAATCGTTTAAAGCAAACAGTGTTACAGATTTGCAGGTAACATTATCAAAAGTCCCTGGTTCAAGTTTCGGAAGGAGCCCTACTGTAATGCTCCTGAGACATACAGTATATATGACCCATAAAACATTGACTTGTTTAAATGGCAAAATCTTAAGGGCGAATGAAAAACGCTTAAGCAACATAATGAAGTGCTGTTTTTGGAAATGCGTTTTGATTTCCAGCAGATATAAACAATATGCAGAGTAATGTGGCCGGTCAAACATATTGTTACATGCATTTTGCCTCTTTTGCTTTTTTTTGCAAACAAGCACAACGCGTCAATGCTGCACTACAAGATAAACTACAGCACGACATATAGATGTTTGTGTGCATTAGTAAAATGACAGTTGGTACGACAGCGTACTCGGCGCGCGCTTCAGATGCATTGTCCTCCGTGGGAGGAGGGCGGGGCCTGCGGTGCGCTCGTGTTTGGCAGAGAATTGTCCCGCCAAAAGCTACAGCTGCGGATCCTAGCAAAACACCGCCACACCACAGACAGCTGCAGCACGCAGTTCAGTTCGAGTCCTCCCGCAGTGACATTTGTGGGAGGCGGACAGTCAGTATAAAAGAAGGTAACGTCTTACAGTTGCCTTGCTGTACTGTTGGAGTACAAAACAGCACGACATTTTACTGCTGTGGCAAGTAAAGACAGTCCTAAAAACCTTAATTTGCTATTATATACTAGGATAGTGCCTAGTGTTTTTGATTGTAATAGGAAATTATCAGGTTATTATTTAGACAGACAATTAAGAGATGCTTTAACATTAGCATATCGGAAGTCGCAACTCTCAGTCAACTTCCTCACATTTCTGCGGACTTCGGGTTCATCCTTTGTTGTCAATATTTGCATATTCTCGCGGAATAGTCTTGGAAATCGGCCAAGGCGCGAGACCAAAGTTTCGCGCGCTGAGCAGAGGCTCCGGTCAGAGCTTTGATTGACGCGGCCAGTAGCGCATCACACGTGATATTCGAAATTTCACTGGCCAATGGTTCGCGGGAATGACTTGAGTAGGCGGGGATACATGCAGTTGAAGAATCTCATTGATTCAAGTCTTCTCATTTCTTATTAACAACGCTGTCACGGTTGGGAACTCATCAATTTTAAATAGATTTTAATCTGCATTTATACTTGTTTTGTTTTTGGAAGAACTTCAGTACAGGTAATATTTCGTTATGCGTTGGTTAATTTTAAGATCGTAGTTGGGTTACATTGTCAATAATTCAAAAGCATGAACTAATTTAAGAAAAAAAAAATAAATAAACACGAGGTTAGTTTAAAGTTCCGAAAAAGGCTCAATGGTAAAGAAACTTTTATGTTGTCAATAATCTACTAGATGGGCTCAAAATGTTACTGTCCCAGAAAGTGTTTCTAAGTGAGAATGGAGGTTTTTGTCGCCAACACGCCGAGTTTTAAACGGACGAACCAAAACTGGACGCTGCAAACACGTGGAGGTGTTTGTTGGGTGCCCGGGTAGTCCGAACCGCCTGCCCAGCCGAAACGACCTCGTTCACACGGTGGCTTCTCGCTGGGCTGCTGTAAACAGTTCGACCATGCTCGTCGGGGAGGCTGGGCGAGACAAGCGAGACGGCTAGCACATTAAACAGTCTATGGGCGTCATATTTTCGGTGTAACTGGAAGGGCCGTCTTCATTCGTAACGTGGCTCGGGACCCGGGGATGTCCGCACGGCAGGACATCCGAACTTCTCGTCGGGAGGATGATGATGCTCGCGCACGGCGCGAGCTCTCCCTGTGCGCTGGTGTCTTTTGTATGAATCAGCCACTTGCGGGAACCCAGTGCAAAAGTTAAGGCACGTTTCTCAAGGGGGGGGGGGGGTCGGTTGGCCTCACCCTGCTCGTCCGGTGATCGCCGTTTTAAGCCATGCATGCTAAGCTGGTGGACGAGCGATGGGTGTTGGGTGAAATTGGAGGCACTTGTTGGGTAGTGCCCTGTGTGCTCAAAATGGAGGAAAGTGTGCTTTGCTTGGCTGGATGGCAGCTGTTGAGTAGGAGCACGCCATGCATTTTGCGTGTATAAATGGATGGTGGCGAGCTTAGTTTGTTTAAAAAAAAAAAAAAAAAAAAAAAAGACACCCAACCAGTGACAGCAAAACCCGTTGTTTGACGGTCAGTAATTAAAGTGCGGGATATTTTACTTTAAATGGAGAACTGGCTAGATGGCGGTACATACCGTTCTTTGAGTGACTCATGTACTCTTAGAACTATTCTTAACTTGATCTGTTTTATTCTGCATCTAACTACTTGTCTACTGTCTTATTTAACTATCATCGACTCAATTAATTAAACATCTGAGTTTTTTTTATTTTCTGACTTCGCTATCTCACCGAGGCTCGTTGAATGATTTGTCTAGGTGTCCATTAATGTTCTGCTAGGGATTCTCTTGGGTTGGGAACTCTGACATAAATTTTCAGAAATATTTAAGGAGCTTCTTTTTAATCCCTGACACAGTACTTAACCTTAAGGCTGACTGTTATACTAAAGCTTAATTTGCATCCTGACAGGTGTGAAATTCTGTGGTTCTGAGCTTTACTTTTTTTGTAAAAAGTTAGAGATGGTTTCACTTTAACTCCACATGAGTGTGGGACAACACCATGTCGAAAGTGCTGTAGGAGCCAGATTCTGAAATGAGAAGATGAAAAGGTGCAAAAGGCCCCTAGTGGAAAGGTTTTGTACAAGTTCTTCTGAATGCTTTAAGTGATCTGATATACCGCAGGAACATTTCCTGTTTCCTTAAGGCTGTGCAGAGGAAGACTCAGGAAACCTGCGCTGTGTGCTTCAAGGGGATTGTATTGTGCTGTAGGACTGCTCCTCTGACTCGCAGCAGCAGATGGCGGTTTCAGTAAATTGGGCGGCTCAAAAAAAAAAAAGCTTTTCATTGTAGCCGCTGATTAATATCATTCCTTATTGGCCCCCGTGTGCCTGGGGTGGACTGTGAAGTTATGACTGCCTTTAATAGCCGGCTGTGTATGCCGATTGTGCCTTGTGGTAAAAACGTGGTGTCAGTCAGCACGTCAGGATGCTGTGACGTGCCATTCGCAATGAACGGCGCTGACGTATCAGGCTTTAAATGTATGAACTGTGTCCAATGCTGTTCTCTTCATTCTGGCTTGAACATAAGTTTACAGCACTGTCCAATATTGTTTTATTCTTTTAACATTTTTGACGATTAGCATGGAAAAGCTTCTGAGCAGTATTATGTGCTGTATTTTTTATTTTTTTAATCCCTTGAATGGCGTTAAAAATTTCTCTGTGGATTGTTCTGTTTCAGGGCTGCACGATGTGGATCCAGGTGCGTACCATGGATGGCAAGGTGACCCATCGAATCGACTCCCTGTCCAAACTCACCAAGGTGGATGAGCTCCGCCTCAAAATCACAGAGGTCTTCAATGTTGAGCCGGCCAGGCAGAGGCTCTTCTACAGGGGCAAACAGGTGTGAAGGCCAGAAAGAAACACTGACTCCCACTTGAAACATGTTGTGTGTGTTAATGTTGTCCTCCTGAGAACATTAACCATTGAACTGTCCTCCCCCCCCCCCAGATGGAAGATGGCCACACTATATTTGACTACAACGTGGGGTTGAACGACATTGTACAGCTGTTGGTCAGGCAGACTCTGCCCTCTGCTCCTCTTCCCAATGGCAAGGACAAGGAGGCGGAGCTGTCCGACTCAGACTCGGGCTGCGGCTCAGCACCGAGCGAGTCGGACAAGAGCTCAACGCACGGGGAGACCGAGGGCCAGCTGGCGGGCACCTCGACGCAGGCCGAGCTGCCTGAACTCGTGTACCCTGGCTTTGGCCAATATAAGGTGGGGCTCGCTATGACCTGGTTCAGGTTCTACATGTGGTGCCTGTTTGCCCAAGTTTGTGGTGAGAACTCCATACAGGACCCTGTGACGCTGATGCAGTCGTGCTTGAATTATTCCCTGCTGTGGTAGTCTGCGCTCACAGCTAATGGTCACCTCGATAAATGAGGTCTATTACTTAACATGACACTTAATGACATTTTAACAATGAAGGACGGGGTTGTTTGGTTTGAATCTCGCCCCTCACTCTGCATCTGTGCGGTGTGCATGTTCTCTCTGTGTCTCGTGGGATTCCTCTGGGTATACGAGTTGTTCCCCCAGTACAAAGTTAAGCTAATTGGCATCGACGAATTGGCTGTTGTGTGTGGGTGTTTGTGTCTGTGAACGTATGTATCTGTGTGTGTCTTGTGATGAACTGGCTTCTTTCCCAAGTGCCCTATCCAGGCCCCCATGTGATCCTACCCAAAATGAGCAGTTAGCGGAATGGATGGACGTTTGAATTAAAGCTTTTTCTTAATATTTCTAAACCTGTATGAAGCTTTCAGTGGCTGGTGTGAATTATTGCCTGTGTTTGCTAGATAGAGGATGGCATACCACGCAGCTTACTAGGGGTGTAATGGTACACAAAAATCATGGTTCGGTATGTTTTTGGTACAGCGGGGGTAAAAGAAACAACATAAATTGCTTTTTTTTCTTTATTAAATAGTGGTTTACTGAACAAAGTATGACTTTCTTAAAGTCTCTATAAACACTGTTGTAACCTACTAATAAAAAAGTAAAATTTACGTAAAATATTTATTCTCTCAAGTAAATAAAATAATTTAAATCTGCACCTTAATGGATATTTAACTGTACCAGACCTGCATTGGCGGTGAACAAAAGATACATCTGAGTCACCACGCTATAGTACTCTGTTTTAGCCATGGGCATCGTATGGCCCATTACTGCAGTGAAATAACAAGGAATATACCATCTCTTCTCAAGTTGGCTCTGATGAGAGAGTATAATCCACTCATAACCTTTCTTCTATTGAAACTGGTTAAGAGGTGTTAGGCTTGGAAGGTTTTGATAGTTCTTTGTGGTTAGGGTATTGGGGGGGTCTTTTATTACACAGATGAAAGGTAAATTAGCTGTCTATTTGAAACTCACATCCTGTTCTTCACTTCTGATGTATCAGTCTACAGTAACAACTAGCTGCTAACAACACATGAAAGGGTCATTACTGGTAGATGACATAAAATCTGGCTTGGCCTACGGCAGCATTAAGCAATGAAGTTTCTTCCAGATGCAGTTCATGCAGCTGTTCACGTTTTTGTGCAAACCACCACTACTCCTGGTAAAAGGCAGCAAGTGAAAGTTGTTTTTGAGGGATGATAGCTTTCAGTTGCTGGTTTGGTGTTTTTGAAAGGTGAACCCCTCAGATTCTTGCCCAAGTCACAGGACAATCCCAAGGAAAGGGTAATGAATTCCATCCGGTTGAAAGAGGGTGGAAAGGGCATGGAAGGGTTTTGCAGGATCATTTGGTGTTTAAAGGTTATCTTAATGTTTAACACTCAGTTAATTTCACCTTGATCTCCAAAGCGCTAAGTAGTATGTGAACTTTGCAGAAATGAATTGGCCTGGCCATGCAGTGTAAGGGGTCATTTTATTTCTTTGCAAGATAAGCACATTTGGACCGAACTGGTGCCACGTTACCGTGCTCGCACACCTCACGTTGCTTGTGCAATGTTATGTTGCGGCGTTCCAGATAAACGAATTTGTGGATGCCCGGGACTTGAATATGGGGGCCTGGTTTGAAGCCCAGATTGTGAACGTGACCAGGGAGACCAGGACCACCTCGGAAGAAGATGGAAAGGAGGAGGAGGACAACGTACTCTACCACGTCAAATACGAAGAGTGAGTCAGACGTGACCGGTACTTGAAGTCTACAGCCAGCGCTAAAAACGCTAAACGGCTGGCGCGATAAGGACCCGTTTCTGCAGTGCCGCCGTCTTTCAAGGATCCACAGCTCCACGCAGGCTGTGGGGGCGTCGTTTGTCATTCCGTGTGCTGATGCTGGTGGCTTTGTGTGTTTGCCTCCAGCTACCCGGAGAATGGGGTGGTGCGGCTGCAGGGCAAGGACGTGCGCCCGCGCGCTCGCACCGTGTACCAGTGGCACCAGCTGGAGGAAGGCATGGTGGTCATGGTCAACTATAACCCCGATGAGCCCAAGGAAAGAGGCTACTGGTATGACGCCCAGATCCAGAGGAAGCGGGAGACGCGCACCGCCCGTGAGATCTATGGCAAGATACTGCTCGGGTACTGGTCTCCCCCTCGTAGTGTGCACATTGACCTTCCCACGTCTGGCACTGCTGGTTCTCTGTGTGCCGGCTGCAGTTCCTGTTGAGCTTTTAATTGCCTGATCTAGTCGACTTCAAGGGATGCCCATAGTGGCAAATCATAACTGCCATATCAAGGATTATTTCCTGTTAAATGTAGGACAGTATTGCTTTTACGTCATTCAGCCTTAAACTAACCTTGTTCGTACAAAAGATAAATTTAAATGCTGCGAACCAATACAAGTACATTTTTACAAGTTGTAAAAATTCACGTAAGGCCAATAAACAGCTCATTTGAAACAAAATCTGGTATGTACTGTGGACTGTTTGGACTGGCAGAAATGTACACACTGTCTGAACTGGTCCCAGTTTTGGTTTGAGCTAAGGAATCAGCTAAGTGTTGAGCCTTTAACCAAGTTGTTTTCAAACATGCTTCTGAAAGTGGGCTTACAGTACGTGAATTCTCAGTGTGGTTTAGCAAGTTGGCGCTAAGTACTTCTGCTTTGGTTTGAGTTGCTGACGTGGTCTTGCGGTTCTGCAGAGATGCGGGTGATTCGCTGAATGATTGCCGCATCATGTTTGTGACCGAAATATACAAGATAGAGGAGCCGGGAAGTGCCGATGAGTCAGGAACTACAAGTGAAAGTCCAATGAAAAGTAAGTCACCATTCTGTTAGTTTCCTCTTCATGTTTTGTCTCTTGTGGCTGAGGGTTTCTGGGTGTGGTGGGACCTGCGTTCTAACCTTGCTTTGATCAGTATTACAGTTGTTTAGGAACTGGTGGAAATGTCATTCAGCTGTATAAATTGATGAGATGAATTTGAATTGAGTCAAATCCTGTACTAGTTTCTAAACAGCAAATTGCGGGTATTTGCAAATGTGTTTCGGTCTTGAATGGGTTAGAGAACTTCCACAGAAGGTCAGGTTTTGAGTTGCCCCTTGTGAGCCACTGATTTTACACCTGTGAACACCACATGTCCAGTCCTCAGTGGCGTGAAATCTGGCGCACTACATGACTCTCAACTGAGCTCCTTTGCCTCTCAGTTTTACGATGTGGGTCTGTCTTACCCTCCCACTTCCCAGGGTCCAACGGGCCGGAGTGCAAGCACTGCAAGGACAACCCAGCCAAGAACTGCCGCATGTGCAACTGCCACATTTGTGGCGTGAAACAGGACCCAGACAAGCAGCTGCTGTGCGATGAGTGTGACATGGCCTTCCACACCTACTGCCTCAACCCGCCCCTCACCTCCATACCAGAGGATGAGGACTGGTCAGTCTCTTCAGCCACGGCCTCCTTCTTGACTACCCCTTGTCTTTAGACGATTTAGATGTTAATTTACCAGATTTAGGTGTTAATTTTTTTTTTTTGTAAAATAAACAACGCACCCACGACTCGATCTCAATTTGGTCGACTTTCGATGTCAGTCGGTCTACTTTCACATTCAGTCCTACGCTTCTCCCCATCTCATTCATAAACAATGATATGGCTATCTCCAGGTACTGCCCAGATTGCCGGAATGATGTGAGTGAGGTGGTGCTGGCTGGTGAGAAGCTCAAGGAGAGCAAGAAGAAAGCAAAGATGGCTTCTGCAAGCTCCTCCAGCCAGAGGGACTGGGGAAAGGTAGGACGCGTGTCATTTCATCCAACAGAACGGCCAGACTAGGAAAAAAAAGATCATTCAAAGAAGGTACAATGTTAATCTGGCAAACCCCTTTTAGACACAATCAGTGTCTTCATGTTAAATGACTGACATTGTGCAGAATGGAAAGCCATGGCCTAATGGTGTAGGCATCACGTGTTCCTGTTGTAAAATTGCTTCGGCTGTGCTGGCACCCTGCACTCAACCTTCTTGTTTCCAACCCAGGGTATGGCTTGCGTTGGCCGAACGAAACAGTGCACAATCGTTCCCTCTAACCACTATGGGCCGGTGCCTGGGGTGCCTGTTGGCTCTCTCTGGAAGTTCCGAGTTCAGGTACACACAGGTGTCTTGGGATTACCTGCTGCTGTGGGGTCCTTTTGCTTTCGAAGATTTTAACCCTATCCCATTTGCCTTTGTTTACATCTGTTTCATGATCCTAGGCCCTGGGAAGCTTACATACAGCTCCTAAATTGAATTCTTTTCATCAGCTTTATCCATGTGCTGAACTCATTCGGGTGTGCTTTTACAGGTCAGTGAGTCAGGGGTACACAGGCCCCACGTGGCTGGGATCCATGGCCGAAGCAATGACGGGGCCTACTCCCTGGTGCTGGCAGGGGGCTATGAGGATGATGTGGTGGGTTGAGTCATTGTCCCCCCTGACTACACTCATACAGGCTTATACTACACTGTTACTATGGTGGGGAGTTTCACCGCCCGTTAAGGTTACCTATTATTCTACTTAATTGCTTCCCCCCCCACTCATTCATTGTAGGACGATGGAAATGAGTTTACCTACACTGGTTCCGGTGGGCGAGATCTGTCAGGGAACAAGAGGACCGCAGAGCAATCGTGTGATCAGAAACTTACCAACATGAACAGGTAGCTCAGCGTTGTGTTCTGTTGTGGGTGTGTGGCTCTCTGGACAACTGTTGTTCCTGCTGTCTGACCTCATCCCTTGCTGTTCTGCGTAGGGCTTTGGCTCTGAACTGCAACGCCACAATTAATGACAAGGACGGCGCCGAGGCAAAGAACTGGAAAGCCGGAAAGCCGGTCAGGGTAGTGCGTAGCTCCAAAGGACGAAAGCACAGCAAATACTGCCCTGAGGATGGCAACAGATATGATGGCATTTACAAGGTAGGGGTGTGTGTGTGTGTGTGTGTGTGTGTGTGTGTGTGTTGGATTGAGTGGTCCCATGTTATCCACCATGTGGTGACTTCTGCTTAACGATTGTGACTCTGGAAGGTGGTGAAGTACTGGCCAGAGAAAGGCAAGTCCGGTTTCCTGGTCTGGAGGTACTTGCTGAAGCGCAATGATGACGAGCCTGCCCCCTGGACTCGAGAGGGCAAGGAGCGGATCAAGAAACTGGGTCTCACCATGCAGGTCTGTCATTGCCTGGAAACTCGGCCCGTTGGCAGCACGCTTTCTGAATAAATGGGTTTTCGTTCAAAATTCATTTGAAATCTGTTATGGGAAATCTTGGCCATTTACATATTACAACCTTTTAAGTTTTTGATTATGTTTAACAGAAAGTTTATGCAGTTTTTAAGCTGAGGAATTTGCCTAGATAGAACAAAACAAAAGGGTATGACTCCCCATAAAATGTCAACATTAGTAGAATGTGATGAAAATTACAGTTTTTCCCTGACCTGTTATTAGCATGAGGAATCAAAAAGTTTGTCTTCACCTTCATCCATGGGTAGTATCCCGAGGGTTACTTGGAGGCTGTGGCTCCCAAGGAGAAAGAGAAGGAGAATAAGATGGAAGAGGAAGATGTGACCGACACACCCAACAAGGGGAAGAGGAAACGGAAATCACAAGTTGGTGAGTACGTCAAATATCGGGAAGCCATAGCATGAATACAAATGTATCTCACCCCCCCCATCCTGTCTGCCTGATACAAATAAATTCTCAAAATATTCCTATCTGGCACTATCTACCTGTATGCTCAAATTCTTTGCATTGTGTGATGGTCTCCCTGTAACAGAAAAAGCTTCTCCAGCTAAGAACTCTCCAAAAAAGATGAAAGTGGAGACTTACAAGCTAACGACAGAGCAGAAAGCACTGATCAAGGAGGATGAGCTAAACAAGAAGCTGTGGGACGAAGCCATGCTGAGTCTGTCACAGGGGCCGGTACGTTTGGCTGACATCCTGTTTAATGTGGCAACAGGTTTTACAGTGTGGCTTTGTGTGACGCTTGGTTCGGCACATAACCTCTCCTGTCCATTCCTGTGCTCGTAGAAATTTCTGAACAAAGTTGAGGAGGTGTTCTTGTGCATCTGCTGTCAGGAGGTGGTTTATCAGCCGATCACTACAGAGTGTCAGCACAATGTATGCAGGGTAAGTGAGCTCTTTGTTTTCATAGATCAGGCCTCCATTCACTGCAAATACTGCATGCTTTTCTAGCTTTATATGTATGTTTTGGATTTTGTGGGGGGAAAAAAAAATTTCTCTCTTCCATTTCTGCATGTTGTAAGCCTAAATTGCAAAGAAGGGGGCCCTCAGAGTGAGTGGATAGGTTTGCTGTACACTCCCTGATTTAATTCATTTCATTTAGGTTGGGTTATTAATAATGACCTTTGCAAACTAATCCCACGCTTGGGAAGACTCAAAGCCTCTTTTGTGTCTCCACATTTTATGTAAGTCTAGGCCGTGTGTATTTCCGGTGAAGATGAATGTTGTACATTCTGTCCATTTCTCAGGAATGCCTGCAGCGCTCCTTCAAGGCAGAAGTGTACACGTGCCCAGCCTGCAGGCACGACCTGGGGAAAAATAACCCCATGACTGTCAACAAGCCCCTGCAAGCCATCCTCAACCTGTTCTTTCCTGGATACAGCAGTGGACGGTGATGACATCCTGCTCGGCTCGCAGCTGCTGCTTTCCTCTCATGGAGACTACATGAACTATGACCTGTAGTTTAGCAGTAAACAATTAAAGTAATTGATTTTTAATATATTGAACATATGCACAGTTTTCATCTGGTAGTTGGGTGACAAAGATGCCCTCCACTGTATTGTGTATGAACACACTGCCTAGATTTGTATCTTGGTCAGCTATGGTTAGACTTTAAATGCGGTCAGTACCGTGTTGGGCCGCTAACTCTGGCACTGGCTGCTGCCGTTTCAGTATGCATTTGATCCGTCTTAAATGTTACTGTTTATGGGTTCAAACAGCTCAAAGCCAGCACTTTCATGCTGGTATAATTTTTTGAACTGCTTTAGCATTGATTTGGGCTTTTGTTCTCTTGAAATAGCAGGCTATGTAAAGGCTTACAGTAGTTACCCCAAGAATGTCTATATTCTATGTATTAATTTTCTGTAGTTTGCTGTGTGTTCAATCTGTCATCCATGGGACAGTTCCAACAGATTTTGCCTCACTACAGTATTGCACAACTGGCCAGTACAATAGTTTTGTGAATTTATGAAAAGCAGAATACAGTGTAATCTGCTATCATCGCGTCCTATGGAAGATTAGTTTGAGCTTTGTTTTTTTTTTTTTTTTTTTTTTTTTTTTTACAGAAAAGGTTTATAATTAACCTTAAACGTCGCTCCCCTCCTTCTCATCGGATTAACACGTGTGTCCCCGATAAGCCAAAGGATGCTGGCAACTCATTTTAGTTATGTCTTTTAAATGTATCCTCACAATACGGAATTTTCTGTAAATTTTCGCAAGTTGTATATTTTTAGCGCAAGTTTAGTCGTTTTGGTCCGTTAGTTCGTTATTATATACTGCTTATCTACGTAAAAATGCGGATTTTTTTTGTCTGTTCGGAAAGGCAAATAAAGTTTTAAAGTCTATTTTGCATACATTTCTTAATGTGCGAAGTAGTCCCCACCAAGCAATTATGCAGCTCTGAGTGGGTCAATGGGCATCCACCTGATAGACAGTCAATGTTATGGTCAAGTGACACTACATAGAGAGCTGATCTGCCAAGTACGGCTGACAATTTTGTTGTGTGCGGTGGCTTATGCGTGTTGATCAATTAATGCATTTGCGTTTTGTGCACATGGTTAACTACAAGGTTACGTCATTTACATTTTAAATGGGCATGCATTTAATACAGTGAGGTTATCCGAAGCTTGATTTGATTAGAAATGGCTCCCATCTGTTCAGTCTACTGCGTGCTTCCACCACCGAGTGATGTATTGTAAAAATATTAAAACTATTCTTTTTCCGCTGCTCTGCAGGGGCCACCATATTCGGTGACCCGCACTTGCGTGCAGCAGTAGCTACAACGTACTCCAGTGCATAATTAAGATGGTGATGTGAGGAGCCGCACGTACTCCACGTCCGCGTGCTGGGAAGCTGCATATCTCCGTCACGGATGGAGCGCGCGTCAATTGCGGGATCTGGAGCGGAATCCTGCGCTTCCACGCGACATCAGCGCGGATGAGCTGCAGAACTCCCCCGTGCCCCTTTGGCAACATACGCACGGGAAGCGACACGCTATTTCAACTGGCTTTCACCTCTGGGGCAATGAGGAAATCCAAATTTCTATAGTCCGTGGGCTAACATTTGTATCTCGTACCAAAGCAGCGGACGGAGAGAAGGTAAATATCTAATTGTACAGTGCTATGACGACTACGCCGATTCGAGGTGTCCTATTGATGGGGTGTGACGTCGATCAAAGGGGCCAACCAATCAGCAATGCCGTACTGCAACAGAGGCTGTTTCTAACCAATCGCAGGATTGGATATTTAACCATGGGGGGTGAGGCCGAGCTTTTCCGTACTGGATCCCATATTCACAGATAATCGATCGAGTGGATTCAGAGACCGAGAGGAATTGAATACGAAAATATAAAGGTCAGGACAGACACAAAGCGGGAGGTAAATGCGACGTGAAGCATGCACCGTGCTCTGTGGAAACTGTTCCCTGCATACTCAGCTCGGAAACAGTCTTTGTTCTTGTTCGCCGTGCTGTTTTGTTGACTTTTACCAGAGAAATGGTCGTCGTGGGGAGGGGGGTGCGCTTTAAATTTACCTAAACACACGATGAACTTGCACCTTAAATGTTTTCTTTTACGTGCATGTATCCCGTTTTAATAAAGTCGCCCTGTTTAGAATGGACGTCGAAGAAAAGCAGCCGAATGCGTGGAACGAAGTCTTGTTAATTCGTAGTGGTGGGTTGGTAATTGTTCGCTTGAACCAGCAAGCAGATTGGGGGTGGGTAGGGATGATGACACAAGCCGGATGCGGTGTGAGTGCAGTTAATTGACAATTGCGATGTCTACACCGCAAGGTCGCATTACCCATGCGACAGACAACTTGGTCAGCGTCGTGGCTCGTTTTCTGTGAGCCTGCCATTGTTGCGACGTGTCTCGGAGCATGCATATAAAAGGGGCAGCCGAAGGCACCCTGCTTCATCATACAGTGAAGGGGAGGGGGCGCTTGATAACTTGGTGCTGATTAGTAAGTCCCCCGTCGCTCACGCGCCGCCCGCGTGCCGCGCTCCGTCACTGCGCCCAGGCGGCTCGCGGAGGCTCAGCTCTCTAACTTTAGTCGTCACCAATTTGCTTGTCTGTTCGGTCAGTTCGGCACTCATACTGTCTTTTTAAGACAGATTGGCCACAAACATGCGTTGATGAAGACACTCGGTGGTCTGTTTTGTTTTGGGTCTATTAGTTGGCTCGACTGTCACAGTCGACGTACAGTGCTGTCTAATTTTTGCTCGTTTTGTCTTCTCATTTTCGTTTTCTCAGGTTTACTGTGAAAACCACCGTTTCAGTTCTCTATAGGAGTAATATTTAATATGTATTAAAGTGATGTACTTAAAAATACTTTTCGAAAAGTATTTTTTCCCCTAACAATAGAGGAAATATTTTTTTTACTGTACTATTTGAAGGCTTGTTCAAGTCTAAGCGAGGTTTATTGTCAGTATGTGAAAACGTATGACTTCTGAAGAAATGTATATGCGTGACCTCATAATTGCGTTCTTGTATAATAATTGCGTTTTAAAGATTTTTATGTACAAGAATGACACGCTGGCCTGGATACTGGCAGAAGATGGTCACTGTGTGTGTGACATTTGTTACTCACCTGGTTTACTAGCTGCAGGTTAAGTGTCATCATAGATATGAGATTACTGTTTGACAAAAACTGTGTTTAGCTGGTATAGTAGTTAAGCATTTAAAAGAAATTTGATTTTAGGCCAACAAAGCCTGGGACAGGAGTTTTATTAATCTGATTAAGCAGGCTGTGTTCAACTGGATTTTTCCCCTCGTTATTGGAAAGTTTCTTTGTACATAGAATAACTTATGACCCAGCTTGTTACATATAACGAATCTTAAATGAACTTTTTTTTTTAAATTTATGCCCAACTATATATGCAGTGAGGATGTCACAGTAGCTTAGTGGCTAGCATGTTGGCAGTGTTGCCTCTGGGGTTGACCTTTTGAATCCCACCTTTGCGTTGTGTGTGTGTGTTGTTTGCATGTTCTCCCCATGACTCACAGGTTTCCTCTGGGTACTGTGGTTTCCTCATGCAATCCAAAGACATACCCTTAGGCTGGTTAGCATCTCTAAATTTCCTGTTATGTGTGATTTGTGTGTGTGTGTGTGTGTGTGTGTCCTGTATGCTTCTGGCCCTCCATAACCCTGACCATGAGAGAAGATGGGTGGGTGTACAGTATCCAGTGAGCTTAGTAAAAGTGCCCATGTCAGTTCAAAATGTAAAGGAAAAAAATGGTGATAGTCAACAGCTGGTAGCCATGATGCTGAAGAAATGGGACACTACCTTTGATTTTCAAAACTGAGTTGTGAATGACTCATTGAACTCAGTTGTACCGCTTAGTGTTTTTTCAACTGAGTTCAAATGCAGTAGACGCAGCCTATGGATGGCTGGGTCCCAGAGCATTGTGAGGCTCCATTGATCAAAAGGTATCTTATGTGACTCAGCCAAGATCAGCTATCACACAAGGTCGATGTGTGTCCAGTATCATGCATAGTACAAAACGCATTACTTTATATCTCTCATGGTCAGGACATGCTTCTCAGCACGTGGTAGTGTACTTGTTTCTTACAGACCGATACGGACTTGGCTGTGTTCATACTTCTCTGTTTGGCTCTACTTAATTGTGCAATTTACGCACACGAATCATGTAACAAAATCTGTACATTTTGATTATGTGCTGCCATGTGTGCACTACATTTAACCATGGAAAAATTTAGCCTGGACGCAGGGGTGTCTGCGTCTGTCTGCAGTTGCGTCAGAATTACGTTGTTTTGTTTGGCCGGCTGCTTCCACCTGCACTAATGTGTAACGAATGAGCTGGTCTTAATTCATCACATACTAGTGTATATGTTACACACTTAGAATAAGTTATCACAACACACTTGAATTGCATTGTGCTTTCACTAATAAGTGTCATCATTCTGTCAGAGTTGAAAGTTAATGATCGCGTACATTGTATATGTGCAAATTGGCCACAGTGGTCCAATGAAAAGCTTTCAGAAGATGGCAAATAGTTTATGCGTGTGAGTTTTCCCACCCCCCTATGTAGTTGCCAAAACGATCATATATAAACATGGGGGAAAGGCTGCATTTTGTTTATTTGACCATAAAGTCTTAGCAGCAAGACAATTACGAGTGAACCTGGAGTTGCATTTAAACATTCACTGAATTGACAGTGAAACTGATGTATGTGTAGGTTACTTGGTACGGTAAACCTTTAGGTCCGTTAACTCAAACTAAATTGGCTTATATTGGCGACATACTGTCTTTTCTCCATAAAGTATGTTTCTGTGATAACGTGATGCCCGTCCGGGTTCTTTTTTCTGATCCCGGGACTGTTTTTACTGCGAGGTCACATGTGGCAAAAAACAACTTAATTCCATTAAAACTTTTTATCCTTTTGTTGTTAAAGTGATGTACATGTGTGCACAGAGCACAGTTAAGCTGTGAAAGTGATGTAATGTGTTTTCAGCACATGCATGGCAAGCATCCAGCTGCTATATGCACTGCTCATCTGGTAGCATAAATATGGTCCTGTGTTTTTAAGAGAACATATTCGACGGTACTGATAAGCAGCATGTATATCTAGCCTCTGAGGAGGGCTAGTTTTGAAAACAGCTTGTTATTAAATTATTGGAACGGATACTCCATCATATTAGCTTTGTTGTAGTGCTGAAGCAGTTTTGTTTGGCATCTGCCTGAATGATTGGCAGCTTATTTGATGCAGATTTTAAACTTTTTTTTTTTTTTTTTTTAAATGTAGTTGTTATGTAATTAGAGGAGGCTCTATAGCTCAGTGGGTAGCCTTGTGGCATCACACCTCCAGGGCTGTAGATTTGGTCATTGCCCTCCAAAAAAAAAAGTATGTTTACATGTTCAAATGGGTGTCCTCTGATGCCATGGTTTCCTCTTACCGTCCACAGGCATGTGATTAGGTGAATCAGTGACTGTCGATTGCCCATAGTGTGTGTGTGTGCGCGCGGGTGCGTGCTGTAGTGTGGAGTCGGGTTCCATCCAGGAAGCCCCCTACATGATGCCCTGGGCTTTATAGCATAGGCTAAGTCACACATTAACACTGCATGAATAATCCTGCGGTCTACATTGTCATATCTGTTTTAGCTCAATGGCTCATCTCGTAACGTGACCGCATGTTGTATTCATCCGTGTCCCGGACGTGAATGCCCCACGTTGAACTCTCGTGCTCGTCTTGCCCTCCCGCAGACAGCCTGTGTGATGCTGGCACTGCCGAGCAGCTTGGAACGCTCTGACACGACTGCGCCCACGGAAGGACGCTAAGGTTGAACCCGAGCCATTGGGCACGTGTGGTGCCCCGTGAAACTGTCGACCCGTTGCGAGGCACGGGCTCCCGATTTCCTGGAAGGATAACATCCGCTTCCTCTATAGCCAGGTAATTTAGCAGGGTTCGTCTTGAGTAGGGGGTCCTCATGTCGTTTGCTTTGCTGATAACTGTCAACCAATATGCAGGGATGTCTCGAACCCTTGACTTTGGGCGTCTTTGCACTTTTACCCCTGCTCTCGTCTGCTCTGTAGAGTGCAAAGAATCAGCTGCCATTATTGTAAAATAATTTTATGTATTCTGTCATATCTTTGGTGAGTAGCGCTCATTAGTATGACTATGTAGTATGATAAAATTAATGCAATATGGCTTGTGTAATATAACGCAACATTGCTCAGGGAATTAAATTTCCAGTGGGGTCTTCAGTGGCACTTGTGTTTACTCTCCTCACCAAAGATACCCTCTCTACTTGTTACCTGGGTGACCCCCCCCCCCAGCATTTGTACCCCTCAGGAATTGCTCCTTTGGGGTACTCTAAGGCCTCGGTGAGGGTAATTAATGTCATTCAAGTGACACTTTTGCTAAATGAAGGGCTGTTGTCCTAGGGGCCTAACTATGTTAAATTGATTTAATAAGCTTTTGTACACCAGGCTGCTAGCAGTGGAATTTGAGATTTGAATATATTTTTTGATGGATGTCATCTTTTTTTTTCACGTTTTGAACTGTGATTCGCTGTTGTACTTATCCAATACATTTAGCACATTGTGTTACCCAGAGTGATTAACTCACAACTTCCAAAGGTAATTTATTCTGAAGCATTTAAAGTTCCTTTATCTGGGACAAAAACTGCCGACTTTGATTAACGGGCAGTTGGTGAAGTCCTCATCTTTAAATGCCAGGCTGCCGTATACTTCTCAGTTTTTAAAAAATGTGAACAAAGAGCCGCCTTTTGATTAACATTTGACATCAGGGTTTTCACAAGTTGGGTGAAACTCTGCCCCCCGTGTGTGGTTACATTTCTCGCTCTCAATTTCCCCTTGGTCTCTGCAGTGTAACTCGGAGCCATGTCACTAGACAATCCCATGGTGCAGAATCCGGGCTGCAAGATCATGACCTTCCGGCCCACCATGGAGGAGTTCCGAGATTTTGCAAAGTATATCACTTACATGGAAATGCAGGGAGCTCACCGTGCCGGCCTGGCCAAGGTATGGAAGCCTGCATCGATGTTGCTGCCATATGCTGGTGGGAGGGTGTGCTGTACTTTGCTTGGGGATTTAGTTTTATCAGAGAATGGCTTGGAGCCTAAGCTTGTAGCATAGAATAGTTGAACTTCATTCATCACTGGGTAATTGTCACACATTCTATCTTGCTCTCCATATACAGGTGTGAGTAGGTTCTGGGGTCAAATCACAGGGTCATCTAGTGCCCCTGGTGCAATTGGGGTGAAGGGCCTTGTTGAAGGGTCCTTTGGTGACATGGTTACTTGGGCAGCCATGGGATTCGAACTGGTGACCTAGACATGGGCAGCGAGTCCTGACTCGCAGAGCCACACACCAGTAGGAGAAATGGGAATTTGTGATGGTTGGGGGTTTGGTGTGCTGACTGGCATGACCCATTTCCCAGGGATTGTTTTACTGGTTCCTGTTGGATTCTATTCCCTGCAAACCAAGAATGGCAACATATGGTAATCCTGCCTCGTTTTCCCATTGCTAAGATAAGAAACTTTATTGATTCCACAAGGAGAAATTCAGTTGTTGTAGCAGCATGTAGAATGGAAAAATAAGATTACGATAAAGGGGTGTCCAGGTGTACATGGTTAAAGATAGAGATAAAAAAGATTTAAAGGTGCACATAGGTAGCAAAAAAATTCACAGCAATTTACATGCAACTTAAATATATTTTGTACTTGTATTTTTATATTTTTTTCTTTATACAAAGGTATGGCATAGCATAATACAATAATCACTATATAGTCATTGTACATGTAGATAAGCACCCAGCCGCTGCTCATGTAAATGTTCATATTCTTGCTCTCCTGAGAGCAGTGGCTGTTGTAGAGTCTGATGGCAGCAGGGTTGAAGGACCTGTGGTAATGTGTTGAAGTCTGTCGCTGAAGGAGTTACTCAGGCTTCCTAGGGTCTCCTGTAGAGGGTGGGCTAGATTGTCCTTGATGCACAAAAGTTAGGCTAAGAGCCTCCTTGGCGTACTCCAGGGGACACCCCAGAACATGGCTTGCTTTCTTGTTCAGCTTGTCCAGCTTGTGTAGCTCCTTCCTGTCTGTCTAGGACTGAGGTTAAATGTCAAAGTATTAGGCGCACCGTAACCCAGAGCTGGCACCCTGTGACTTCCTGTTGACCTAGTTGTTGCTTCAGTCCAGCTTCCACCCCTTTTCACCCCCCAGGTGATCCCTCCGAAGGAATGGAAACCACGTCAGACGTACGACTCTATTGAGGACATGGTGATCCCAGCGCCCATCATGCAGGTGGTGACAGGCCAGTCCGGCCTCTTCACCCAGTACAACATCCAAAAGAAGTCCATGACTGTGGGCGAGTACCGCAGGCTGGCCAACAGCGAGAAGTGAGTGGGTGGGGGTGTGTGGTGCTGGCTGCGGTCCAACTCCAGTTTTCCTAAGGTTCTTGTCAGTTGTTTTGGAGAGGGACTACGATCATTTCACTGCCCCATTGTTGGTCTTGGTGGCATGGTGAACAAATGGCACATTTAACAGTGAATTGTTGGACATTGTACCCTGGGTGTCAGTCAGTTGGGGGTGGGGGGGCAAGATACAGGTGGTCTGAAGATTACCCCCCCCCAAAAAAAAAAAAAGCCAGGCTGTCGATGTGGTGGGGGTTAGCATGAAAGGGGTGAGACTACACTTGGAAGCAGACCACTCCTCCTGCCACTTCATTTACACCCGGCCCTGGAGCTACCATCTGCTCAGGACTACGGGCACCAGCAAGCTGACTGCTTGCGTCCAGCTGCCCGCAGCAGCAGAAATGCATTGTAAGGGATGGGATGGCCCGCGTTCTTTAGCTTTGTGCCACTTTTCCATTTGTACTTCTGTTCCATTCCACATGTGATGTTGTGAGAGAAGATCATGCCTTTAAACTGAACCTCATCCTTGTGACTTTCCTTATTTACCTCAAGTTAGGGTGTCGACTCTCCTAGTGCTGGGACATAGTTTATCTACACCAGACCGTTTGCCATGTTCCAGACTTTCCTTAACCAGCCCCTGCTCTCTAGGTATTGCACCCCCCGCCATAAGGACTTTGATGACCTGGAGAGGAAGTACTGGAAGAACTTGACCTTTGTTTCGCCCATATATGGTGCTGACATCAGCGGCTCCCTCTATGATGTGGTGAGTTTGGGTTCTCGCTCGTTGTCTACGTTTGGGGAAAAACCCGCGCGAGTGAAGCATGACGCTCCCTCCCGTGGAGGTCCAGCTTTGTCTTCCTCGGTGTGGATCCGAGGCTTGGGGGAGCCCTAAGCTGACCTGTGGTCCCTTGGGCGAGGCACGCAAGCTGGCCCTCCTCCTCATCTTCGGCCTGTGCCGATGTCAGCGGCGTTCTCACAGGGCGACCGCGGGTAGAGATGCCGCGTGTCCCGTAAGAGTGTCGTGCCAATCTCTGAAGCCTACTGCAGTACGGCTAAGTGAGATGGGTGCTTGACGGGACGCGCTGTCAGTTAGGCTTGGACGTTTTGCATTGTGGGTCAGACGTATGAGAAATGGTAGGATGCTAATGAAGAAAGTGAATCCGGGGAATAAGAATCTACTTAACTGGATCATATGTACATGTAGGTCTCATTCATCAGTGGGCCATGTGTTGGGAAATTAACTCAATTCTGATTTTAAGGAAATGTTTACTTTCCCATTGGCCATCTGTACAATTCTTTTTTTGGTTGCCTCTTTATTGGTCAGTTGTGGGTTTTTTTTTTTTCCCTTCATCATTATGACTAATGACCTAAGTACCTGTAATACTGTGGGGGAAAAACCTGTTACAAGAATCAGTCATAGCTTTTAATTTTGGCAGATGTCTTTCGACGTGGGTCATATGTTTTTGTACGTTGTTGAGGGTCAAGTCTGCGCTGCTTTCCGCTGTAGGCGTAAGTGTGTAGGTTTGTAATGCACCCATTATGCTGCAATGTCGCCATCTGCTGGTGAAATTTGCTACTTTTTTAATGTGTCTGGAAGAAATTTAATTTTTAAAGTGATTTTTAAATGGCAATATTACCTCTATCCACTATAGTTGTTGCTTTAAGTCAACTTGAATCTTTTGTTTTCTCTTGTCTACTTTCGAAATTCCCTTTTATCATTTTTTGGTGTGAAATTAGCTCCTGAGACCAAGCATGTTGGTACTGCTTATCCTTTTTCTGTATTTATGATATTTTGCTTATTATTACTAGAGCTAAGTCAGGACAGACACAGCATGAATGTGAGTTGCGTGTTGCCGTTGAATGTGTTATTGATGTCAGTTGCCATGAAGTGACACAACGGCCCCGTCCTCTCTTCAGGACATCGCTGAGTGGAACATCAGCCATCTGAACACCTTGCTGGACATGGTGGAGCAGGAGTGTGGCATCGTCATTGAGGGGGTCAACACGCCCTACCTCTACTTCGGCATGTGGAAGACCACCTTCGCCTGGCACACGGAGGACATGGACCTCTATAGCATCAACTACCTGCACTTTGGGGAGCCCAAGTCTTGGTTAGTGAGCCCCCCCCCCCCTTTTCCCAGCAGTGGTCTGACCCGGGTCTTCCTTCCCCCCCCTTTTTCCAGCAGTGGGGAAATCCTATTTGATATTGTCTGTTTTCCGCTTGCTTCCTCCTGTATCTCCTGTCCTATTCCTCTTGGTTTTTGGTCCTGTGTGAGATGTTCTTGCTGTTGGTCTTCTCAACTCTGTTTGTTTAAACTTTCTTCTTTTCTCTCGAACCCTTTTTTAATTTTATGCTTCTCTTTCCCCTCCATCCTCTTTTTGCCTCTCCATTGTCTTCTAGTGACGGTTATAAGTTGCTCCGGAAACATGCAGTGAAATAACGTACGCATGTCAATTTTGCAGTGTAATGCTGTAGCCCTGTGGCAGCCTGACCCCTAGTGTGAACGTTCTCTTAAATTCATCCTTCGTTCGCTGGCGTTTCATCTGTTAACTCTTAATGAGCTTTTGAGGTCTCTCTTTTGAATCTTCATTTCCTTTGCACAAACACGGCCTTCTTATCTGCATGAATCATGACGCTTGGCTGGAGGGTTTAGCCTGACTTGACTTGTTGCCTTTTTATTGGTCAGACCCTTTCACATTTTAGTGTTGGGTGTCATGCCAGCCGGTGCTGTACAGACCTGTTATGGTCTCCAGCAGCGCATAACCAGTATTGTCATTTTTTTTTTTTTTTTTTTTTTTATAATACTGAAACAAACAAGTTCCCATTTGCTGAAAGTGTGTGGTTTCTGTGGAGAAATTTGTGTAAATAAGCAGCCAGCAGGAGGTGCTAAAGTGCTGTGTGAATCCCTGCTTGATGCTGCTGCCTCTGTCTCTGGACATTGTTTCACTTTATTAGTCTCGCTTTTTGGGGGAGGGGTTACAATATCGTCAGACAGTACCTACTTAGGAGGTTTACGTGTTTGCGTGACATGCTCAGATTTGGTCAAATAACCAGGTGGTTTGACAGATTAGCTGAGGTTAACATCATTTGAAGCAGTAAGAACATGAATTACCTCCGGAGTGTCTGGTGACCAAGATAGCCACTGCATTGTGTCTCCCACATAAGCAGCCATCGTCCTGTCTGTGTCGCCCTTAATTTTGTGGGATCCCCCCTCTGTGGGGTCCTGCTGTCCCCTCTACTGTACCCTAGACTGTCCCTCTGCATTTGTATTACTCTGAAATCCTGACTTTGAAAAACACACTACATTCTAACTGTTCTGTGATTTGCTAGACCTTGGCCAAAGACATTGGACATAGTCTGTTTACAACCGTAATATTTAGGGCAAAATTATAAGCTCTCTAAGGTAACAAAAGCCTGGGTTCCCAGCTGCATGCTGTAGTATTTTAATCCATATGCATTGCTGGTGAGATCTTGGTTTTGCCTTAGTGTTCTTCTGAATTAATTAATGGTCCGCTTGTTTGAACCTGGAGGGGAATTTTTACTTCAAAGTGCAATACCCCTAATGGGTCAGGGAACTTAAGTTACTGAGAAATGGTTCCTGTCCATAAGAGAAGTAGGAACTGTCTGAGTGGATGTTTAATAGGCTGGGCTTGAAGGACCATTTATATGTTGGGGTGATTTGGATGCAAGTAAACAGCAGGCTGCCCCCTTGTGGGCCTTCTGGGTCTGGGCTTGCATCTTTTTGTCTGCCTCCCCCTTTCGTTTGATTCCTGCTAGCCCCTCCTCCCAATGCGTGCTCGCACAGATTTACACACATTTTGTTCTGTATGTTAAAAAGAAAATATTAATAAATATTTTTCTGAAAGGTCCACGTCAAACTGTGTGCTGCCTGTGTGTTGTCTCTTCATCCTGGATGCTGTTGTTACATTAGGAGCGTTTGTCATTATGAAGTCTGATGTTTCATTACGTGCTACAAGTTTTTCTGTTTTATGTCTCCGAATAAATTGCTGATCGCGGAAAAAGGAGGTGGGAGTTGAGGGTAGATGCTATTGTCCATGGTATCCCCTTTCACCCGCCCGTTTACTGGCCGCTTCTCCACACTCGGGTGCTGACCTTCCGGGTTGCCATGGATACCTCTGTGGGGTTTTTAATTGAGCCCCTCCAGATGCCCAGTGCCCGCATCGCCGTTATTTATAGACAGATTATTAGCACAAGGACACTTCCCAGCCTCCGTTTGAAGATTGCTGTGAAAATCCCTTTTGCCACGTTTCGCTGGGATTTGTGGGGAGCTCTGGCAGGCCCTCCTTTATTCCTCACCTCCTCCGAGGAGCATTAAAACCAGGCATTCTGGATTGATCGGGGCCTCAGAACTTTTTCTGGTGTTTATCTGTCCAACTACTTAATTGGGGAGACTGTGCATTTTGTAGTCCAGTTAAATTGAATGCTGGTGTAGCGGTTAAGGATGTGGACGTGTAACCTAATGGTTGCAGCAGATTGCCATCAGGGCCTCTGCGTGTTAGTGTAAGCCTTGCTTAAGGCACTGACATCGTCTACTGACTGTTCAGACCAACGACGGCATCGTGACGATTCAAAATGTCGGCAAGAAGGAGGTTCTGGTAATGCTGGTATTTAGTTAATTATCCCCCGATGGCATACTGGAAGCCTCAGGTCGAAGGAAGCAAGAGAGTAAAGTTACAGGGTTTCCCCTTTAGGGGGAGCCACTGTCCTTGTTTTCATGGCTTATTTCCAAGTTTTCATCAACATCAACGGTCAGCAGGAGGTGGTCTTTGCATGTGGGGGATGGGAAAAAGGGTGGAGGACAGCCTTTAAATCCTCCACACTGCATGTCATTGACCAGTGAAATCCAGCAGGAGCAGTGCAAAAAATATGGGCTTTATAATTCCAGTTGACTCATATTGAAATTAAATATTAATCTTGGCAGCCTGACCAGGAACAGCATTTCAACTGTCTGTGATCTGTTCTGTATCTCAGTTTTACACCCTAGAGATCTAGTTTCCCGGACTGTGTTTTTTTGGGCTCTCGTTACTTATGAAAACCCTTAAATTGACTCATTAATTTCACAATCTTGCAATTGCATACACTAAGTAAACTTAACATAAAAAGCCAAGTGATCTACTGAAGCATTAGCCCAGAGCTGCCATTACACATTTCACTTAATGTGGTTGCGGACATAATTTACTCCTTGAATATACCTTGGACCCCCAGAGGATTTTTCTCCTTCCTGAGGAGTTTTTGGTTCCTCTACTCTGTTGTCTTCTGGCCTTTTTCTTTCTTATCAATGTTCATTGTAATTACCACACACTCCTGTTAAGAGCCTTGGGGTAACCGTGTCATGAAAGGCACTATAAAAATCAATTGAATTGAATAGACAAAAGTCCATGTGTGAGTGTGTTCAGACTTCTGGCTATAGAACAGGTAAATAGCCTGACAGTAAAGATAAGAGTACTATGCTAGTGTGTTCTATTACCCGTCAGACATTTTACTGAATATTAAAACATCCTGTGGCATATAGAATGTTGTGTGGTGCAGCTGTTTATACGTACAGCTGAATTCATAAATGCGTGCACTGAAACGCCACATGTATATTTATTCAATATCTGCCTGTTGTATAATCAGATTCATATCTTCCAGCAGTGCTCTGTCTCCCCTCTTCTAGTGCAGTGAAACGAGGGCACTGCATACCCCCGAGTATGTAAACTAGGGGGGTTTGGCGGGGTGTGTAAGAACATTGTGCATGGCTTGCACCGGGACAGAGTAATCCCAAGCCACTTCCAATTAGGAGTTGTGCTTTAAGTCTCCATTATTAAATTATCATTATGCTCTGAACACTGTTCATTAAACTAGGGTTATTGTAGTGCTGAGCCGGTAAATTGGCCCCGAGGTCCAGGCTTTGTGTCAGAGAGGATTCGCTTCAATCACTACTTCATTACGGGCCTCCATTGATGTGACGCGGCCTCGTCCCGACAGGACGAGACATTTACGCAATGGGTGCATCTTCTGAATGCTTGTTTGTTGTGGTTTTGCTTCTTCTGAGATGCACGTCTTGAGTGAGGTGGTGTACGGGATAACTTGCATAATGCCTTTTTCAGCGACATTAAAAATCCTCCTGACACCTTAAAGCTCACTTCCGTCAGTGCTCATTGACGTTTACTGGCGTTTTTCCCAAGTTTTACCCTCAGATGATTTAATGCTTGGTGTACTGTACTTGATGTAAATATTTTGAAATCTTCACTGTGGGGTACTGACAGGAGCCAGTCAAAGGTCAGTAAAGTGCAGTGCGTTTTGGGAATGGAAGATGCAGAAAGGCTCAAACATCCAATGAGTGGCAGTCTTCTCTTGTTTACGTGTAAGTGTAGCTTATCACAGTGATCCTGCATGTTTGTGAGAATGTTAATAAAAATCATCTGTCCAGCTGTTCTTTGTAACTGCTTGTCTAAATGTTGGGCTGTGGTGAGACTTTTCCAGCGGGTATGGGGTTAACAATGAAGATGCCCTGACTCATAACAAACCATACACACACAATTGCACTCAGAGCAGTTGTGAAAGCAGAGGAGAGAAACACACAAACAGAGAAACACAGGAAATACGAGCTCTCCGTACCGGCAGTTTGAATCGAACCTGTAACCCCGGAGGCATGAGGCACCTGCCATCCTGAATTCAAATAAAGGCATACTTGAAGAGGCAAGCAAAGGTGGTGGTCAAAGTGGCAAGTCGTGGCTGGCTGTGCACCAGTGGTGGGTTAGTGTCATGTTACAGTGCTTAGTGTGGCAGCAGGAGAAGGGGCTTCAAGGCGTGAAGCCTGCAGAAAGGGGGGGGTTATTAATAAACAAACTCAGTGGAGAGAACCCGTCTCACCACAAACGGCCCCATGATTATATGGAAGCCCGTGGCTGTAAGCGCATCCCTTTCACTGCGCTCCGCTCTCCCGGGGCCGGCCGTGCCGCTGCCATGGCGACGTGGCAGAGGCAGCACGCGCTGGCTTAACGGCGGGAGGCGCGTGGTTTGCCCCTTTAGATTAGCAGAGCGAGTGGCCGCGCCCTGCCGTTCTCCGGCTGTCCTCCCCAGCGTCCATCTTACACGGACGTGCTCGACCTCCCGACCCGAGCCTGCTGCTTCCCACGGGGCACAGACGCTTTACCAGCAGGCTTCTATGCCTCCGTTGCTTTGTGATTTATTTTTTGAGGCTTGTAGCAAACAGAATTTGGCAGGTGCTCTCCCGGGGGGGGGGGGATCCAAAAACATTTTTTTTTTATCCTTTGTATTTGAGTTTCAAATTGATCTTTTAAGTAGTGTGTTTCAGATGCCCTGTGCCTTTGCTGAAACATTCCCTGTCATTTAAACACACTTTTCATAAGTCACCCATTGGTTTTGATGGGTGATAACTGGGTAGTGCTGATGTAGCCTTTCGGTCACCAAACAGTTAACACTTATATGTTCTGCTGTTGATGGGTTTCAACTTCATACCCTAGCCCTGTCCCCGTTCTGCTGGGCTTGTCTGTTTTGGTTTATTTTTACTTTCGCTGTTCACGTCTCCACCTGTAGATGGCAGTGATCATCTGTCTCGGTGTCTAAGGGTGCGCTTGTATTTTTGAATTCAGAGAGTGTAATAGGGCCTTACAAAGTTAAGGGTAAAATTTACATCTCTGCTAAATCAGGGCTGGGGGGGGTTACACGCGAACAAGTAGTAGTAATTATGATGATAATTCTGTTGCTAATGCGGTTAAATATTAAGCTTTGTAGCGGTACAGTAGACTTGCTTGACACTTCTGTTGCGTTTTCATTCGGAGGAGAAGGCGAACCTGGAAATGGTTCACAGGGATGTTTATCATACCCCAAACGCACACCTGACTCCAGCTGACGCTGTGAGATGTCGCTGGGCTGTCTCCTCTTGCAGAATCTGTCTGCTGTCGAGGTTGAAAGACTGTCTGTTGTTTGGGGACGGGACTTGGTGGCCGCCTCCTTTTTGTTTTTGTCACATTTCCCTTCTTTTGATCCTGCCCGCCTGTAGTGACTGTGGTCTCTGCCTCTGCCCAGGTACACCATCCCTCCAGAGCATGGCAAGCGGCTTGAGAGACTGGCCAAAGGTAAGTGGCCCTTTGACCCTGCTACTTTGGTAAAGATGTTTTTTGTCTCTTCTGGTGCTTCTTGGGCTCTGGTGTATCGAATAATTTTGTCTCTCTGGCATCTAAACAGCAACCCCTCCCCACCCCTAGTGACTATCAGGGTACAATATGGAGGTGGTCTTAGATGAAAGGTCACTCATTTGCGCTTTGGAGGTCACCTGCAGTCCCCCACCTCTCCAGCAGAGGTCAGCGGGGCTCTGTCTCCCTGTACTGCATTTACTTCAAAGCTCATAACGTAAAACAAAGGTGAAAAGAATATGCCAGAATAACAAAGAGTGTTGGGAAGAAGCAGCATTTATGTTTGTTGTAAATCATGTCGAGTTTTTTCCCAGGCACATTTTGTTTTGTTCCAATTCAGTCTCCATGGTAACAGTACCTAAGAAGAATCTGTAACCTTGGGATGTAGGGTCCTATGAGATCAGTGTTGTGTCAGCCAGTCTATAGGAGCCCCCCTGGGTCCAGTCCCATGCTTTGGGACTGGACCACCTTTCTGTCAGTTACCATTAAGACCTCCCACACAGGATGCATCTGTGTTTCCATGGCTGTTGCACCTACTATGGAAGCTAAGAGTGGATGAAGGCTCTGTAGAGTGTCTGTGCTCAGGCTTACACAAGAGAATCTGTGGATCGTCTTTCATTACCGATATTCTAAAGTTTGTTTAAAACTAGTAGGCCGAAAAATTCATGGTATAGTGGGCATGCTTCAGGCACCTGTTGTTTGGGTCCATTTCTCTTACGGGCCTCAAACCCATGACAGCCCCTGGAGTGGCTTCACGCTGACGTCTCCTCTCTGCCGCGTGGTTGTTTTCCGCGAGCGCTTTCCCTGTGACAGAAAGACAAAACAGAGCTGAAGCTTCCTGACCCTCTGGGGGTGCTCCTCAGTATGTGTCCCATGTTAATGAGGATTAATAACCGGCTCAGCGTAAAGGCTTTGGCTGGGATGCCTTACTAATCCTCATCGCTCCCGCGCTTTCAGATCAGCTACACAGAGCATTCTGTGCTGTTTATTTTCTGGTCTTCACTCTCGTGTCGGAAACGGGGTGCCCCCGCCATGCAGATCACTGTCTTTATATGTCGCACTCCGCGGGTGAGCTGGCGGCACGCCTCTGTCCGCGGGCTGGCCGTAGGCGATCCCCAAACCGCGGCCGGCTTTGATCATTGAAAGGAGGTCAATTCCATCTTGATCGTGGGCACGCGTCACTGAATGTTTTATCCTAATTGCAACAGATGAGTAATTAAGGAGTAGTGTTTGTTTTTTGTAGTGTAGTTTTGGTCATTGTTCTTGAACATTTGATGTTGATCATAATGGACTTCAGTAATTATTGCCGGTCCAACCTTTCACCTTTTGCCTTCAGTCTTTCCAGGGAATCCTGTTCCACATAATATGAAGAAATATTTGAGTCCTTCCTTCCAAATGGTCTAGGTTTATTTCCTTCAGTATTGACTGTTAGGGATAAGCCTACACGTGTAAATAAGCATGCATTTATTTATATATAAATTATTTAGCTGTGGTTCATGGGGGAAATCAGATTGAGCTGGGGGTGTTGCTTTGTGTTTTCCACCAATCACAGGGTTCTTCCCTGGAAGCTCCCAAGGCTGCGATGCTTTCCTCCGCCACAAGATGACGCTGATCTCCCCATCCATCCTAAAGAAGTATGGCATCCCATTTGAACGGGTATGGCTTTTGGTTGAATAGACAGTGGGGGGGAACTTAAGCTCCCACAGTCCCACTGAATCTGTGGTTATAAGAGTGGCTTGTGTGTGGTTTTTTGTACCCAGCCTCTAGAGGGCAGTAGATGAAAACAATGACTGAAAATGTGATCTGCAACTAGAGTGTCAGTACTGCAGGATCTCACACACACGCATGCTTGCATGCACGCAGTCTGATCAAGGCAATAGCAGCACTTATGCACTGCCCTGCCAACCAAATTGAAATGGGCAACAAAGATGGCAGGGTGTGAGAGGAAGCTGAATTCTGGGGGAGGCCCTAGCACCTCGACAGTGAGGCATCGGCGTACTCCCACTATTAGACCTGCAATTTTTGGGGGATGGCGGCCACTGAAGGATTGCTACAGTTACAGATGGAAGTGTGCCAGTCACTGCATGGCCTAGACCACTGAAAGACTATGAACCAAGTACTGGAAGTGGGTCAGGTCTTCAGGTGCTGCTCAGCTAGTTGTGCTTCAGATTAAAACTAAGCAGGGTGAAGCAGCATTTAGCTACTGTGCTATCCACAGCTGGAGTCAGCCCCCAGAAGAGATTAGGCATGCCACATCTTTAGAGTTTTTTGCCAGCTTTTAAAGATCTCTGCTGTTCTCACAATTCTATGACAAGCCTTCATTTTAATGCACTTATTAACTGTTCCTAAGTTAATTTGACTTCTAATATTTTTCATTTTTTAATTTCTTCTATTAGTTTAATTGTTCTTAACTTTATTTTAAGTCTCATGCTTTTCTAGTGCTGTCTCTGTAAAGCACTTTGAAATTCCTCCATGTGTGAAATGTGCTCTATCAATAAATTAGCCTTGCCTCCCCCCGCCGGTGACGAGTCTGTTCCTGCCCAGGCTTTCTTGCGGCGGTGGTGTGGAGCGTTTGCTGTAGCATTAAGGCTCAGTGCAGCCTGCCTGCGAAATACTCTGATTCCGTCGTGGAGCATAAAATGTCCACCATTTTTCGTGGCTTATCGCCACACAGTGGTTGTGATTGGAAGTCCCTTTACATCCCCGTGGCACGTTCACTTTTTTTAATGGCACGGGGCAGCAACCCATACAGCATGCTAGGTACCCATCTGGCTGGTGTCAGCACCATACAGCTTCCATTGAGACTTTCCTGGCCAGCCTTAAAGGTTTGGGGTTATAGACTATTGATCTATGGTTTGAAAACTGGAAGTAAACCTTTATGAGTAGCGGGCAGGCTTTGTGTTCCAGGCCCTTCCTCCATATCTACACCTGTTAATCTCGCTGGGAACTGAATTACGGTGCCACTCATTCATGAGAAAAATCAACCCGACCCTTGCATCACCCTCCATTGTCATGTTACTATGCAAGTGATCCCAGCAGCAACCAGTAAAGTGCCTGCCTGGGAAGTGGGCTCACCCATCTGAGCCTGAGGGGTCACCCTGCTGAGGGTCATTCATCCATTCTGTACTGTTTTTCTCAGCTTGTTAATTTTTTTTTAAATGCCTTTTCTGTCCAGATTCTTTTATGGGAATCTTGAATGTAGAACTTCAGTTTCCTGTTTGCGGAAGTGATCCATCTAACTACTGAAATGCCCAGGGCTTAATGAGTCTGTCATGCTTGGGCACCATCCCCCATGGCCCATGTATTTTGCCTCCGGCCCCCCCCCCCCCCACACCTAACTATGGGCGTTTTTCCTGTTATGTGCATGTTCACAGTGCATGTCTCTCCTAATGTGTCAGATATATTTCCTTCTCTTTTGTCCAGATCACCCAGGAAAAGGGAGAGTTTATGATAACATTTCCATACGGGTACCATGCAGGCTTCAACCATGGTTTCAACTGTGCAGAGTCCACAAACTTCGCCACACTGCGATGGATCGACTATGGAAAGATGGCCACCCAGGTTTGGAGCATAGATGCGTGTGAATGCTTAATTCCTGTAATTATACAAAAAAAAAAATGTTTTCGATGGCACTACTTCTGGGGTAGTAAGTTAAGCAGCTGTGTTAGCTGAAGGAAGCCAAAGAGAGTGGCAGGAGGTGTTCAGCCATTTCTGATAGTCGCCTGCTTCTGGATCCCCAAACCTAAATACATCATGTTATAGTGTTGGTCAAGGGATAATTTCAATGGCCATGAGGTTCCACGAGCTTCTAGTTTAGAGACTTTCCTCCTTCATTCACCCTTCACGGTTGCTGATTGACCGTAGCTGAAAGTCACCATCTCATTCCATTCTCAATGCAAATGCAGAAATCCTGGTTTGTAATGTGGGAGAGACGCTCAGCGCTTTGTCACTACGATTTGTCGCTAAGACCCAAGTCGAGAGTGATTGTATGGATAGAAGTACTTAGCCTTTTAAGGTGGGGAACGTGAAAGTAATGGTTTTCTTAAAGCATTCCACTATTTTAGCATAGATTATTCAAATCCTATGCTGTAACGTGTCATCTCCTCAGTTGACAGAGCCTTCCAAAATCTTGCAGGACTGGTAGCCAGCCTCAACAGTTACTCTGCTCCCCCCACCTTTTCCTCTGGATGCTTTAACGACCCCTGCAGTGATGAATGCTGGGGAGGAGGGACAGCAGCATGCCGGACATGCTAATGGGGAGTGGGGAACGGGACGTCAGTTTTGGAGCGGAAGGGCAAGAGCCTGCAGCTCCAGATAATGCATGGGCTTTTTCAATGGCCGTTTTCCTGTGAGAGAATTGGTCCATGATTAGTCTTGTATTGCAGGTCTAACCTGGCAGTACGTGTGCAACACACGCTTTTTATGCGTTGATGCTAACTGTGTCGCGATGATCTATTAATGCTTAGTTCCCCTTCTTTGAAGCGTTTCAATTTATACGATGAATTCTCTTTAGCGGAAGCCTTATTTGTGTTTTGATCTATTGGCGCTGAATGCCGAGTGCCCATTAGGTTCAGCTAGTTCCAGGTCATCCAGGAGAACGTGGAATCTCTGCAGGGGTAGAGAGTACACTATGAACTGTACACTATGTTTAACCTAAGAGCACCCCCAAGCTCCTCCCTTCATTTCCAGCATCTTTAAGAGGCGATTTGGGTCCCGAAGGCTCCTCCTCAGCCGGCCCACTCTGTCGGATTCCACTCTTTGGTGCTGTTCTTTTGGCAGACATTAGAACCCCCCCCCCCCCCCCCAATTCACCATCATTCACCTCCATTCACCAGACTTACCCAGAGGGGTTTGTCGAGCCCCAAGGGCTCGCTGGCTCTCTCTTGTTTGCCTGAGTGGACCAGCAGAGGAGAATCAAAAGTAGGGTGATGATGTGAACATGAGGCTCGGAACACTCCTCTCGCTCTCCTCCTCCTCTTCAAACTGTCCACATCTTCCCAAACTCCTGCCTTGTTATTTGTCTGGGTTTTCAGCTGCCTTTATCTAGCCCTGATTTGGCACTCACCCATCTGTACCACCCAGCAATGTAACAGAAACTCAAATCAGGCTTAGCTACTTCCTGGATCCCTGACCAGTGTCCTGTTGTCCAATCAGATGGATCCCATCGGGGGCTCCACCTCCCCATTGTCAGCACAAGAGCAGCTCCCAGCAAGTCGTGCTCATGGTGCGAGTATCAGATGAGGCGTGACGGCACCGCCGTGCTCTCTGGATATCAGCATTGGGTGCACTTCGGGCTCGTGAAGCAAGATCTCTGAGCAGACCTGCCGAGGTGCTCACCTCTGTTAAGTCGCTCTGATTGGGTTATTCTCAGCAGCAGCGACAGCGTGAGCCTTCTGTGCGTAGTGTGAGGCCCTGCCACTGGTCAGCTGATGTAGGCCGTTGTCGCTTCTCGGTCTGTCAGGGTGGTTTGACAGGCGCGGCATGTTTTAAGTAAAAACAACAGCGTCTCCTCGCCTGTGAAGATAAGCCCTGTGCTGTGAATGCTAGTTTTCCAGTAAGGTTAGTAAAGCTGCATGAGCTGTCTTGGTGTGGAACCCCTTTAAGAGGATAATGAAGGATTAAGCGTCAGCCCACTTGCCCTCGGCCATAGCTGACTGGGGGTTCGGCCGTAGCTGACTTGGTAATAAGCCCTCGGCCCAGCGGCATGCTCTTGCACGGGGAGACTTACCGACTGCTAATGATGGCCGTTCCAGAGTCGTGAGGATCTTGAACAGACGCTGGCAGGATGCTCTTCTGCTTTAAACACCTGCTTCGCGGAGGCCCTGGTACGAGGCGGCTTCCTGAAAGTGGCTGACCCGTGGTAGGGCGAGAGACGGTTCCCAGCGCTTCGCTCGAATTAAATCTCTTGCAAGGAACCAAACGCGACACGTACGCTGATGTCCTGGGGTGGTGGAGCTGCACGTGTCCTCTAAGGGATGAGACTGACTGCCTGTCCGCTCCCAGCTGGTGTGGGAGGAGGAACTCACGCGAGGCCTCGTGCGGCAGGCTAATCATCTAATTGGATGTCTGTTCTGTGGCGTTCCGTCACATTTCCTCCCTTTCTGAGAGAAACAGAGGCACACGTGTGATGGCAAAAAGTTAATCCTGCAAGGCTGGAACTGCTTCTGTTGTGTGATTGAATGAATCCTATAAGCGCACATAATATCCTTAGTGTTAAGCGAATCACGTAATGTTCTCTACTAGACAGACAGTGCTTTACAGAACCAAGTTAGATATTTGGTATGTGTGAAACTGCCCTGAAAAAGGGAGTTCAGAACTTGTTGAGGAAGGTCATAGAGAAGCTAACTATTGACCCTTCCCTTGGGAGGAGGAAAGCTCAAGGACTTACTAACTACACAGTATTAAAAAAAAAAACCTGCTTGTGTGCTAATCAGCAGAACACTCTGAGACTGTCTGAGGCTGTTCTCCTTTGCTGGCAGCTTCCAATACTGGACAGAGTCCGGGGCTGCCCTTTCCTCTGAAAGGTTCGTTCGGTAAATTGCCACAGCACACGCCAGCACGCTGCTCTTTGGGGATTTTCATCGTGTCTTTGCTGGGCCTGGAACTTCCCCGCGTTGCTTAATTACTTCTCCTTATTTGTGCCGGTATCAGTTTGTCCCCCATATAGTTTAGCAGCAGTGACTGTCAGCAGGAGTGCAGGCTGAACACTGTTCCTTTGCTGGCCTCTGTGAGAGGGAGACCTTTAACGTCTCCATCCTCTGAATTCATTCTCCCATCGCCGTGCTGTATTTATGGTTATGAGGTGTGTAATGGAACAGACTTCCTGCCCAGTTTCGGGGGAGGACCATCTTATACCGAATAGTGGAGGGGGGGTAGGGTGGCAAAGGAAATTGGTTTACCTTGGAGATTAATTTAATTTCAGCTCCTCAGGGGGCAGTTTTCAATATGACATTTAGATTGGTATGGTTGAAATGTAGACTAGGAGATGGTCACTGATGGGTTGGTGCTTGTCTCCTGCAGCCCTTAGGGTTGCCTGGTGACTGTGGTTCGCTCTGCCAAAGGTAACGATGGCGACCGGCCTCCTTCCTGCCCCTCCACAGTGCACCTGCCGTAAGGACATGGTGAAGATCTCCATGGATGTGTTCGTGCGCTGCCTTCAGCCGGAGCGTTATGAGCAGTGGAAGCAGGGCCGCGACGTGACTGTGCTGGACCACCAGAAGCCCACCAGTCTGACCAGTCCTGAACTGGAGCGCTGGAGGCAGAACCGGGTCCTGTACCGGGAGAAGCTGCTACGCAGGTGAGAGTGAGGCCACGCTGCCAGCCCGCTGACGGCACCCAGGTCACGTTCTTCGGTAACAGTGCTATTTGAATGTCAGGTGGGGTACGCCTTAGTTCGGGGTCTGACAGACACACTGCATTTATCAACACTGCCTGTGGGAGGCATAGGGGCTTCGGAAGCAGACTTGGACTACATGAGGCCCCAGTTTGTTTTGGTGGTGGTTCTTTTCCAGGGTTTAGCAAAGTGGGTGGGGTCAGAGGACTTCCTTTAAAAAAAAAAAAAAAAAAAAAAAAAGAAAAAGCCTGCCCTCCACTGGAAGGCTCTGTCTCCGGCCTGACTTCCAAAACATGCAGTAAACCCCTATAGGTAAATGTCGAGACAGGGTACGGGTTACGGAAGGCGGTGCAACACGGCTATGCCCGGGACCCGGCTGGCCATGAGCAGGAGGGAGTCATCGCATGAAGACGTGAATGCAGCGCTCTGCACCGCGCCCTTGCGTTGCAGACACACTACAGCGTCTGTTTAAACACACAGAGGCTCATTGGTTCACACATGGCGACTCTGTGTATCACCAGTTTAATTGCTCCGGGCCTGCGTGGTTTTAGTTACGAAAAGCATTGCTGTGTTCCCAGCCAGTCATGGCTAATCGATTAGTCTCTGTGCTAATGGGCCAAGCTTGGACACATCGGAACATTATTCAATTAATGCCGTGTGTTCACAAAATACTGCAGACCAGTCACCTGCAATGACAGCTTTCTCAAAGTCGAGCCGTTGGTGGGACGCTCATGGTTGGGTGTGGCTTCATCACGTCTCCCTTCCGTCTTGCCATGTGGCTGCATCAAGGCTGGTGGAGTGATCATTAGTTTGTTCCTTGTCTTTCTCTGTATTGAGAACCAGCTGGCTCTTAGCAGTCAATCTACAAACTTTCTGGATGTCCTGCTGTCTGCCTGTCCTGTGTGTGTGCATCCCATGCTCTGAAATGACAGTCGTTCCCTGGCTCCCTGGAGACTTTTGCTTGTGTCTGTCTCCTCATTTTTCCCTGGTCTCATCTCCCCCTCCCCTGCTGGTCTCTCCTCCTGCTCATCTCACTTCACCCCCCCACCCACCTGTCTCTCCTCCTGCCTGTCTCTCCTTCTCGTCCTCCTCCTCAAACCATCCACCCTCCTGTCTCTCTCTGTGCCCGTCCCCCTGACCAGCTGTGCCTGTCCCCTTCCTGACCTGCAGAGCCCTGCAGAAGAAGAAGCAGCTGCGGCGGCTGAACCTTGAGGAGGTGAAGGTTCTGGCCGAGCAAGGCATCGAGCTGGACCCGGTGGAGTATTTGCAGCAGGTGGAGGAGAGGAAGGCCCAAAGGTTGAGGGAGCGGGCGGAGCGCGAGGCCCGGGCCGCCCTGGAGGCCATGGAGAGGGAGGAGCAGCTGCAGGCAGCGGGGGGTGAGTGGGGACCGCTGTCCACCACACTCGCATTTCTGCCCGTGTGAAAAGTCCAGGGTGGTAACAGAGGTCCTACTTTCTGGTCCAGGACCCAGCACCCAGCCCGTAACCGAGGGGGCGGAGACAGCGAACGCAATGAAGAAAAAGAAGAAGAAGAAGAAGCTGGCCAAGGTTGGGCAGGACGCGGCGGGGCGGCTTGGGGATGAGGGGGATGGGCAGTCGGTAGAGCCCCGCCCTGTCGTGCCCACGGTGTTCGTGGTGCCCACCCCTAAGAAGGTGGTATTTGACAAGGAGCGCATGTCCTGCCAGGAGGCCTTTGAGCAGTTCGCCAAGAGTGCCAGACGTGAGGAACCAGCAGGGGGCAGACCTGAGAAGACTACGATCCAGGTCTGTTGGATTAGGAAACCTTCAAATTCCGGGAAGAATTAATGCCCCCCCCATGGTGTCAGCACAGGCTGTGCCATCTATACCATCGTCTGAGTGTCTCAGTGTATCTGCTGAGCAGTGGTCTCTGGGGAACGCTTTGGGGAATGTCCTTTTGACTCCCGTGTATTTGGTCTGATGGTCTGTTTTAAGCTGATATTTCTGCGTGGCTGGTAGAAGCAGCAGGTGGCTGTATTAAATCTGAATTTTTTTTGTTCAGCCTGAAATGGCATGCCATCCACAATGTGTATGTGTGTACCTTTAAGGTGGTTGAATAATTAATGGTGTGCTGCTTGCTGGGTTCACTGGAGCTTCTCTGAGAGCCTGCTCACTCTGGAGCTCCGTCTGGAGTACTGAGCTGCTACAGCAACTGGCTCTGCGGCAAGTGTGAAGGCGGGACCGTTGGCCGCTGGCAGTAAGTGAACGTGTGTGCTGGCCCTTGTGTTCTTTCCAGCCTAGCCCCGCCTCCTACGCGAAGATGAAGATGGGCGTGGAGGTGAAGAAGAGCCGCCGACACCCCATCAGCAAGCCCCCGAGGCGTTCCCCTCTCTCCATCGTCAAGCAGGAGGTCTCCAGTGACGAAGGTGAGCCGGGGGTGACGGACGGGATGTCGGGAAAATTCTCATATCTGCTTTTTACCATGGGAGAGATCTCTTCACCTCACCTTTGACTGGACTCTCGAATGGGTAAAAAGAAGCATCTCCCTCCTAATTTTTTACCCTGGGAGTTTCTATTGTATTTGGGCACTCGATTGAGTAATCTTGGCATCCACTGCCTTTTTAATGGTAAGTCAATTGCCTACTCATAAAAAAAACAATCCCGAGAGAAGTTACGGCACCATTGGCCTTTATTGAGTATAATTGGACTGTACTGCCCGGAAGTAGGCTCTCCTGTGAGGTGTTTAATGAGATTTAAAGGTGACTTCCTGACAGTTCCTCTGAAGATTCCTGCATAACAATCTGAGATTTTAATTTCTTTGCCCCATCGTTCCTTTAGAATTATTCTCGCCCCTGCCTGGAGAGGGCGAGGCTGAGCAGCAGGGCGAAGAGAAGTCGATGACGCAGTGTCACCTCTGGCAGAACCGGTCGCCCAACTTCCTGGCGGAGCGCCGCTTTAACGCGGCCGTGGCGACCATCGAGCCATATTGTGCCATCTGTACGTTGTTCTCTCCGTACCTGGTGGTGAGTTTCCCGGGCTGTCAGACACGCACGCACACAGTCGTGTCTTCATAACATTCCATTTGTTTCTATTTTTCTAACCCTAATCCTAACCATAACAACCCTAACCTGAACATAAGTAACCCAACAAACTACAAGACTTTTGGTTTTTTGATTGCATTCACAGATTTTCATAAAATTGAGTTTTCCATTTGGTAAAAAGTAACAGGTCTTCATTCCTCCAGGGGTCATTGTGACCCGCAGCATGATCGTAAACACACACACGCCGAGCACACTGCCTCAGCACGCACACACACATCCTGCGATCCTAATAGACACATGCCGGGTAATCACTGCTGTCTCGTGTACATCCAGATTCCACCTCTCACCTCCGTAGGACCGCCTCCTCACCTGTTTTGTGCTCCCCTCCCCAGCCCCACAAGCACCCTGCCCTCACGGCGGACGTCCAGCCTCCGCGCAGCGGCAGCCGCACGCGGCCCATCGTACCAGAGGTGTGCTTCAGCTCGGGGCCTGGGAGCTCGGAGCCCCTGGCCGCCAACTCGCACATCGCAGAGGACGGGACCAGCGTGCTGCTCTGCTGTTCCAGCTGTTGCCTGCAGGTGCACGCCAGTGAGTCAGGCTCCGCCTTCTGCACACGCACACACACGCACACGCACACAAGCGTGGGGCCGTATGGGCCGCGCGTTCGCGTTTGCTGGCTTTTATGTGCTTTTTCGTTGTTTTTCTCCGCTAATTAACCGTCACTCACATCGAAAGCGGCGGAGGATATTCCGGGACAAAAATGACGCCACATTTTCGATGGTGTCCCTCGTCCACGTCTGCTGTCGGCCTGAGCCGTATGTCCAATTAGCCCTCGTCAGCCCAGCCTGTCTAAGTTAACAGGCGGGAGGGGGCCCCCGCCTTCCAGTGTTGTGGGTGATCTGTTATGCCTACCGGCTTTGTTTTGACAAGCTGGGGGGGGGGTCAGAGGCAGCTGTGGCAACTTTACAGAGGCAGAGATGGTTTGGATCTCGAGTGGTACAACAACCTATCAAAACCGATTTTGGTTTAACCCTTTTGTGAGGACCTTCAGTCAGTAAACACTTATTCTAAAGGCTGACCTTAGTCTCCTGGTTGTCAGGAAGGAGCTGTAGCCCAGCACGTCCCTGGTGCGGTCTTGTCTCGCTGCCGACTCCCCAGCTTGACTTCTCAGGGTTCTGTGCTGCTGATGGAAGAGGTCATTCCATTCTGCCAGTACCTGTTTGTGAGAGGGTGCCCACCAGCCTCCCAGTAATTAAGGACATTCTTCTGAAATTCTCCCTCGGTGCAGTGGAGGCCGAGGCAAGGGTGTGGGAGGCCGGCCACACTCGGCTGAAAGGATGTGCTTCGAGAAGCCGTCTCCTGGTGACCCGCCTTCCCTTCCTCTGCATCGGTTGCCGCCCCGAGGGCAGATCTCAGTGGGCTCATTACGATTGACTAGAGTGGGAGTATAACACTTCAAGTTGGCTGTGTGTCATGCCTTTCTTTTTTTACGTTCTAAGGACAACTTTGGTTTCTATAGCAACCCCATCCAGCTGGTATATACGCATGTATGTCATATATAGCAGAAGTTTGATCTGCGTACTGCACCATAGTCCACATTGTCGATAAACAAACACGTGACCCCCCCCCCCCCCCCCCCCCCCCGGAGAGGGGGTTGGGTGTGGGTGGGGGGCGCGGGAAACCCACCCCCCCCCCGGGGGGGC
>JAACJT020000036.1:7407948-7433937 GCA_009936485.2 Gymnarchus niloticus
ACTCCCCAGCAGGAGGCGCTCTCCTTGTGGGTGGGTGGGGTGGGGGGGCGGCACAGGGGACATTTATCTGGATAAGATGAGGGCCAAGGTGTGGCCCCTGGGACACCGATAATGACGAAAGGATTCAAAAGAGCAGCTTGGGTCACGCAAATCCATACTGAACTGCTCTCTACGTGTCCGTCAAAGAACACCATTCATTAAGGTGCCCCTTTGTTTCACTAGAATTTAAATATTTTTTGGAAAGTGTTCTCAGTTTCCGCTGATGTGTGTAAATCATGGCTGTGATGTAACTAACCTGGAATAATACATCCAGGCATGTTTTATATTTCCCCCAGTATGCAGACCTCTTTTGGTGTGAGGTGTGGGCTTACCTGTGAGGCAGTGTCTTCTTGGGCTGTTGTTTCATTGAATGGGAGGCCAGAGTGATCGGTTTATTCAGCGCTGATTTGCTGCATCAGTGTTTTAACACAGCCTGGCCTGTAGAGGCAGTTTTAAATTCGGGGTGTGTCCATTTCACCCAGGATCTTTCCTCCCCAGGCTGTTATGGCGTTCAACAGGATGAATCAGATGGGGACTGGACGTGTTCCCGTTGTGTGGCCAGTGCGTGGACAGTGGTAAGTATATTTTCAGGATATGTCGTGCTAACCTGCTCTCGGAGTGACAGCGTTGTAAACTTGACTGCCTCCTCGACTTGTCTTCCAGGATTGTTGCTTGTGTAATTTGCGAGGGGGGGCTTTGAAGAAGACCACGGAGGGGAGGTCAGTGTCTACACCCCCCATACCTCGGTGTCACCGCGCTGCCCCCCCTTTGTGCAGTCTGTTAAAATGACCACGTAGTCATTGTTGGGATGCTAATGACTTGTTCCAGTCTTGACAGCAGCTTTACGTCAAGCTTAAATTTTTAATGTCATGGTCTGGCATTGCTGCGATATTTTTTCCGTTGGGAGTTTACTGTGAAGAAACAAGGTTTAGAAATAGGCTGGAAGCCATAAGCTGAGTGTTTGTTTGTTTTTGCATTGTTTGGGAGAGTCTGTTCAAAGCATGTTAGCTTGGCGCTAAGCAAGGAATCTCTTCACCCATGGGTGTAACCGTTTGACTGGGACTCTTTGAAGGTGGGTGCACGTGATCTGCGCCATCGCCGTCCCCGAGGCACGCTTTGTCAATGCCCTCGAGAGGGAGCCAGTGGACGTCAGCGCCATACCCGAGCTGCGGAAGAGCCTGGTTAGTCCTTGTAGCGCTATGCTTGCTATATCACCTGTCACCACTGGGGGGCACTTCACATGGTATGCAACTGAAACGCAAATACCAGAAAGACTGATTACTGAGTACAGATGCTGGACTTTGTGGCATGTGGATGGATGTGACATCAGGTTTGTCTGGAGAATGTAGACTGCCGTGCGGGGGCTGAGAAAGACACAAGAAAACCAGGCTGGTGTCTAAAACCCTGCGTTTATTTCACCCTCACTCAGGTGTTAACTGAGGCAGAGCAGAACTCTCCAAGTCAGCCTTTTTTTTTTTTTTTTTTTTTTTAATTGTTTTGGACTGTTAAGCGCTGTTGGTTCACTCCGTCTGTTATTAAACGTGAAATGCAGGCTTCATTATCCTTAATGAAGGTTAATGGTTTAATCGTTCACATACCTAGTTGATTTGTTCTACTCTATTGCTGCAGATTTACAGTTTGCATCACCACGCTGTAATAAAACTGTTGCACTGAGACTAGTTGGTGGGTTTGGGATGTTATTGCGGGCTGCTTATGGACTTTCTGGACCTGGAGTTTCTTCTTTGGTGTGCCCCCACGATGTCTTTTTGAAATGAACTCCTCTGTCCCAGGTCAGGTTGCCTGTTCTCTCTGTACTCCCCCTCCCCTTCCAAGTACTCCTCATCTTTGCTGCCATGTCCCTCAGCATCACATATCCCCATATTTCATACATGTATTAAGACATAGCAGCACATTAGATGACGCATTAAATGCTTTACTGTCTGTTAAAATAAGTGCATTCTGGTCCACCCTGACTGCCACCCCTGTGAGGACCCAGAAAGAATAAAACGATGACAGCAAGCACTCCTGCAAAAAGGTACCTGTGTAGCTAGGCACAAGGGTACAGCAGCATTGGCCAATCCTCTTCATCTCTCCTCAGTGTCCTCATGATGTCGCGGTCCCAGGCGAGTGGTGGAGAATACCGTGTTTTCTTAAGGATCTGTTGTGGTAGGGCTACCGATTAGATGAGGAGCTGCTGTGAATATTGGCGTCCCCAAGCCTTGTGTCATTTTCAGAGGCGAACATGATGGCTTTCTGGCCTGCCCACTCCACAGCAAGTATCAACAGGAATGAAAAATGGCCACGGCGTTCATAGTTAACGGAAATAAAATAACGCTAATAAGTCTCCTTGTGCCGCCTCAGCTGTTTCTTCTCCCGCCTTAGCGCCGGGACGGTCGTTGTGGGCCGGGGTGCTGCTCCGTCTGTCTGTAACGCGGAGATGAAGTATCGACTGCTCAGTAACACCTTTTTATCGCTATTGACTTCCAAAGGTTGTAGTGGCCTGTGTGCGTTGTGTTCTGGGTGGGTTTGCTCAAACACTCCAAACTTATCCTCATCCCAGCGTTTCTTGACGGTGGTTAACGCGGCACACGCGGTAATCGTCTGCCCTCCCCATCCTTAGAAATGTTTCTACTGCCACAAGAGCACCAAGCAGATCCGCGGCGCCTGCATCCAGTGCTCCTATGAGAACTGCTCCACTTCCTTCCACGTCACATGCGCACACATCGCCGGCGTGCTCATGCAGCCGGCTGATTGGCCGTACGTGGTGTCCGTCACCTGCCACAAGCACAACACGGACAGCCCCATGGTGAGCTTTGGGGTTTCCCAGAGGGGGGGGTCTTTAGGGGCACGGGGTTGCTTTTATTCATCACCCTTTCGATGCTTTAGAAATTTTTACATATCGTGTTTTAGATTCAGAATCACGAATTAGTTTATAGCAAGAGTAGAATGACGGGAAATGGATGTCCTCGGTTGTGGCTGATCGTTTCCCGCCCATCAGGCGACGCCGAACACGACGAGGGCAAGGCCGAGCTCCCGAGACCTCTTGCTGGGTCAGAGGATTGTCGGGCGGAATCGTGACAGCTGGTACTATTCCTGCATGGTCATCGGCACGGCTTCACAGACCTTCTACGAGATCAACTTCAACGATGGCTCCTACAGTGATAACGTCTACCCTGACAGCATCCTGGTCAGTGTCCCTCCAGAGACGAAACTCGGCGTCCTCCTCCGATACTTTCTGCCCTGCCTGATTTTCATCTGTACAGCACACGCGTGTTACGTCTGAAGAAACGTGTTTCTAATTAAAGATCCGCGTGTGTCTGTAGTGTTTACAAATGGGCTCATATTTTCAGGAAGGGTTTGAAGATGGTCACCTGTGCGTCCGTTCAGCCCCATTACAACAGCAGCTGTTAGTCAGTTCAGGTACAAAAGAATAGCTGAAAAGGTCACAGTTTAATTTTTACAATCACCGTCTGCGCATGAAGAATGAGGTTTAAGCTTCCGAGCCGGATAATGAATTTTGAGGCACGCCTCACGGACTCACCTGGTGAACCTTCCGCCAGGACCGAATGACTTTCAGACACGAGTCTGGTGATGAACGGGAAAGGTCAAGAGGGAATTTCGGAGTTTTAATTTTCTTGCTAATGCAGCCAAGTTTAGAATTTTCAAAAAAGTGGAAATGACATCACTGTGAGCCATCTTTGGTTGGCTGGCCGGCTGCCAAATGTTGGCAACTTTGCATCCGTGGATTATAAAAGATTTTACATGTAGGGCGTGGATAATTCAGGCTTTTATTGCTACTGTAGTTTCCTTTTTTATTTGAAAAACATTTGGTGCGGTACACACCTGTGACCTTTTTCCAGCCGTTTAAATGATGCAGCACCGTGTGCAGGCTGAGCTCATTTGACAGAACAGCACATCTTTTGACCTTCATTTCATTCATGTTGCCCCCCACCTCACTCTTTTTCAGGACCAGGATTGCCTGTGTTTGGGCCCCCCCGAGGAGGGTCATTTGGTCAGTGTGCAGAGCATGGGTGGGAATGTACTCAGGGGCAGATTCATCAGGAGTCATGTGCAGAAGCTGTACCAGGTGGGTTCTGCAGCCTGTCTCCATTCAGAGAGATTGTATCAGGGCTCATACGCTGGGTTAGCGCTGCAGTCAAGTTCCCACGTTCCCCTCGAACGAACCATTTGTTACAGCTATGAGTTGGCCTTCGCATCGGGGAGCGAGAGGGCGAGTAGATCCAAAACCAGTTATACAGCGAGAAAAAGAAAACGGCAGTTAGACGGTATGCCAGCCTTGGGGAACTTGTGCTTAAAAGCTGGCTAACGCAGCATAAACGCACTTTACAGAAAGGCTAATACAGGGTAACACATCTGAAGGTACCCTGCATGAAAGGTAGCACAGGTTAAACACTGGTGGATGCTGCTTAAATGTATCTTATGCAAAGGCTAACATGGGTTAACACATTTTAAAGGTACCCTGCATGAAAGGTAGCCCAGGTTCGACGTAGGTTAAGACAGCTTAAATGTACTTTACAGAAAAAGGCTAACACAGTTGAAATTTCCTTATGCAAGGGTAACATGGATTAAATATAGGTTGACACAGCTTAAACACAGGTTAAGACAGTTTTAGAACTGTTGGTTCTAGGCATTGCTAATGTCGCACGTGGATGGCAGCGTTCTGTTGACCTGTCCATGGGCAGGGCCGTGAGGAGGTCTGACTGATGCTGTGTTTGTCACCCCCAGGTGGAGTTTGAAGACAAGTCCCAGCTGATGTTGAAACGCAGTGAGCTCTACCTTCTGGAGCAGAAGTTACCCAAGAGGGTCAAATCTCGCATGGTAGGCCTGTGGGGTGGGCTGCATTGACTGCCGGGTCTGTTTTCCCCTTTTATTTTGTGTTGTGTAACTACAGAAATGGGAAAAATGATAATATTGTCATTTCATCTGTGATGGATCATTTTTGAACTGAGGCATTATGGGTAAGAGCAGGTCTCATCCAGTTACAGTCCCAGGTGGGCAAGTTCAGGAAGATTTCCAGCTCTTATTGTACCATTAAGAGCCCTGAAATGGTTTAGAAGATGACAATCAGGACACTTGTTTGAATTAGATTTCCCCTCAGACTGTATTGGATTAGCCTTGAGTTATGGTTTGGGGGTCTTTGTAGTGCATGCTGGCTGGGGAATGAGGAGTGCTGTCCTGGCACTAGTAGCTCTTTATGACTGTTTTGCTATATTTTTGCTTGGCCGCAGTCTGTGATGGTCCCTGCTGCTGCCACCGTGAATCCAGCCGTGTCGGGCGATGAAGCTCAGGCAGCCAAGAGACCACGCCTGCCCACCCCGCTGGAGCCTCCAGTACTCGAGTCCCCCTTAGGTGGGCTCTCCTCTTGCACATCAACACTGCCCCTGGCCTCCACCGCCTCTGACCCAGCTGTGCCCCAGGCCTACGGCCCCCCTGATGCACCCACGGGTCCTCTGGATTCCCAGGTTCAGGGCCCCAGCTACATGTCTTTCATGGAGTCCCTTCTGGAGCCGCAGTACCCTCAGGCAGACACACACATCTACCAGTAGGAGGCAGGATATGCGCCCACCCCTGACAGTTACAAGTGACAAGGTGCTTCAGCAAGAGAGCTGAAAAAAATGAAACTCAGTTGTTGTGTGTGTGTGTGTGTGTGTGTGTGTGTGTGTGTGTGGGGGGGGTTCCCACTCCTGCACGCCCTTTTCTCTGACTGCCTGGTCATGGTTGTCGTCGGTGTCGTTCCTCTTACCATTGTTGCTGTGGTCGTTTTCGTCGACTGTTGGGGAGAAGTGCAGCTTAAATGAGGAGCCTTTCTCTTTGTGTCACCCGTGTGTCTTCTGTATACCGACAAGACTCAGAGCATCAACAAAGTACCTCTCTAACTGTCTTTCTCTCTGTTTTTCTAACCAGGAAATTAAAGGGACTTGTTTGAATGCGATGTTAGCCAGTTGCTGACAATTTAGTATTATTGAATTTTTTTTTTTTCCATGTGAAATCATGCCAAAACACACAGCAAACTGCAAAAATCCAGGTGGCCGATATTTTTGTTTGAACTATTTTGAACGTGTCTTTTCTGTCACACTTTATGGTGGGGGGGAATCTGTTTTCTTTGGTATTTAAATATCTAATAGGTCAGGTCAAAAAAAAAAAAAAACAAGATTTGTACAAAAGACCTAATGCAACAGCAGTATACAAACTGCGTTACCTGAAGAGGAGAGAATGTGAATTTACTGTGCTACGGCTTTAGTTCTTGCGTTTACCTGGCTTGTGTATATCAACTTTACTGGAACCATTTTGACTTTTTTTTTTTTTTTTTTTGCAATTCTATGAAATGAAAATTTTATCTATTTATTATTTAGTAATTGCTCTGCATTTAAATTTCATTTTCTCTCTCGTCACCCTGTAGAAATATTTGAATAGGAAGTGATGTTAGACTGCTTTAGACAGAAAATGTTTAATATGTGAAGCACAACTATTACTCCAATGCTACATTTCACTGCCTGTGTGATTAAAAAAAAATGTTTAATTTTAAAAATTTTTTTCCAAACCGTTGAGCCGTTTTTGGAAATGGTGCTACGGAGACCCTTGACTACTGACTCGGATTAAAGTGCAAGCAGCCACCGGGTGTGTACACCGCGGCGCTGAGTGGACCATGGGTGTCGCTGGCGTTCACGCCCCCACCTCGTGGTGGAGAGTTTTAGTGGGTGACCTTGGCTTTGTGGCTGAGAGCAGCCAAGAGCATTACTTATTTAGCCTTTTTCTACAGAAGGGGGGAGGGGGGTAAAAATGCTTTTATTTTTTTATTTATTTTTTTTTTTTAATTCCTGACCCGCAGCACTGCAGGTGTAGGACTGATTTGGTTTCTATCGCTCCTTTGTGTCTGCATACAAGCTGTACCTTTTCCTGTGACTCCATCTGGCCCGTGATGGAGTGTCGAGCCCGTTACGTGTTGGTAGATTTATCGAACCCTCGGCCCTCACTGACCTTCAGGGTAACCCCCTGCTTTGTGTTCATGCCTGCTGTTGGCAACCCACCTTCTAACACTCCTTAAAGGCCAGGCGGTTCCCAGCATCGATTTCATCAAATGGATTGGACAGCATTGTAATCAGTCATACCCGCCCCTCCAGTAATAAATCCTCCTCCAGTATAGCTGCAGAGTTACTGGTGCCTCTGAACAGCCGCCTGTGCTTTCCTCTAGTCTATTTACACTGGCAAACAAATTTTTTGTTTTTATTTGTTTTGGTCTTTCATGCAAACGTGCAAATTAACGTGCAGAATACACACTTTGTGTTCAGTCTTCTCTGTTGGAGGAGGGTATTCTGCTCACACTAATCTGCAATAATTATTTTAAACCCTTTGAAGGTGAAATCGACGTACCGTTCTGTCCTTTCTTATTGTGATACGTTGCAGAATACGTTAAAAAAAAAAAAATATGAATGCTATTAAAATGTGAAGTGAAAGCTGGGTGTTTTGTTTTAATTTTCTGATTCTACAAAATGATGCAAGTCCTTTCCGAATGGCGTGTGCTGGTCGATTAGACTCCCCAAATGGTATTGATAATTGATCTAGTACCTAAAAAAGTATGCCTATATTAGCTATATGTTGTTGCTAATTATTGGCCACTCAGGCTATCGGAGCTGGGTAAAAACATCCATCCATCCATCCATCCATCCATCATCAAATCACTTATCACAGTCAGGGTCGCATGGGGCCTGGAGCCTGGGAGCTGACCTGTGTTGGAATTGAAGGAAGTAACTCTTTACCTGCCCTTAAACTCGTGGCCTCCAGACCCAGTGTCCAGGCAGATGTGTCTGTTAGTTTGTGTGGCTGTTGCCCTAGACTGAAAAGCTTAATAGCGGAATACTTTGTGAGATCGGAAAAGCAGGGGAGTCATATTAAAGTATTGGTAAGAGAAACCGTCTGTCATGCTGTTGCTTCAGTGGTTATGCCCCCCCCCACACACACACACACAAACACACACACACACACACACACACACACACACACACACTTAAGATGAGATGCCCAGGTGTTTTTTTTCTGGAATTTTCTTCCATTAGCCCTTCATACATCCAGCGTGGCCTCTCACTCTGCATCTGAAAATCTCATTCCACACCCAATTAGCCTTTGGCCTGTGGGGAATTTGGCACCTGCGGTGGTTATTTTGTGTTCCGTTTTGCCGTGCAGATCGAGATCACAGGCAGGCTGGGAAACGAGTCCTCTGGTCGCTCCGTGCAGGAAGCGTAATACCTTCGACATGTCTTAATGTCTGCTAACTACCGATAAACCCTTTACACGGGCATGTCAAGGTTATCAGAGATTTTCAGTGTTTCCTTCAGCTGAATGATAGCAATTGCTTTAAATAATCCTCTTTGAAGCAATTAAATAGTTTTTAAATTGTAAGAGTATCATGTATTATCTTTTGCAAATAAATTAGTGCTTTGTGCGTTTCTGTAGTTTGTATAAAGATAAAATTTTAGAGAAAAAACATTTATTGTGTTATAGCAATAGCTTAACAGCAACTTACGCGTTGATAATTTGTTTTATTCCTGGCACCAATGAAAATGGAGCCTGAAACATCCAGAATTGCAGATTTGAATCCAGCCCCAGCATTTGTGGCATGTTTGCACTGCTTTGGAGGTTCCTTGGATTGCTGTTACCCAACAAAGCAAGCAGGCCGATCTGGTCCAAGGGCACGTGTGTCAACGTGGAGTTGGCTTTGTATCTGCTCTTCTGGACCAGGGGTTCTAGGACGCGGTCACGGACAGGGCAGATGTCGGCATCGCCGGCAGGCGTGCTCACCAACTGGGCTGCCCAGGGTCTGAAAGCTAAAGTGGCCAACAATGATGTTTTAATCTAGCGTACAACACGCCGCTAACCACTGTCGACTCCCATCTATTACTCTTGCCAATAGCTCTGAGAAGCTCATGATGGGACTCCAGCACTCACGATAGGTGGGATTATTGCACCCTGTCAATCCCTGATTGGTGCAAGCTACTTCAAATTTCCTACTTTAGTGATTCCTGTTTGGGCAAATAGGGCTGTGGGTCTCAGAGACTCATTCCTCATATCATTGCTGCCTGTAGTGAGGGGTGAGGATTCACTTTGGCAAACAAAGATGCGCTAAAACGCTTCATTGCCAAATGCAGTGATTATAACAATGGCAAATCCCTTAGCCTAAAATTAAAATGTATTACCAAACACCTGCGAGGATTGGATGTTATGAGGTAATAGTCTTAGAGTGACTTGTGTGTGAGACGTTAAGCAGATATTACCAGTCAGTCACTGCTGTGCTAACTGACTTTGGTAATCCTGAAGAGGGATGGCAGAACACATCAATCTTTATGTATTGAGTGAGCCTGGAATGACTTCCTGTGGCTGCCATGTAAAGAGGGGTCTTTTGCCTGCAGTAAATTCCCCCCTCATTAATGTGGATTTGCTTTAACCCCCCAAGGACATCATCGGGACTGAAACTACCTCACCCCGCTGCCAGGTGAATTAGCCAGACACCTGGGTCAGGGAGGAAAAGTCCCCCCTGCACCCCAATCCCCTCATTTCTTCCCCTTCCTCCCCCTGTGTGTGAGGAGGCAGTTTCCCCGTTTTTCCGCCAGTCCTACATCCCATGCCACCTGTTTTTCACCGCGTTTTCCACAGCCTGAATGGTCTGTAGGCTAGTAAATGAGCAAAATGCCCAATTCAAAACACACACCACAATACAAGCGACGCTGCAGATTATTTTATTTTTAGTCCACCGTTGTTGTTGTTGAAGTCTGTCACGTAAACTTTTAACAGCGTCAAATGGGAGTGTGAGGCAGTAACTCTCTTTTATGGCTGTAATATACCTCTCAATGGGAGACTCATGAGTCCATGTCTCAGATAGGGGCCTTTGCTGAATTTTTCTGTCTCCTACCCGTCGCAGTGGCCGTGAACAGCCTCCCATTTTCCAGTAATTGCATTGTTAAAACTTGTCCCGAGGCTTTTCTTTTTATGTTAACGCTGTTTTGTAATGTTTTATTTCAGAGTTATAAAGCTATCATCAAATATACTTTTTCCGTTTGACCTTCAAGGCTCACTTTAAAATCAGCCACACGCACACGTGTGACTATACGGGCACACGTGTGACTATACGGGCACACGCACCAATGTGCGTAATCAGCCCTGTTTCCTTCCAAGTGCCAGCATTCCTAGACGAGGGGAGAGCTACTACCCGAGTGAGTCTGAGGATGTTTCATCCATCCACTCCATCTCTGAGCCGCAGTAATTTTGCTGACTGCGAGCTCTTCTCAGCCTCTTTACAGTGATTTCCTATAATAAATAACTACACACAGACAGCTAATGCTTATTAATGAGTGGCATTTGCAAGGCTTCTGTACAGTAATACATATGTTGTAGATGAAGGGTAACAAAACAGCCCATCAGTTAATGATTTAAAGCCTGTGTAGATCCTGTATTTTCTACAGTCCCCCATGTGAGGTAAAAGAATGGATTTAAATAAGGGATGGTGTGGAGGAACATTGACTGTATGTCAAACCCGGAGATGTTCCAGCTGACAAGCTCTGTATTTATCCTCAGTCAGACCACATTTGAAGGCTAGCTCACACACGCATACTCACATACGTGTTCATCCACGGCCAACTTTGTGTGCGTTCCGGCGTGAGTGAGTGACTCCAGGTCCAGGCAGGCTGCTAGACAAGTCTAACGTTAATGTTTGCTAGTCAGATGGTTCGGCTTACTAACTAGGCGGCTCTACAGCATGTTTGCTAGGTTTCTTGGACTCAGTCTTCCTATAGGAGTGTGTCTCATTGACTGTGGGGATCTTGACTAGGCTCTAAACACATAAGGTTCCTTTTGAGGTACTGGAACCACATTTTAGCAGGCCCAGGCGTGGCCAAGGGTTTTATCTGTCTGCAAATTAATTTAGCCTAACTGATCTGTGGATTGAATTCTGACCCTGACTAATCTTTACATTTCTGAATTAAACTTAAAGGCATGACATCTAAACCCTTAAAATGAATGCTAAAATTAAAATGCATGGAAAACTTCACAGCTAATTCATAGTCAAGTGATGGAATGATTATTCAATAGCAATAGAAAAACAACGTACCATAAATGATAGTCAAGTGAAAGAATATGCATATCAAAGACAGTGGTGTTCATATCTGGTACGGTCCATGTGGTTATTTTCTAACAGGCCTGTGAACCTGCATTCATTAAGGAGCTGGTGGGGAAAACAGCACCACGGCCAAGTGAACATCTGAGTTTCCCATGTGTGACTGTTATTTGTGATATCCCCCTACACACACACACACACACACACACACACACACACACACACTCCACCTCAGCTTTGCCAGACTGTTCAGGTGAGAGGCGTCTTCTGCAGCTGCCCGATGAAATTTGGCTTTGCCTCATTAGTGCTAAAACGGCGACTTGCCTATGAGATGTGGGAACGGATCCACCTTCGTTAAAGGATATAAATGAAGAGCATGTTTACAAATAACTCTTCATAAGGCTGCAAATAAAAGCAAACATGGGTATTGCTCTGATATAGAAAACACCACCGTTGTGCATCTGTTAAACAAGATGGTATACTGGACAGACTGGGTAATTTTCATTGTACCAGTAATGCCCCATCTTCTCCTTCCAGCCCCTCTGAAAAATATTCCAATTTGCTGCTTTTTTTTTTTTTGTCTCTGTTACTATTTGGGGGGTGGGTTCATCTGAAATGACAGTCTTGGTCCCCAACACTCCCAAGATGTGGGGGCTCTCACCCTGGGGGTGGCCCCATCCCCAGCGCTGCGGGTCTGCCGGGATGCTGGCCCACGTCGCTCATTGCCCGTCTGCTTTTGTTCAAAGCGCAGCAGATGTTTAACGACCCCAGAGAGGGAAATTACAGTTAATTACTTTTTATGTTTTACACGCAGTCTCCCTTAATTTGCCTCCCGTACTCTCCGCAAGCATATCTCGTTTGCATACAATTGGAACCGAGTTTGTGTAGTCCCACTGCTGAACCCCATAGCTGGTCAATAGACAACCCTTCAGTGAAGATATCAGATGAAAACTTGAATGGAAGTGGGGTTAGCCAGTCTTCTTCATGCTCTTCCCCAGCCTATCCAATCAAGGGTTAAAGTGATGTGCATACATTTTTATTTTTTTTTTTTACCCTGTGGAGAGATTATTAGTGGCTCTCTGTAAGAGCCAGGCTGGGGATCCAATTTATTAATCGCCCTTTGAAGTGGAGAGACGTCCAGCGACAAAAAAGCATGTCAAGATATTTGAGGGCCTCTGAGTGGTGCTTCTGAATGAGTAATTTTTTTTAAATGAGGTTTTGTTGATTTGTGGAGAACATGTCACCCCGTTTGACTGCTAAATGAGACTTTAATGACTTGTCTCTTAAAAGAAGCAGTTACTGCTTGCCATTGTTTAAAACCACGTTTAATGTTGTGCTGTACTTTCACAATTTAAAATGAAGGTGATTATATCCAACCCAGTCATGCGTATAGCAGCCATATCTGATGGAAACCTGCGGTGGTGTGGATCTTTCTCGCGTTGTTTCTGCATATGACCAGAGTGCTATTGTCACCACCTTAACATAATACACTGTAGACGACGTCAGTCGTAATATATTTCAGGTAGCTAGGGAGCAGTTGCCTAGCTGCTCAAGCCACAGCATGTACCAAAGCAGAGAGGAAAAAAGGGGGGGAGGGAGTGAGAAAAACCCTTGTTTGTATGCAAATTAGCTTTGGCAATCATAGTAATGTATATTACACTGAAGCAAGGCTGGAGACCTGGGAAGTATTATGAGTCCAGGGCTATTGAAAGACTATTTTTGTGGCATGATGTTTTGGAGTAACTGAACGAGGAGCTACAGTCAAACAAAGAGTTGGGGGAAATGGGTCATTTTGAGTGCTCTAATGTCTGTTGGTATGATAATTGGAAGCAAAATTTCTGGCTATCTAGAAATTTAAAAACTGTGGTTTACAAACTAGCTAAACTTGAACATTCAGTCTGATTCAAAGCACCAGAGTTCTCATACAGCTCCTTGGGCACCCCTGGATATTTCTTACACTTGTTCCAGTCCACCACCTGATTCAGCTAATAAAGGACTTGTTTATTCATTGATTGGCTTTGAGAGTAGTTACTTGAAACAGATCAGCTGAACAAAGAGAACGGATGGATGGATGGATGGATGGATGGATGGGGGGGAATTGAGGAACCATGGAACGGCTGTTTTAGGCTTCTGTAAAATATATTCCCACCCCGGTCAGCCTACCTGCCTCCTTATAGTTCTCGTGTGCTGAGCGCTGTTGAAAAATCCAAGTGTGTAAAGCCTGGCAGAGTGTGTGGATCCACCCCCTCCTAGCGGATTCTGTTGGGTGTCATGACCTCACACAGCATTCGACCGGCAGTGTGAGAAAGCTGGAGGGCAGAGATGGCGATAGGTGAGCTTGTGCGTGAGCTTTTGGGGTACATCTTTCTGACCACTAGGTGGCACTCTTCCCATTGATTCAAAATCAGCAGTCAGGATGGTGAAGAAATTTAATATGATGTCTTGCATCACCCAAATTTTGATATCCATCCAGCCAACTTCAGGGTGGCTGGTAGAGGGAGGGAGCAGAGGTGTAATACATAGTCACGTAAAACCAAAATAGGTTTTCTTTCTTTACTTTTTTTTGTCATACACAATCCCTGGGTAGATTACATCTGTGTAGCTTTGGCAGTTAGCAATTTCTGGCTGAACAGCTACGCAACAATTATGAGTAACGTTTACAATATAACACATGGAAGTTAATGCCCAGTGCTTGCGTCATCTGAAGTGCAACATCAGCACTCTGGTGGTGAGCAGCTGGGCGCCGGCTCAACACCTGACCCGTGGTTTACTGACACAGGTCTTTCCACAGGGGACGGCTCACTTTGTCGCACCGTCAACATTGTTAAGACCAGTAGTTCCGCTGACAAATCATTCTGAGGAAAAACTGTTTGTACTGCTGTCTTCTTCCCACTTCATCCGCACAGCTGTGGTACGGTTTCTTCTTTTTTTATGGGGAAAGTAACTGAGGCTCCCAGTCCGAATGTCCACCTGGCAGCAGCGGTTCTAGACCATTGCAATTAGGGGGGCCAAGCTGGGGCCAGTTGTTTTGCTGGAGGGGCACAAATATATGAAACTTGCATTACCATCAATCAAATTACAAGATTAAACAAATTCTCACTGGGAGGTCCAGGACCATTGATGGATGGGGGAGGGGTACTGCCATCCACTAGAAATGCACCTGCCTCCCAGTACCAACCACAGTCACCCTGACAGTTAGTAGAAGTGTTTGAGGAGGAATCAAGCCCAAAAGCATGGGAGATATTAGGAAGCAGCAGCAGGTGCAGCCCCACCCCCATTAGAGAATACTGAGGCTCACTTCACACCCTGTTTGAGCTGGGGCAGAGTGACACGTTAGGCTCTGTAATTTATTAATCACGGAAGGCTAGCACCTCATTTTTACTGTGTATTTCTGGTGGGGTTGAAGAGAACAGCCAGACAGAATCCTGCAAAGGTACAGGGATGTGTGGAACAATAAACCTTCATTCTTCAGCTGATGAACCCTCCAAATCGGCCCTGCAATGACGTGCCAGGTTCTCATGCTACCTCCTTTAGAGGTGTAATCTGTAGTGACTGGAGAAATGAGACGTCGAGAGCTATGATGCATGAGGTGACCATGTGTTGTCCATGACTTCCAGGTCTAACCCGACGGGGAGGGGTTTTACCCAGTCAGTGACTGACTCTATTTTACATAGGTATCCCATCCACAGTACGTCAGAAGTCGAACATCCCTCACTGGTAATCTGCAAATGTTAGCCAGTTGAAGGTTGGAGCCCACTATATAAGCTTTAGTCATTAATTTTCCTTCATAGTAGACTAAAGGTGGGGACGGGAAAAAGAACCAGCTGTGATAATTTAACGCTCAGGGTAGGTCCTGCAGGTTTCATATAAACACTGAGTGTTAAATTAATGCTGCCAGATTTGCCTTGCATAAATGCTTTTAACCATCTGCTTTTTAACCTAATTGAAAGGCTGATGTCAGTAAACACTTGTCACATTCTGAGGCAATATAATTGATGTACTCATATACGCTTACCCAGACCTGACTATATAGAATGTATGTAATTTTCTAGTGGGGCAGCTTGGCTGCTGCTTTTAAATTGATATATAAATATGCATGTGTTTATTTTCCCAATACTAGTAAATGCACTTAAAAAATGTACCACAAAGTGCTTTACTACAATTTTTTTTCCCTATGAAACGTCCTGAACGTTGATTTTTCTGGGATAAAAAACATTTAAATCATCACACTGTCCCATCACTCTAATCTACACACCCTTAAGCGAACAGTAAAAATTATTTTTCATGGTAATAGGACCGTGACATATTCACATGTCGCAAAAGAAAACTGACTTCAGTCTTTCCTCCTTTCTTCCTGACGCTCGACTCTAAGGTATCACAAGAGTGCTCGGTGGCTGTCCTGGCATTTCTGCCTTGTGAATTTGAAAATGAATCGCCCAGTCGGAAATCGGAATTGCACAACGGCACACAATTCAAAACATTAAATGGGAATATTTCCATAATATTTCAGAGAGGACACACCTTTCCTTGTGTGAGGGTTTTGATTGCACCTGCAGCAGAAACGCTTATCTGTACAGTCGGTGTAATGGTTTTAGGATCAGTTCCGACTGCCACGGCGTCGTCGCGACCCTGCGCAGCTTAAGCAGTTTAGCGAGACACCGACAAACAGATTCGCATGCATATTAACCGCTGCTCTTCCTACCCCAGCCGTCTGCACATAAAAGATTGCTTGCCCTTTCACCAGTGACTGCCTCACATCAGCGGACGCGGTTGTTATGCGGTGCTGTGCCGCTATCGTTTTAATTAAAAAGAGGCTTTATCGTCCGACGCCCGCTTGAAGTAATCTCGTCCAGCGCCGCGCCGAAGCGGGCGATGCCTGGTACCATACTGAGATTTCACACTGCCTGGCAGATGTAAGGAGAGCAGCCTTGAACACGCGTGTTTGTACACAGAGGCGCTGGGTTCGACCGCTCCGCTTTCACTAGAAATGGACCCGCGTGGGACTTTAAGAAACCGCCGTTGTTTCATTACAAACCGTCCATCGTGGAAATAAGGCGGGAAAATGCCAAAATAATGTCAAGATGAGTTCCTGTCACAGTTTTTCGCAAAGTATAGCTCAGAGCTGCTGGAGGCATTTTTTCAACGATGAATGGTATCTCAGTATCTCCATAAAATGTATAACGTACGCTTTAGGGGTCTAATCTAAGAGCTACACTCATAAGATATAGATTTGAGTAATACTAGCAGTAATGTAAGGTTTTTTTTTTTGGTACCCTTTGTTAACTGTTCAAATTGACACCAGAGTGACAAATTACGTTGAAACACTTGGTGAAAAACACAGCGTAATTAATTACCGCTGACGGCCCGGTTTTTAGTGTCCTTCTTTAATGTGCTCCATTTGTCTTCAAATAACTTGTGTACAATAGGTATGCACTCTTCGAAGGGATTTAGTCAGAGTAATTAACTGCTCCCAGCCTCCTGGGAGTGTCAGCTATTGGTACAAATTCACAGGAGACGTCACCCTGGCCACTAAAGGAACGGTAAGGGAGCATGAGAAACATAGACCAGGTAATGACCATTTTAAAGTCAATCGAGGAATGTTTGACTTTATGGATGAGGCTCAAGAGCTTATTGACATGTAGCATGCAGTTGAAAAATGCGTGAGGAAGAGTCATACTGTGAAGAAATGGATTGTCTTTCACTTTTAACCCCTCCTACTCCCCCGCCATACTTCCCCAGATTAAATAATCATTCCATGTTGCAATCAGGCTGCCGGCAACATTTTCTTCATAGATCCTAATGTCTGAAAGTCAGGGTGTGTCCTCCGCTGATGTACCATCTTCATGTGCCCCCACACCGCAGACCGCATCATAGAGCAATGCCGGAAGGAAGCCAGTACCGACTACTAAAGGAGCAGTGTGCTTGTTACTGCAGGCTACTAGTAACCTGCAGAGCTAGTTATGCAATGGTTTATACTGCTGTACACCTGGTCCTTTGAAACATTATTTTAAGCAGATAAAAAAAATTTGGCACATGCTACACAGTCAAATGTCAGTGATGGGACAAATGAGGCTTCAAATCCAATAGCGGGTGGGAGTATCCCAAACTATCCAATCAATGCTCGTGCTAAATGAGGCTCCAAAACCCATGGTGGGTGGGAGTATTCTGAACTAACCAATCAATGCTGGTGCTAAGTGAGGCTTCAAAACCAGTGGTGTGTGGGAGTATCCTGAACTAACCAATCAATGTTGGTGCTAAGTGAGGGTTCAAAACCAGTGGTGGTTGGGTGTATCCTGAGCTAACTAATCAATGCTAGTGCTAAATTAGGCTTTAAACCTGTGGTGAGTGGGAGCGTTGCCAGCATTGATTGGTTACTTCAGGATACTCCCACCCACCATGGGTTTTGAAGCATCATTTGTCCCATCAGTACTCAAAGTATATGAAACGTAAAGGGTTGGAGTCCTTTGCAATCTTTAAACAGCTCTGTGTGATATAACAGGAATGGTATAAAGAGTAATTGGATATGATATGCACTGATTTAACTTGAAATACCATATTGGAGGGTATTTTTTATCAGTTGGCTTTAATCTGGAAATCTGGAAGTCATCCTTAGAATGGTGTGCTGCATATAACCCCTTGATATGGAGATGAAAAGCTATCCCTGACCAGAAGTGGTTTTTTGTGGTATGAACACCTAGGTGAAGATTTGTTCCTATTAATGGAAAAATACAGGAAGAAATTTGGTGAAATCTTGATCCATATTTACTCATTGATGCCGAATTTAGGTAGTTGGTGAGTTATGAAGTTTTGGAGAATATTGAACTTCTTTAAGGAGATGTGAAAAAGTGATCTCATCCAGGGTTGCTGCCTGAGATCCAGAAACCAACCAAGACTGTGTGTATAAGATACTGAGACTGCGATTGCCCCTTGGTTGTGGAAAACATACTGAAAGCTATTTCACCAAGGAACTTTGACATTATTGAAGAACTAACAAATTCAAAAGCTCACCTTCTTAGCAAATAGGGCATTTTGTCCACTTTGTGTGTATTTAATACTATTAGAAGAAGTTCATACTTTCCAAATTGCTGAAAACGTCAGCGACCTTTCCTCAGGGTGATCTATCATTCTTATCTGCCATTAGGGGTCAGTCAAGATCCAGATTCCTGGTTAGATTGAAATCATCTGTGTAAGGAGGACCCACTAAGATAAAGTAGCCTTTCATTATAATTTCAAATAATAGTAATGCATTTTCACGTATGGTTTAATTGTCATATGAAGAGTGGGCTTTTTGTGGCTTGAGTTAGAATGTGAACTATGCTGCTGTGCTGTTGTAGGTGGTGCAGGTCTGATATGAAGGTCAGCAAGATGCCTTTCGATTTAGATGTGATCCTTCACGGAGAGATAATTGTTGTTTTAATGCAGGAATTTCCTTTCAAACAAAAAGAACATATGTTTGGCCCTTGATCTCACAGTAAGAACCCCAAAAGGATTGAATGACATCAAAGACGTTCTTCCTCAAACCTTCCATTATGGCTTCAGATTATTTTGTTACAGAACATATTTCATGTTTTATCACTTGCAGTAAAAGACTCAGCTCTGATACAGTGTTAAGATACCGGTCTATTTGGCATGCTGGAATTCATTTCGGTGCTGTTATTCTGACCTAGTATAAATTGACCTCTGTTTTCTCCATGTCATTGTTGTGTTACCATCACTATGGTACCATCACTGTCCCTTGTTGTGATGGCAGTCCCCTGGACTAATGTATAACAGGGAGGGACACGTGGTCCTTTTCCTCACATGACCCAGTCTACAGACACAGTTGTGGTTCTGTGTGCCCCCTTTTCATTGAGAGTTTAATCTTGTCTTATTTTGAAAGCTTAGCAATGCCAGAGAGACATACATCTCGGGTCACTGGGTGGACATGTTTCATCAGATAACTCTAAGAGGAATAATGACAAGACCACAATGCATTGAATGGTGGGTAGGTACATCAACTACATTACTGAATGTGGGAAGGTTTTAAGTCTCATAATCGAGTTTTTATTTATTTTTCATCCTGTGGCAAAACAAGATGGTACCTCAATTCCAACTTGCTGCGCAGAAAATAAAACCTTTCCAATAACATCTCAAACAACGTCATATATTTTTGTTATATTTTGAGACTTCTGCAAGTTTTCATGTAAATGGGCAGGAAAGAACTGACTTGGCGGCTTTGAATGGCTAGAGTCAATCAGGAAAATGCTGGGTTAGAAAGAGCTGTCACACAAACTTTGTTAGATGGGAGCCAGTGTGACTGGGCCCAGGGGATTGACGGCATCGGTTTTTGTCTGCTTCATCCCACCTCTTCTCTTTCATTCTCTCAGGCGGTTGTCGTAACCCCTCTAGGGGCAAGCTGCAGGCTTCCGCAAAATGTTTATCTTTGGCTCTTTGTGCTCTTAATGACTCCGTTTGCCTGACAAGTGAGACCCGTGCACCAGGCAGATTCTTGGCGATGTGCTCAGACTCCCACACAGGCATCCACGTGTGCACATGGACCCTGGGAAAGGGGGAGAGATGAGAATGGGCACACATATCCCTGGTAAAGCCCATAGATCATCTAACCCATGGTGGCAGAGATGTTCTCTGTTCCTTTGTATCGGGAGTGCCAGCAGTTATTAAGATCTTGGGATAGGGTTCTGTGACAGATCAGTCTTTGCCTGTTCCCATTTTGCGTCTGGAACAGAGAGGCTTCTCCTAAATATTTTAAGCAGTTTTTATGGAGCTTTTGCGATAAAAGAGGGGTCACTGCACCTCCTATTGCCTCTACTGAAGGACCCCTGAAAGGGAAAATCCAATAAATATCTATTTAAATAGAGTTTGACCTGAAGGATGGAAGCCTGTTAGATTACGGAGGAGTTTCGTATATTGGAGTGTGAAAATTTTGCCTTTACGAGCCGCAGGTTCATTGGGAAAATTGATAAGGGTTAGCAGCAGCTGCGATTAGAACAGGATGGCCAATAATCCTTTCAGTTTACCATTTAGCATGCTGGGTGTCTGCGGCCGACAGAGGCCCAGATTTCACTTCATCGGTGCGAACTCCCTTAACCTCGTGAGTGATGGATCTGCTCATTCTTCTGTGCGTCTAAAAAGCAAGAGTGCGACGTCTCAGTCCCGCCCGTCGCTGAGCAGGGTTCATGTCGACTCGGGGCTGTTTGAAGCGGCTCCCGCTGCTGTTTGCGCCTTCCTGTGCGTGTTTACAGAGTTGTATAGCTATCTATAAACAGATTTTCTTCACATTCGTCGGTGTTGACCGGAGTCTGATTTTAATGAGTTGGGTTGAGAGCATAGGATTACTGTTAGCTATAAACAGAGGTAGAAGTACGGGGGTGGTTAAAACGTTTATATCGAGACTTGTGACATCACGGCAGACCTACATTTTAGAACATCTTAAATTAATGAACAGGGGCTGCATGTTATTTTTAAATGAGTAGGCTATTGTGTAAGCGAGGTACGAATTCATTCGAGCAGGGTTAACTGCTGGCCCCAAAAAGATAGACGTTTAACTTAACCTGATTTTAACGGACTTACTCATCTTTTTAAATTACTTTATTTTCCTATTTTATTTTAAACCTACAGTCCCACATGTCGAGTGGAGTTGTGGTCCACACTGCTGTTATTGCAGCCTTAATCCAAACTCAACCTAAGATAATACAATATATGATACATTCCATAGTCTATGTATTCTTCCTGCTTTCCATACATTCTTTTTTAAATTTCCCCCCTCCTACAGCCTGGTTTGATGGCAATGCCTGCATTGTTTCCATAGAAACACATATCTCTCCTTCCTAGAACCCCGCTCCCTTTTTTTTTTTCTTAACCCTAGGCTCGCAGGGTGGGTGCTCTGGGAGACTAATGGTGCGAGGGTCTGGGTAACCCCTGGCAATGGAGCATCCGGACGGACAAGCCGCACGTGCTGACTGACTGAGGAAAGACCTCTTTAAAATATTCACGAGCTTTCTGCATTCCTGAAGCGTGCTAAAAAAAAAAACCCAAGTGCTCCTTGCCAGTTGGCATTCTGCAGAAATGACTTTCGACACTAATTTCAGCTGTTGATGAGGTCCCTCTCCAATTATGGTAATGAATTGTAATGTCAAATATAATTCCGCCTTTGCAGGATATGGGAAAGGGCGACTTACCATTTAGAGTAGCAACGTGACAAAGGCTGTAAAAATGACTGTACTTGCGTGAGTGTGCGTCAGTGAAAACTGGAGTGGCGAGTTTTTCAGCGGGGTGGTGTAAGAGTGACCTGCTAGTTATTGTTCTTTACTCGAGATTGGAGGTGACCAGTGCTGGAGTGGCAGCCGTGACATTAAATGATTGCATGTGACCCTGTTCAGAAAGAACTTCTTCACTGCAAAAATTGCTCATGGAAGCCGTGGGAATGGGGGTAGGGTGGTCTGGGGGGGGGTTGCTCAGAGAGGTGTGAATCAGTCTCTGTTGAGACCTTCTTCCCTTTTAAGACCTTTTTATCTTTTGGGACAAGCAGCAATTTATGCACAGAAAACGGGAAGGGTGGGGTGCGTATCGGGGGGGGGGGGGTCAGGCTTCGGGACATACCTGGTCAAATGGCTCATTCATCCCCTTCACTGGATGCCTATCATTTGCATCTGGGCAGCTGTGTGCCTCCCAGCCCTTTTTCTAGAGACAGACAACTCTCTGCTTCTGAGAGAGTCACGAAGTGGACCGAGCCCCTGTACCCAGGTCCGGCCCTGCTGGAACAGCCATCTTAGAGACTCCATGTTTCTGCAGACCCCCTCCCCTTCACGCCACATCAGCGACGCCTTCTTCCTCTGCGAGCCAAGTGACAGCTGCCTTTTCTTCTGGAACATTGCGAAGCAAGGCTGTGTTTGACTCTCTGTGGATTGCCTTCATGCCCGTGGTCATGAATGGGCTTTGAAATATGCGCAGAAATTCTTTGCTGCCTTACAGCCTAACTTCTCTTCCATCATGATATATTTGCATGGTGATATGTTGAAATAAGTGTTTGTCAGAGCTGTAGAATTGCACAGAGAAGGGTTTTTAAATTATTTATTAGCTATGACTATGGAGTGCCATTCTGTAATAAGACTGCTAATTAAAAATAGAATAAGGCAGTACAGAAATCTGCTTTTTAAAATGAAATATGCCCTTTTTACTGCTGTTTCAGTTTCCCCTTGATAACTGTGATAAGCTGCTTTGAAAACAGCTAACTATGTCAGTAGAGGAGATATTACATTTCTATGGTCCAAATCAGCCTCTGCTAATGGAAATCCTTCTGAGCACAGTTATATTATTTGCTGAGGTTTTTTCATGTATCCATAAGTAGTTTAGGGTACTTCCACCAACCATGGATTTTGAAGCCTCGTTTTTTTCTGCCAGCATCGATTGGTTAGTTCAGGATAGTCCCACCCACCATGGGTTTTGAAGCCTTGTTTAGAGTCAGCATCGATTGGGTAGTTCAGGATACTCCCACCCACCATGGGTTTTGGAGCCTCATTTAGCACTAGCATTGATTTTGGTTAGTTCAGGATAGTCCCACCCACCACGGGTATTGAAGCCTCATTTTTCCGATCAGTATTCGCAAGATTGTGAGCAGATTGAGGGATTTTTTTTTTTTTTTGCTGCAAAGAGAACTCAATCACTCTTTTGGTTTTCTGACAGCTTGAGCAAGAAAGAAAGCCCTTTTTGTATCGCCAGTTTCTACTACCTGTGGCTCATGGATAAGGAAAATGGTCTGGGGAGCAACGCCAACGTCCCCCGCGAGGGTTCAGTGAGACACAGAGGGGTGCTGATTCAATTGTCATTCATTTGTGTTCAGATGGAACAGGAAATTTATGTCCTGAATTTCATCTGCAGGTTCAGAAAGCCGACACCTGATGAAATAGGAAGAGGAGACGATGTTTTCTCCTGCGAATCTGTCATTTATTGTAAATTGTTTACTTAAACTCAATACGAGCTGTGGTATTGGAAACTGATATACATTTAAAGTGACTTCGGCCAAAGGCAAATGCATCTTGTGGCCTTTGGGACCTAAAAAGTAATCAGCTTTTCAAACGCTACTTCAGGAACTGCTCTTCCTGTAGTTTATCTGATTCAGCATACATTGGTGTAATTTCCCCCCGTTTCGTTTGTGATTTCCTCTAAATTCTCGGCCTGATTCTCCATCTGCTCGCTCACCCGTGTTGGAGTGGAGACGCCAAGGGAGGCAGACAATAAGAGATGATCTCATCAGCCACCTGAAAGTGGAAACTTAACCTGCCTGTAAATAACTGTATCCTAGACACCCATGCTACCGGTTTCTGGTAGTCTGTAAGGCTCCCGCGTGGATTGGCTAGAGGAAAAGGCCTGAAGGTTTCAATAAGCCGCAGTTGTTATTGTGTGAGCAAGCTGAACATGAAATTGTCACTCCCCTCTCCGTTTACTGAAGGGGAGTACAAGGTGCAATTGGAAAATTAAATCAGTGACGATCCTAAATGCAGAGAAACCTGTACCAAAATCAAGCCCCAACCAACATGTCCAGTAGTCAGAGCTCCCACCTGGTTCTCCAACCTCTTATTCCATTGTTCATTGGCTTCTCCTTGAGTCTCTACTCTACTCAGCAGGCCCTAATTAAGCCCAATAATGTAGCTGGTTTAATGAGACCCAGCCTCAAGCATTTCTTTTTCTTCTGCTCTATTATAATTCGCTCCATTTTTTGACACTATAAAATAAATGAAGAGAGGAGTATTAGACTATACTGCCTTTCTGCTTGCTGAACTGCTGTGAGTACTGTGTAGGAGTGTCCAGGCATTAACAACACAGGACAGGGACCATGAAGGAGCTGACAAGGACAATTGGTAGAACTGACAACATGGTACTGGCTACTGTCAGGTAGATGGTTGCTATGGCGAGCAGGATCGCTGAGATCCAAAAAAAAAATGATGTGCCTGATTACATAATGGGGTTTGTTACTTTTTAACATTACAAGCTGTAAGTAGTTTCATAATTATTTTGCATTTATTACATTCAAATTGATTAGTTTGGTTAAAAATCTTTTATGAAACAACTTCATGCAATAAACACTAAAACCCTCTGTTTCAAAAACCAGTTATGCAGGCAAGACGCTAAGTATTCTAGGTGGAATAAACTTAACATTGCCTACTGTGTTGGCGAAGAAACGTGTGTGTGTGTGTGTATATTTACACACCATGTACGTAAGTAGCAAAATGCATGAGTTAAAGTCAGATCTCATGAGACCACCTTGGAAAACAGGACTGTATTTTATAAGCAATAATAGTAACCTCTACAGTCTAAAGGTCCTTAAGCCTTAAGCCTACCAAGCCACAGTGTGTGCAAGTTTTAAGCAGCAATGGAAAAAAAACGAGACTTCATGTGCTGACAGTTACAGTCCATCTTAACTTGATTCTCACAGTGTACTGTGATCCTGCTTCTTGTGGATTTTGTAATCTGATTTCTCCCATAACTAGTTTTAAGTTTACTTGAGCGCCTGACTACTAAATTATTAACAATTGCTATCTTTACATAGCATGCCAGGAGCTTATTGCGTGAAGCACGGGGCAGCAGAAATCCTAGCTACTTCATGGCTAAGTGCATACCTACACGCTATAGGCAATTTCCAGGCTGCAATTCACCTCTTCACTTGGCCTTTGTGAACACCAAGGAGAACACGAACACTCCTTAAGCCAGGTCAGAGACCACGCTCACAACCCTAGAGATGCAAGGCCACAAAGCTAACAACTGAGGCACCACACTTTGGTAACAGTTAATTTGTTTGAATATGCGTAAGAAACACCGTTCCATGATTTTAGCCGTCTCAGAGGCTATTAGAAGGTTACAGCCACCTGGAGAACCTGTGCGTGCACCCTCTGTGTCCCGCGAGCATGCGGGCTGAGAGTCACCCTTACAGAAATACTGCCATCCAACTTAAATTGTCTAGCTGGGTCACTTTACGGGAAAGGCAAAGATGTGTTCTGATATTCACCAACCCTATGCCATAATTAGTCATCTAGATGACTCCCAAAGTATAAGGCTGTCTATGCAGTGGGTCTTACAAACAGCCTACCTGACTGAAATTGCAGGTTTGTGTTTCCATGCTCTCTGGTGTGGATTCAGTGAGTGTGTCTTGGTTACAATTTCAATATTGGCGTGTATGTTTAAGTGGGCAGCGCTTAAAATAAAACCTGCAGACAGTGAGCCAAGTCGTCCTTTGATGGATAGATCATTGATGCTTATTTCCTGCCCCCGCCCCCCCATATATCGGTTTCTTTTTCATTTTCCAGCACTGCTGATTCAATATTTGCTCTATTTTCAGCTCTTCCATGGCCGCTCACCAGATGACGCCTCTTTTCCGGCTATTCCTTGAGGGCTCGGCAGCGGTGGACAAGTCGGAGATGCCACTCCCACTGCAGGTCCCAGGATAGTTCGAGCAGCACGGATGGCGAGTCGCAGCTCGTTGTCAGTTATGAGTGAGGTGCTAGCAGGCCTGGCCTGTGTCTGCGTCGGTCCTCGCAGTGACCTGGCTGTTATGCTTCGAGAAGTAGCTGTTTCTTAGCCCAGTTTGTTTCTGCTGCTGCTGTTGGGGCTGGACAGAAACCTGTAATCTAGCTGGAATTGTCTGGCTCTGCAGTTGGTCGGGTACACCCTGGGCAGGCAGCCCAAGGCTTGGGTACACCCTGGACAGGCAGCCCAAGGCTTGAGTACACCCTGGACAGGATGCCCAAGGCTTGAGTACACCCTGGACAGGCAGCCCAAGGCTTGAGTACACCCTGGACAGGATGCCCAAGGCTTGGGTACACCCTGGACAG
>JAACJT020000036.1:7448150-7497541 GCA_009936485.2 Gymnarchus niloticus
CAGCCTCGTGCCCTGTGATGGACTGGCATCTCATCCAGGGTGTACCCCAGCCTCGTGCCCTGTGATGGACTGGCATCTCAGTGAAAGTGTACCCCAGCCTTGTGCCTCGTGCTGTTAACTCGGGCTTGGTGGCTCACCGCTCCGTTTGTTATGAGCTCTGAGGTGAGCCACGTGGTGTGGCGTGTGGGGGAAACAGACCTCTGATGAGTACCAGACCCAAGGTCGGCCCAAAGTTGGCCTGAGGGCAGCCCAAGGTCGGCTCAAGGTTGCACAGCCAGGCTATACACGGCGGCCAGCAGGGGGTCAGAGTGTGCCAGGGAGTATGTCTTAACTATCAGAACTGCCTTGGCTATTTTGGAAATGTGGAAGCAGTATAGAGATAAAACAGGGGTTTTGGTCCATTTAAACGTTTGGTGCTTTGGGTCCATTTTTCCAAGATTCTTTTTAAATAAATAGCCGTTTATCCATCAATTACGTACTAAACAGAAGGAGAAATATGAATCTGTGGATAATATACTTGCATATATAGGGTCAATGCTATGTTTTATCATCCTCTGAAACTGGAAATGGACTGGCATAACTTTTATCGCCTCCAACTGGAAGATATGACTTTACTTTTTTATGGTTGGCTGACGTTACAGGGATACGGCGATCAATAATTAGCCAGTTTGGAAGGCAAAAATAGATCTTTTCTCAGATGGGTTTTGTGTGTGTGTGTGTGTGTGGTCTGGGTATGTTGAGCGATCTCTCTCTAGGTCAGGGAATCTGTCTTCAGGAGACTATGAGTTATACTAATGCTTAACCAGGATTTGAAAAAAGAGTGGTGCTTTGGGTATTAATTATACTGAGAATAATTCATCGTTTTATGGAAATTTAATTTAAGTCTAATTTTGGCTCACCGTCTTCTGCTACTTTCAGCTCTTTTGATTCTTGGCTCATTTTGAAAGGTTTCCTCTTTTATTTGGGCCAGATCCAGGAAGGCTGCGTTATGCATGCACCCACACTCGCAACATGAGCACATGTAGTGGGTGGTGTAGTGGGTAATGAATTGGACCTGTCATCAAATTCCACTTGTAGGTCTTCGCTCTTGTACCTGTGAACCAAAATTACCACAAGTGAAAATCTAGCCACTGTGTTCCATATTTTACATGCATCTCTTTGGATAAGAGATTTCTAAGCAGCCACATAATGTGGTACAAGGAGAATGGACCACCCCACACAGATGCAGAAGGAGCCTGTTCAGCGCGTTAAGACGACACGTTTCTCCTGGACTGTATAACTTGCATTATCTCAAAGGCTAAGCACACATCTGCAGCTAGAATTATCGTGCCTCGGACAAATGCGTTCGCACACACAGACACGCACGGATCTTTCGCACAGTGGCCTCCTGGGATGATGAATGTGTTTTTTTTAATGCTGCTTTTTTATGCTTATATCCACCTTTTCCCCTCATTCATGGCCTCCCGCCACATTACCGAGTGAGTCTCCCCCACACGGTCCTGCATATCACAAGGTCTTCGCTCCCCCCTGCCCTCTGTGCCCCACAATGCACCAGTGCAGCGATACGCTGCTTAGTGAGAGCATCATTACCGCACCATCTGATATTTTATCTCTCTGCTACAACAGCTTTGACTGGCTTTGGTTTATCTGGAGCTCCCTCTCCATCATTTCATGGTAGCTCCACCACCTCCTCCCTGCGTTTCTGTTGTAATGCTCCACCTTAGTTGCCGTGCTTATTGGTTTCTTAAAGAAAGACAACAACAAAGGCCTCTGGGATTGCAGCTCCTATTACCAAAATTCTGCCCATTTTAGGGGCTAACATATTTGCATCCTTTGAGTATGTAGCTGATCCTTTGCTAAGGATGATGGTTAAGACTGGGATGTTCAACCTGTTACACATGTTAACCGAATGCATATCCAGCTGAGGGGGCTGAGGTCAAGAGGTAGTCAGAAGTAAGTCTCCAGACTTGTCATAAACACCCAGAGAGGCCACTGACAACAAATGAGCGAATCTATTTCCTGTCTGCCGGCCCGGTAATCCCTTTTACCTGCACAAATGCTTTCCGTGTCCTCTAAGGATGTAATTCGTCTGTGGGAAGCCAGTGTGAAGCAATCACAGTTATATATCACTCTGGCTTCTTGCTCAAGATCGCGCCTGTTTCAGAAAGCAGCAGTTCTCAAAGTAAGACTCCGTGTTGTATAACTGTCTTGTTACAGAGGCCACTGAAAAATACGACAGTGGATTCTGAGTACTTTTTGATACCATAAATCCATAAACTTTATGCCAGTAGGGCTGGGAATACTAAGTGTGTGTGATGCTGCATCGTAGTGGCTCCTCCCTCAATACAACTTCATCTTATCTTCATCTGTGGCCGTCTTTCGATAAATGCCCCCCCCCGCAGAGTGACATCTCACCCGCACGTGCCCTCCGCGTGACCTGCCCCCGTGATTAATTGAGGGACTCGCCGGCCAGTCGGCCGCCGGTGGAATCATCCCGTCTGACCCATGACGACATAGACGTGACCTTAGCTGGCTCGTACTGTGACTCCACCTACCATTATTGTCCTTTCTGTGGACCTCCCCGAAGATACTGCTGACTGTTTTGGATAGAAAAGCTCTTCCCCCCTACCCCATAAGTCATCCATATGATATTAGATGACTGTCAGTTCGACATCTCTGTGTCACGGCCAATTTCTGAGTTTGAATTCATGGTACATGCTGTGTAATCAATATCCATGCCATCTGAAAGACAATAAAATGATAGGACACCTAATTGTGTTGCGGGAACAATCACAAGTGCACAGCCATCCTTGAACCTTTAATCTCCCCTGGGTTTATTTTTTTTTTGCTATAATTCAGGTCCTCTTTGAAGCCACGCATATGTCTTTTTAGCAATAGATTTATCTCTTTCATTACTAGGACAAAGCATTTAATCAATAACTGTTGGGAGTATTTATGGTGCTGCAGTCCATTTTAAAGTTTCAGAGCTCTGGTACTTACAACAATGTGCCTGGAGCTCGATCAAATGTTCGGAGATGGAGGGTGGGCTCACTGCAGACCAGGCCTGGGGGTCTTGTCTCTGGCTTTTGTCTTTAGGTTCTGCTCTTGCCCAGTAAGTCATGCTGGAGTAACTGGTCCTCTTTCAGGGTTTAGCCTTGCATTCTGTTGCGAAATTTTGCCTCAGACTTATCCTGTCTTTCCCGAGTTGTGCAGATGTCACCCCCCTGCCTTGCTCCTTCCCATCAGATGAGCTGTGAGAGACTCGTAGTTCCGCTGGCCTTTGGGCTGAAGTGTTATCTCCTTCTGCGCGTCTCTGAGCTTTAAAACCTGCCCTCCGTCTGCCGCTCGGTTTCCCCCAGAAACGAAACGGTGGCTCTGTGTGCCCAGCCAGCCAGCAGTCAATTCTGTCCTGCCTGCTTCGTTTTCACCAGATCGATGGACGTTTCCCGTTTGCCTTTTACCCATATTTATTTTTCAAATAAGATTTTAGTTGAGCTCGAGGCACTCTCTGTTGTTATGGGGGGCAATGTTTACTAGTTCCCCACCTCTCCACAACACCCCCAATGCAGTTAAAGTTGTTAGGAATCACTGACGAGTGCTTTTCACGTTCAACCACCTGGACGGCTCCATACCCTTACACTGTTGGAGTGGTTTGCCGTAAACACCTTAGTTGGTGTGTGTGCCGGGATTCTGAGCCTCCCACAAGTGCAGATCTCTCAGGCTGATGAGTAGTAGACTTTGTACCAGATTTGGTTAGTATGTTTCACACCCCCTCCAATCCGGCCAGCCCACATGCCTGACCGAAAGACAAGCCATGTCTCTGTTCCCATCTCCTAAAAAGTCTGTTCATACTGAACCCTGGTTCCTGGAGAACCCTGTGGATCACTTCCCCTGCCTGCCTCGCTTTCTTGTACTGCTTTCCAGTTCAGTGGGGAAGATGTTTTCCCCAGCTGACAATTAAACAGCTGCTTTTCGCACTCGCAGACCCGCAAGAGCGGAAAATCCTGCCGAATTCGGTATTGTGTCTGGGAAAAGAAAGCGGGTCCGCTCCTGCATCGTTGACCCCGTGTTGAATTGATGCATGTGAAATTAAGCACGGCTCGATGGAATTGATCAGCACGTCTCAGCCCGGCAGCGCTGATGAAGTGGCCACCCAACGGAGTCACTGTTTAGCAGCAACATGCGAAAGCATCTGGTTTAAATAGTTTTCCTCTCAAATGTCATGGCGTGACCTTTTTGGAGCAATTTTCTCTGCGATGAAGCCTTACACTGAAAGAGGTATCACATATATTTTTGATTGCAGGTTGTTGTGCTCCCCTTGAACACCGGCATCCTCGGTGTATCAAAACAGAAGCCAAACCATTCTTTTTAATGTTTGTTTTTCATCCGCCTGCTCGTGTGTGTGTTTCCTGTACAGGGAACATGTTCTGCTATATTCCCCTCCTTTTGCTTGTTTGCATTTCTGAAGCCTTATTTATTTAGTTTTTATTAGAAAGAGGTCAGGTGCCCAACATTGCTGATTCCATTCCATATAATAACACCTTTCACCTTCTTTAGATATAGCTATGCATCTGTTTGTCCTTAATAGCATCCTGAGAAGCTGGGGGGCTTGACACTCAACCCTGAGAGTGTTGTTCTGGTTCCCCGATGTCAAAAGTGTGTTTCTTATCTTCGGATTGTCCCCAGTCCTTTGGGAAATCAAAATAACTCAAAACAGCCTCATTCTTTGCAAACTCTCCCGTGTCGCACGACAGTGTTTGCCGGACAAGAGACAAATTGTTCGGAGCTTCTGGACACTACTCTATTTGTGAAGAGCAAGTGGACAGTGGTGCGGCATTGGAATGGCTTGTCAATGTGAAAACGGAGAAGGCTGTGTCCTTTGTCAGAGAGGTGGCCGTACCTTCAGTTTTGGCACGTGGAACCCGGCGGATTTGGGCGATAACTCTGCTGGTACCAAGGAGGTCAGTAATTATGCTTGCCCACCATGGTATAACTTGATCACATTCAACACCCTATATAAAACGGCATTAGTCATTCTGCATGGAACAAGGGGACTGTTTATCCTGGCAGTAGAGACGCAAGGTTGAATTACTGAGTCGCAAAACATGTGGATGGCCAATACTTTAAGAAGGAAAACAGTGCTGGCTTCAGTCTGTAACACACTCCAGTGGTCTGAAGGTTCATTTATTCCTGGGTGCTACACAACGAGAGATGCTCCAAAGCTACCACAGCCCAACCCTAATCTTGAACTCTTAGCTCCTTGCTTGGGAACAAAGTTTCACACTTTACTTAGACTCGCTATACCGATAACACCTGTGTCTGCTCCTTAATTTGGTCCAGTTCTACCACCACCAGCCCTTTGAACCCTGGGAAGAAGAAGCCAGATAAAAGATGGAAAGCCCTAATCTGGTCCCAAAAGCCCGTTTTTTTTTCAACGCTCATTCCTTTATGTGTCTTCTTATTGACTTTGGCTGCACTCTGGCCTAGTATATGAAAGGCAACATTCAACCAATGTTCTTCAGCTGATTGGCATGAAGAATTATCCCGATAAATAAGATACAGTCAGCGTTTATAAAAGAACCTACGGTTTAATGAAGGTGGTGATAAAAACCAAGCAGAATATTCTTCCATGTGTCAGAATAATAAGTGTTCTCCATTTAAAAATAACACATTTCGAGTTATATATATAAAGACAGCAGGTTCATCGAAAAGGACATTTCTTCTATATTCATGAGATTCTCCAAACAGCTGCACTGTGAATGAATTTGATCTTAATGAAAGTGCAGGAGATGGTCTTATGAGACCACACTAATGATTGAAGTCATGAATAAGGCACCTTGATCTGTGACGCAAAATAACACACCATAAAGTCTATGAAAAACTAGGTTTGAATTTCACTTTTTTAGCAGTAGATGGCGCTATATGCTATTATTTAGAGAAGGGAGGTGCCCAAAGATCACATATCGCTTTTGGAAGGAGGCCCAGTAAATGAAGGCTGATTCATTGACGGAAACAATGTCGCTCAAAAATGGGGGAGCGGAGAATCTCTTGGGACAGAGCAGGAAGATGGGAAGGATGCAGAACCGAGAGTGACTGAGCAGTTTGACTAAGGGAAGGTGGAGTAAAGGGGGCAGAAGGTAGCAGGGTGGGGGTGGCTGGTGAGGAATGCTGTAAGGACAGAGAGGGAGGTTAAGATAGAGGTGCACAGGGAAGAGAAGAAAAAAAAAACGACAGGAGTAGAGGGAATGCCCAAGTGAGGGAGGTCTTGAGAAAGACAAGCAAAGCTGAAATGTGCTTGCTTTACACGTGCACACGCACACACGCACCAGCTCTTCAGAGCTCTGCGCTTGCCTCACATTAATACAAATTCATCCACCTAATCTGCAAACTAGCATCACCGCAGCCTGTCCATTCCCACCCTCTCAGCTGTTTCCAACGTTTCTCTCTGCCTCTGCAAACTTGTTTTCTCCAGCTGGACCGTTAGATCATTGTGGATGGTGCAAGATGACCTGGTTCCTAGTCATCATCATTTAAAGAAAAGGCACCCTGATGAGCTCATATTTTCAACATGAATTTTTTTTGCCTGGCCTCTAAAAATGTTGAATTCAAGTGTGCATTTTTCCTGCTACTCTTTACACCTTCTCATTAGTGCAGGCACTTCCACACCACTGGAGCGTTCCTAATTGAATAGCAAGGCCCTCAACACTGTTAACTCAGCTCTGGGGCTTTGCTTCTTGTAGACTTGAATGCCGGCATAAATGCTCACAGTACCCATGTCACACAGGCAGGTATGGTTTGGGGAGGTGATGCAGACAGTCGAGATCACTAACTGGCATCTTTTGATCGCATGATGTCAGTGGTCTTTGTTTCACGGCGTGTGATTGGGTGGATTGGGTTTAAGGGCGGAGCTCTCATAGATAATGGATGGGCACGCTGGAGGGAGCCTTGTGTGTCACCCACCCACCTGGCTGCCTTTGTTGGGGATGCTTTCTTGAGGGAGGGGGGAGTGTTTTGGACTTCACTGATACACAATTAAAGATATTGGCAGTGGTGCTCAGAGGGGATGGATGTAGTGCATTTGGCGGATTGGTGATGGTACACACAGTCATCCGTAAAACATCGCCTGTCACCAGGAGACCCAGTTACACTACAGAAATGTCAGGCAAAGCTCGTATGTTGTGGCATGGAGATAGACCCAGAATGGCCTCTCCGTGACTCCACTGTGGACAACGGCACATGATTGTGGAAATGGACTCCAATTGGATGAATTTAAATTTTTAATTATGAGAAGAAGCCTCTGGGAGACATAGATATAGTTTGCACGTATATTACAGAGAATACAGTTTAATTCCATGTATTCCAAAAATTTCTACACATTTTTTTTTAAAGTATGAAATCTTTTTACAAGAACACCATTATCATTGCAGATAATGCAATTTAAGATACTACCTTAAGTCACAAAATGTATCTACACATAATCCACTTTGAGTTTGTCATAATCATTTTATGTACTGGTGCATGGCTAACTTGAAAAACAGGCTTTTGTTTATGTGTGATAAGGTAGGTTGTAACCGAGTTGTTTTCCAGTCAAGTTATTGACTTGCAATAAGAGAATGAATAATAATAATAATATCTGAATTTCACTCTGGTTTTTTAAAACCTAAATTCTGCATTCTGTTGGCCCTTTCATTTGAAATTCAAATAACCGTACAGCCATCCATAAGCGACTCATAACAGTCCCCACCTGAGAGCAGAGAGAATTGTCTCCTGACTCTGTATGTCAGGGCTGCCAGTTTGTTTGTTCATTAATATAATCTTGTCTGGCTAGCGCTGTACCCATCCCGTTTGAATTTGATTGCCTGGCTAAAGTGTTTCCTCTCCTGCTGGTGGCTAATGAGGACAGCTCTGTATTGATGGAGAGATCCCATGTCAGAAATGTATATTAAAAATTGTATTAGTGGCAACCGCAAACAGCAAGATGAGGATGATCAAAGACATTATTATTCATTGAAGTAGCTGTGTTTATGACATGTACCTATATCTATTTATATTTAATCATTTGTTGACAAAAGGTTTTGCTATCCGTGCACCATAACTTTGTCTGTCCTAATGACCCTTGCTTAGTCTTGTAATTAATCATCAGATCAACATGCTATAATGGAGCATAGACTGACGCTGGGAGATCATTGAAGGCGTGCCGTGATTGAGAGAAGCATTCGCTACTCTTGGTGGGTGGAGCCTACTGGCTGGTTCATGATCGTGTGCAGTTATCTGGGCTCCAAAGCCTTGTTTCTTCCATGACTACGTCCCCGTGGACTACATTGACTTCGTAATGGTAGAAAGAAGGAACGGCGTGATCTAGGCTGGTGATGATGAACCTTTGATCGTAACATACAGGTGGCTCTGATGGCTCAGTGGGGTCCAGTGTTTCAGAGATCAGAAATTTAATTGATTTCAACCTAGAGGAGCTTTTCTCTGCCCACTTCAGGCATGAAAACTCCAGGGCCAGTTTTGTATCAGACATGCAGTATCTGTATATTTGCCATTGCTTCAAACCAGGGCTAACTACGGCTATTCTAACTATGAGTCTTCAGCTTTACTTGGACAGTAACATTCTTGGTGTTTGACTGTAGAAGTTGATTGTCAAGATACAGTAAAACACACAAATTTCACTAATCTTATGTGAGTCCACTTGGGATGCTGTAGGGTTGAGTTTCCAAAGTCGAAAAGCAAAGCAAAAGGTTTTCTCGCCTGCTGTCTCCAGACTCCTAGCCTAATAAGAGAGATGCACTCTGTAGTGCGACTGTGTTTAATCAAAGGCTGCTTTGGAAATGCTTGTGCGACGCCTGGAATGAGACAACACTGACATCTTGACGGGGCTTGATTCCTATTTCAGCCAGAAGTTGACTGGAACTCTGTGAGCTGGGAGTCGTTCGGATGTTTGTGCTGTTTCATGTTCAGTTGCAGGTGGAGTGCCCTCCGGCCATTGATTCAACACTCAAACAAAGAGGCTCACCTCACTTCAATTTCAGCTCACATCTTCCGAGTAAATCTGCAAGCCTCGCCAAGGCCACTATTGATGACATTAGAAGGGAAGGAGAGGGTTGAGTGACAGCTGGAAGATGCTCTTTATTACAATATCTAATGAAGAACTAGTAAGTGACTGCTTAACAAGGACCATTACTAGTTCTTCCTGCACCTTTGGTTTAGGGTTCAAATTAAAATGTATCTTTCACACAGGGTGACATCAGGATGCAAGTCCAGAGCCCTCTGGAGTTTCTGTCCATGTTAAAAAGAACTTTAGTGGGGCATCTTAGCTATACTCCTACAGTGTTTATGTCATTCATTTTAGGCTCATTATTGTTTTTACAGTCTGTTTATAGCCGTTTTACTTTTGGACTCATTGTTAAGCTGTTTAAAGCAATCCCACTAGCTCCAAAAGTTAGTGGAGACTTGACAGGGTTAGTGATGAGCATGTAGGTCCTTGGCCAATAACATTTCTCTGTTTACATTATGTAATTTAATTTGTCCTGTAGCTATTTTAGTTAGCATAGCTGTTCCTCTGATTCTTCTGTGCAAATTGTTCCCAGCCAGAATGCCGTGGCCTGTCAGGTGTTTTTTTTTTTTTAAAATCTCTCCAAGGGTAAACATGTTTCACCATAAAGTGCACGGGGTCTCACACTGTACATATCCCTTCGCTCTACACCCTCCTGCCTGAATGTGTCAACCCGTCAGTGTCGGCTCTTCAGACAAGCACAGCATCGGCGATAATTGTGGCTTTTCTGGGCCCCATTTGCTTTAAGTACCTGACTGTCCCGCTGCCATTTTTAGATGGCTTCCCAGTGCCCAGTCACTCCACCAGCGATGGGAGGGTGGGGTTACCTGGGGGTGTGAAAGCGACCTTCAGTAGTGCCTTTTCCAGCATGTGCCGAGATGAGCTGTATGAACACCAGTGAAACTCCATCTATGAAAACAATGCCTTGTGGTCCTGATGGAGATGAATGACCTTAGTATGTCAGAACCACGTAGTCCTGGGGTGAATCGTGGTTAACAGATTGGCTTTTGTCCCTTACTCTGATTCCCCTCCCCCAATTTCAGCCCCCCCCCAGCCCTCAATAATCAATCCTCAGTGCTACTGCTGCAAATTTGTACAGCGGTGGTTAAAGGGCTGCCTGCTTGTTCAGTGATGGTACTACACTAGAGCGCAAATTTAATTTGGCTATCACAATGATCCTACATTAATGTCTGACTTGGGGGTAGGAGAAGGTTCTCCACCCCCTGGCTTCACTTACGTGAAATGCGGTGAGCTGGTTCTTGATGGGCGGGCTGACTGCTTTCGAGGAAAACCTGCACCCAGAGGACACTGTAAGTCTGGAATATCAGTCCTCGTTTGCTTTGTGGAGAGAAAGCTGGCATTGACACAGCGGCATTGATTTTCTGCTCAGGTCAGCTGGGGAGGGTTTGATCAACTGCAGGAGGTCAAACTGTTACTGGAAGGCCACGAGGAAGTCTCTCTCCGTATTTTTTGGTACCAGGCATTCCCCGTACTTCATGTGCTTGAGACACTCAAAAAAATGAGGGCGGGAAAAATGGAATGGCGTTACCATGGATTCCGGTCAGACATTCCCATTTACGTCTCACTTTGGACAAACTCCTTCATTCGTATGTTGTGTATATAGTGTGTGTTTATAAACATGTATATGACAGATGTAACCTTGCCACACGAATTAACGCCAAGAGTCTTTTTTCTTTAATGTATTCCAGTTCATTTTGTAATAAAATGCTGCAGAGTAATGTCAGTTTCTGATGCTTCAAGCTTCATTTGGTGTTCGTCTCTTCAAAGTTCCACAGAACTGAAACAGGCAGCAGTTACAGACACCTCCCACGGCCATACCTTGGCTTGTATGCAGAATCTGTATCCAGTAATGCAGTGACTTACACTTCATAATGTTTCTGTGACTTGCCTTGCTGAAGGGATGAAAAACGTAGCAATTTGAAGCTCCTCTAAATGGGAGTGTTGCTGCTCTTTATTGCAGGGTGCAGGAAATGCAGTCATTTTAAACTGGCAATGGAGCTGCGTGTTGCAGTTTGACGTTTCTAGTGCTTTAAGATGGCGTAATTAATATTCCTTCAAGACTGGTTAATAGAGAAAGGCCATAGCTTGAAAAGGCTTTTCATTTATATCTTTGGAGCACAACTTTCTTGTCTTATCTTGTCTTGTATACTTTGTAGACTTGTGGTTTAAAATAACTTATTCCCATGGTAAATCAGCCAAAGGTGTTTGCTAATTTGCATATTAAAATTGTAAAGCTAAAGTGCTCATACAAACAGCATGCTAAATGCAAGCATCAGCTTCAAGCCAGCTTCTCAGAACGAGGAACTGGCTTTGTCAGAACTTTGTCCGTTTACATGGCAGTATATTTGAGAAACGGCACAGATGACAAAAAGCATGCAAAACTGGTATGTTAAGTTCAGTTGACGTGGCGTAGACATATTGAGACTACGGTAATATTAATTTCTAAGCTGTTGTGGTCGTGTCATTAATCCCATTTCAGGGAAGACGCCACTGAATAAAAGAGATAACAACTGAACCAGTCTAGAGAAATCAGTGACCTGCGATTGATGGGAACATCCATGAGATGCAGCTGGCAATATGGAAGACAACATGCAAAATATGCACATTTAGAATCAAGTGCTTAGACATGGCAATAGAATTGTGTAATGACACAAAGGCTGGGATTGGCCTGAGAAGAAGGTGGAACTGTAGAAGGAAGAGATACAATCTTCTTAAGCTCTCTGATCCTCTTCCAAGCATTTGGAATGATATGTGTTATGATATTAATACTATGGTAAAGTGTTGGTACTTAGGTATTGCTGCTCTTCATGATTAATTTGGCAATTAAACCATCATATTTTTGGGCCTCTGTCTCTGTTCAGTATGCAGCGCTGTATATGTCCAATATATCATCAGAATATGGGGGCAACTTGACGTGCAGGCAGACAGGACAGAAGAAGAGCCAGACCAAGGGCATGTGGTGGTTGAGGGCTGTATGTCCTTCATACTGAAAGTCCTTCTTAAGTCTTTGCAGGCTTGCTGTGTCTGTTTTGTACCCAAAATTACCAGTCAGTGGAAGCAGCAATGGAGACAAGCTACTGCCCTCAATATCCATAAATCTTGAGCTTAGGATGGCATTTACCGATTTCCCGGGAAAACGGTCCGGTGCCGGCAATCAATACTTCCCTAATCCTCCGTGAGGAATGATGTCTCCAAAGAGAAGGTGTTGATTGCTGCCAAATCCAGCATGATATGGATCTGCCTCAACTTGCCACGTATGAGTGTCAGCGTAGAGCTCTGAAAATAGTGTGATGTATTTTGATGGGGGGGGGGGTTCTGTGCTACTTCTTGCTCATAGATCCGGTGTATTGTCAGCTTCCATTAAAGACACACCAGTAGCTCTGAAAAGCTTTGATACACTGACCTATTTGAAAATAAGCAACCATCTGATGCATTGGCTGGCTACCAGCTCGCTCAACAGCTAATTCTGTATGCAAATGGCGGAGAATGTGGGGCAGGTGGAGCTGAACCCCATCATGAGGGGAGTTGAAGCAAAAAGCAAACAGGGCGTTGTGATGAGATTAAATCACAGAAAGAAGTTGGCACATTTCAGATAAAAGGAACCCGTGTCGGGTTTTTCGTGGTATGAAATTTCATTGTTTGTCATGAATCCTTAATCTGTGACGAAAAATTTTTCTATCATTTTTGGGAAATATGTCACAAGCCAACAGGAACTGAATGTAAAAAACATGAAAACATTGCAAATATGCTAACTTAGGCCTCATTGACCAAAATATGAAAATCGACCAGACTCAGGTATGGTTCGATTTTCAATAACCCATAGACGGATTTTTGCAAGACAGTCACTCAGCGATTCGTGGCTTCAGCTTGTGCCAGGGACTGAACCATATTCCACTCATATCCGGTTAAAAGGATGCTTTGATCATGCAGAATCGCTAGACAGAAGAAGTACTTCAGTTTTCATAAAATTCTGGTCTGGAAGAATGGAAGAATAATGACACAATGGTAATCTAGCTGCTAAGTGAAAAAACTACCAAGTTTTGAAAATGACAAACTCTGAGTGGCCATTGAACAGGAAATCAGACAATGAGACTGTGAGATCATCCCCTCAAATCATTGTGCTAATGTTGGGCGTTGTAGCAGGAAACACTAGGGCTTAAATATTCTGGAGTACTTTCCTCCATTTAAGAATCTTTGATCCATGTGAATGGATAATCATTGGCAAATTAGCCTGACTTAACCATAATTAAGACACACAGATCAATCACACACAGTGCTCATCACTATTATCAGCCCTGGTGGATAAAACAGTGGACACAAGCTGTCCAGGCTGAGATATACTGTTCAACCATTATTTGACAAGTCTATGTGCTTTCATGATTTGGAATGCTATTGGGTCTCATACTGGTTCAAATACAGGATATTAAAACCATTTTGACTATTGGAAACCTTTCATAGAGCTGTTTATTTTCCTGAAGTAATTTGAATTTGATTTCTTTGTTGGGAACTGAGAATGAGGTTTCCTTCAGGAATAGATGTGTCTTCCTCAGGAGCCTTCCAAAATGAGAGTCAAGGTTTTCTGGACGTCTGTGATGGTGGGTTGCTTTAGATACCATATACTTTACTTAAAAAAAATCAATTTCATTCATTTTTACAAAAGAGATGCTCATTTTCACCAGACATACTGTGACAACAGTGTTGATGCTGGATGGCCTATCTGACCATCAACCCTGCTGTGACCCAGTGTTAGAGATGCCCTTCAAGGAGAATCAGCCCATGGTCACCTCTATCACCACAGACATGGTCTTGAAAGTGACTGGTCGTAAACCGTACCCTGACTCGTATCGCCTTCGCACTCCATTATGCCACCCAAGGGACGTGAGATGACATTAAGTCAACTGTATAACGTCCCTCACTATTAATTGATGGAGAGAATAGATTTTGTGGTGCAGTTACCATAGCACTCTTTTCTCAGATGTCTAACATCCAATTTGTTTATTCAACCCGTCTGGATTTTCGGCTTTGCTCTTCTTCCCTATGGTTTTACCCTTAAACGATCAGTAAGTGGAGAATTATACTAGAATCTGAGAGTGAATCACTTTTGTCTGGAAATGCAGCAGATGTTGGATGTCGATCTTTCTCCAGTGGGTGGGAAACGTACAGGAGACCATAAAAAATACTCATATTTATGGGGTGAAACCTCAGTGGGTGAGACGCGTGTCAAGGTGTTTTGTTGAGCTGTAGTTATAGCTACTGTTGCTTCTGCTGTCACATCCATGGTTGTGTTGGAAAAAGACTGCCATGCTTGTTTTATGATTTATATTATGGGATGTGGGGCAATTAACTCCTTGGAGCATACGATAGACTAAAGACCTGTATTTCATTTTTCCGTGCTCCGTCACGGTCCACGTACAGTCGACATACTACATTTGTCAGTGTACGTGTTGGCGGCTGATAGCGATTGCAGTTGGCGGTGGTTTTATTCCACCAGACCAGCAGAGGGCACATGTTGTACTGGTGGTCGGAATGAAGCTTTATCAAAAGCGGAGCATGCAATAATATCCACACAATGGCGACTGAGAATGATCTGCTTTTGCTTCTGTTCTCTCTCTTTGACAAATGAGTTGTGAATGTGCAGGAACCTCCGCAGTTCCTCACATAGCCACTCATCGAAGGTATCCATAATGGATACTCACCTCTTCTACTCCTTCTTCATCATCTCTTCTTCTTCTGCTGCTATCTATTGGAAATTCCCAGCAGTGCACTCTTCTATTACTTGCACATGTGCAGACGATATGCAAAATGTTTGATAGATGCAAAATCTGGTCTGCAAGCGCACATGATGAACATTTCATCACGCACACTGTGCGTTAACCATGACGGAGCATGGGAAAGCGAAGAATGAACTAGGCATAAGGGTCAAGAGATTGAGGACAACATACAGCAGTTCCTGTTAACAGCAGAGTGAGGGATGGGGATGTGGGACCTTTAATTCAAATGCTATGACAACAAATTTCTCTCAGTTCTTTAACCAAGCTCAGAGTTCTCATTAGCTGATAGTGAATGGAATGGAATTTGACACAGGACTGGATCTACTACCTTCTTCCTCTCTCCAGTCATATTGTTCAATAATGTTGGTTGTCAGATTAAATGTGTTGTCTTCAGCACGTTATTCAATTTACCTACAGAAATCACACGCCTTGATGTACCAAGATGGTAGGCCTGTCTGTTTGTGTATTACCACATGCAAAATGTTAGTAAAAAATACTGAAATCTAACAAAGCTTTGCAGGAATGTGGAATCCTCAGAAAATAATTTGAAACCTAGCTAATGATGTTAATGAGGCTGCTGGTTTGGTATCCAACTCACAGATGCAGTGCTTCTGTTTTTTTCCCATGGAAGGTTTTCCTTTCTTTTTAATTTTGCTGCTATTTTTTTCCTTTTGTGAAACAACTCTCATCTTCCAGTTCACTAAACCGATTTCTCAAAGCTTATAGAAGACTGAGCTCTGGTCTTCATTAATCAAAGGCATTATGGCAGTCAGGCAGTGCATGCGGTTGTGCCTTTCTATGTGTGTGGGGGTGAAATTTCTCAGTGCTCTAGCGTGTGTCATTGAGAGTGTGTTCATATGTGAGGAGGCAGTCTTATTTGTGGTCATCTGTGTTTACGTGACACGGTGGACTTGTGGGTACGAACACGTGTCTAAGCGTGTGTGGGCAGAACAAGACTAAAAGGTAACTGATTCCAGTTCACATTGAGCAGAATTCACAGGGGAGGTTATTGGTTAGTTTGATTAATCTTTTACAATGATGTCATATTTAAGCTTGTCAGTCTTGATTATCATTTTCCAGAGAAATCAAGCCGTTGGGTCTCAAATTGTAAATGAAGAATGGGTTGAAAATGCAACTAAGCTAGGGGTAGACAGCTAGAAGTAGCATCTGAGACAGCAACTACTCCAAGATACTAAAAATGGGTATACCTTGAGACAGGCTTGCACACTCTTCCATGAACAAGTGAATTAATGCTTTGGTGATCACACCATTACAGCATGCGAGTGAGTCTAGTATTTACTAATTCGGGCACCAAAGCTCCCTTAATAAAATGTGTTATTACCAGTGAACAGCGGTTTTGCACCCAGACTTTGCAGACAACCTGAGTCTGTTGCATTATGTCCTCATACTTAGGTCTGGCCTGTTATCTACTGCATACTTATCTACTCTAACTAGTGTTTGCATTATTTGTTTACACTTTACTATATGCTGCACCGTGTTGACATATTGTTATAATTGCTGGAATTTAACTCATAGTTATTGATTATTGCTATTGAGCATTTTGTTTGTGTTTACTGGTGACTGGAAAGATATGTAGAGTAAGATTTTCAGTGTACAGTGTAACTTACTGTTTACTGTGCATATGACAATAAATTCTTACATTTTGAGTCTTCTTATTATTAATCCTAGTGTTGGGTGCTGGGTGGATATAGCGGAGTGTCAGTAAAGCCAAATGGCATGTGGATCTAAACAATCAACCTGTTGAGGTGTAAAGACTGAAGTTACAGGTGGTTGGAATAATCATGGCTTGAAGGGACTTGACTAAGGGTCTGGAATGCTGTTTCCAGTTGTGGAAAACATGTGCTCCTGTGCCTTTATCTCCTAGCAACATGGTTCCCACTACACCCTGCTAGGTGTCTCACACCTTGGTTCTGGCCAGAGGCCGTAGTCGTAAACAATGAGGTGAATGTGCTTTCGGCATCTTGTAATGAATGTGAAGTAGCATGGTGAAGTGTAGGATGAAAGATTAGGAGCGAGAACTACTACTGCGTGTACAAAGCTGGAGGTGAATTGTCTCCTGGCCCAAACATGGTCTTCTGCTTACCACTTGTTTGTGACACTGGCCCTTTAAAAAAAAAAAACACGTCTTGAATGTCAGATTGCGTTGCAACCCTATTCAAAACAATCCCCCTTTTTAAAATTCTTTTTGTTGAATCTTTCAAGGGTGGTTTCAGTTTTCATTTTGAGTTTCTATTTTTCGTCTTCTTCCCTCCTCAGTCATTTTAATTAAAAGAGCAAATCTTTATTTATTAGATGACACCCCTGAGCAGAAACTCCTTATTTAATTAATGTAATTGGGCCGGTAATCAATTTCCTCACAATGCCGTTGGATTTTAGGGTATTAATGTGGAAACTGTGGATGTGTGATGGACAGGTGACTTTAGCCTGCAATCAGACAAAAACGGTTGTGACCGGGCTTTAGAAACACATTAAACAGAAGGTAGAACGGGGATGACACAGAGCCTCTGAATGGGTGGCATTAACTAAAACAAGTAGGTTGTAAATAAAGGATATAAAGAAATGTTCAATAAATTTGATGTCCCTGATTAATTCTGTAGTAGTCCTAAATATCCCTCCAAAACCTTCGTTTGAAACTTTGGGTAATAACTTAGCTACCTGTAGTTATATTTACATCGAACGTACAATTTGATATAGTTTGATAGTTTAATATGAGGTATGAACTTAACAATTCAAAGAAACTGGAGACTCATGAGCTAAGGAAGGTGAGAGGATATGTGTGTTTGATTCTGTTTTGAATGAATCCTCCAGATCTGAAAAATTTGCCAGTCTTGCCAGGACTTGTCCCATTCCCATTTTCTCCCTTGAACTGATCCTGAACCAGTGCTGAAAACACAACGGGGAGAGATTCTCATCGTGTATCACCGTCGCCATGAGTGGCAGATACTTTTGGACTTGGCTATTTAAGCCATACTCCTTGCTGAGACAGGTGTATAATTAAACACACAGCCATGCAACCTTCAGCAACCAACACTGGTGGCAGTATTGGTCATACTGAAGAGATTAGTCATTGGCACTGTGGCACCATCATAAGATGCTACCTTCCCAAACTTCTGCCTTGGTTAACTGCAAGTGAAGTGATTACAATGTGGAAACTTCTGTAAACAACAAGAGTTCAGCTGTGATGTCATAGGCCACTGAAACAGAAATGGAGCCGATGACCCAACATCAATACCCAGCCTTACAGATGCTGTTATGGCTGAATGGCAGTAAATCCCACCAACTATGTTCAAACATTTAGCGTAAAGTGTTTGCCAAAGAGTGGGAGCAAAGCAGGACCAATTTCTTTTTTTTACTTGAATGAGATATTGCAGACAGGTGTCTCAATACTTTTGTCCATATAGCGTAGTTTTAACTTTAGCTTCATCTGTTTTCAAGGCTAATCGAATCTTTGTAGGATAAACTTAAGCATAGCCTCTAGCGAGGCCTTGACCCAGCATTACCTGCTTTGGATGGTTTGAAGGAGTCTGCCAAACGACTGAACAAATTGTTGGCAGATTGAAAGTCTGCAATTATATGCTGGTTTTAGAAACTAGTTAGCCTCACTGCTGTGACTGAAAGATTGATTCCCTGTATCTACTTGTCCCCATACCAGCACATTAGCTGCTTGGATCAAACAGGTTCCTTCTTCTCAAACCTCGATCCTCTCCTTGTGATGTTAAAAGTCCTCACCAGCCACGTGTCTTCCTGCGTGATGTTCTGACAGAGACGAGAAATAAATAAAAATCTATGAATGCTCCCACAGGGGGCTTGAGTAGAGGGGTAATGTGATGGGACATTATGGCCCTCTGAGATTAATTTCTGCCCTATCTTCCATTACTCATGCTGTCATCTGCTTCCTTCGCACCTTCAAACCACTGAGGAGAAATGCAGGATGGAATTCATGCTTTAGAATTTGTTCTGCTGCAGCTTTCTCATCGTTAAATTTGAAAATATAAAAAATCCACCTTCACCTTGAGTATGGGGGAGGGGGGCGGGTGGCTCCTGATTGCTATGTACTTTTATTGGTGTTAATAAAAGCTAGTTAACACAGAGTCATATAATGTCTCCTGTGTCGAGCTAACTGCTTGTCAGGCACATTGCTCCCTCTTTAATAGAATTCAGTGGAGACGGAGAAACCTAGAAATGAAACCTTACTGCTGCAATAATGCCAACCAAGGGATTTATGGAGGCTAAAAGCATGACATTTCTGCTACCAGCCATTACTATTGTGTCCTCTTCAAGTTGGCTTGGAGCTTTGTAAGCATATAAGTTTGTATGAGGATGTGATTCCCTCAAAAATAACAGCTTAGGGCAAGCCAAAAGGAGTCAATAATCATTTTTAAATAAACTCCTTACTGTACTATACTAATGCTATTAGAACAACTATACTAAATTTGCATATGCCCCACCCCTCGCTGTTGTTCAGGTATGTTTGCCTTGTGGTGTAATAAATACTCGTCAAATTGCAGTTGCTATCTTGAGTACTTTGATTTCACTTTGTGGAAAAATCTTTTGGTTTATTATTTTTAATAAAGGTGAAGTTATTGTGGATCAAGAAAAACATGAAAGAAAAAGGCCAAGCTCCATATTATACTAGAGCAGAGCATTTATTTTAGCTCTAAGTAAATTAGATCAGTGCTGAGATTCCATTTCAAAGCGACTGCCTTTGATGTACCTGAATAAAAGGCTCGCACTGGACAAACAACACAATCTGTAAAGTGCTGAGAGACTGAATATCAATTCTTTCGAATTTTTTGCAAGCAACGTCAGAAAGTTTGTGTAGCCTCACCAAGTTGTTCACTTTGTCAGTTACATTTCTTCCTTCGTCTGATCCTTCGTTATGGTAACTAGCCTAAGCCAAGCCTTGCGTTCAGTAGAGTGCATGAGTTAAGGTAGCAGAGTGGTTAAAGACACTTAAGGCTCCACAAATTGTCGGTTGCCTCGTCTGTTAGAAGATGCGTAAGCAAGACTGGTAACCTAAATTTGCAAGTAGATGTTCAACATGGAAAACTTTATGCCTGATTATAATTGTGGCTGTGAGTTGGTTATGGCTAGTACTGGTTACAGTCAATCGGAATAGCGAGGCTAGAACTCAAAGACCCTATCACTAAATAAGTTTGGGAACATTTTGATTTCCCAATAAATGACATCAACACTGGCCAGCAAGTAGTCGGTTAGATCAAAATGTGTTTGTTGACTGTAATACCAAACTTGGGTACGCTGCTGAAAAGACATCCAACGTGCTAACTCATCTGAGATGACGTTATCCGAGTGCTCTTACGACTGGACTAAGGCAGAAACAGCCTCTGTAAGTTAATGTCTCAATCTGACAATGTGGACATGCAAATTCTTCTTAGAATAAAAAGCTTGAACATACGGAAGAAACAGTACGATAACGAGCGCTGAATTCAGACAATAAATGGAAATTTTTTTACTGCTAAACTTCATTGTTATGCTGCAGCCTTGTTTTTTGCCATGCTTATTTTTACAATGTGAAAATAATTGTTTCTTGGGTTTTGTCATTTCGACACGTCGACAGACACATTGCTTTTTGCTTGGTTTAGAACTGTTCGTAATTGTTTTTGTGTTTGCAGTTTTAATAATACACAATTTCAAAACAGTTTTTCTTGCTGTACCAAAATTGCACCAAACCATGAACACAAAAACGAGATGTGTACCCAACCGTGAATTTCGTGTATCATTACACCCCTAGTACATAGCTTTAGTTCGTTAAATAGATTAAAAACCTAAACTACGTGACTAAATGCAGTAAGACCCGATATCCTACAGTAGTCTCCCTGATTGGTCCAGTCAGTGTCTCTATCCATACCAAACAGCTTTATCCCCGTTGCTTTTTTTAATGGTTGTTTCACATGTTTGATTCATGTCTGTGAGGCAGTGCCACCCAGCTCACACTCAGGCACGGCAATCATTCACCATGTGTCACAGTTCAAGGGCCTATTGTATGCAAACAGCTTCTGCCCCGTTTAGCTGCCTGTAATGGATATGCAGCATGTGTATCCCAGAATCCCGTTGGGAGTGGTGGAATGCTGCTGCTCGTTTGAGATAGATGGAGCGGACAGACCAAGTCAGTGGCTGGAATATTGGTGCTGAAGAGAGCACCTATAAAAATCTTTGTCTCGAAATAGAAACCTCTTTAAGAACTTGTTTGGTGATGGGATTCCCGGCTGATTTTGAAAATCCTGCAGACACATGCAAACAGGGGAGTTTGCTGGGGGGGTTTACAGATATATGTGAAGTGTGGTTTGTTTTTCACATTACTTTAACATTACTGTAACACTGTTTAACTATTAAGGCTTCCACCTTCATGCTAGGACCAATCAGGTCCACAAGTCAGCTAATCCTGCACAGTCTCCATGTTCCCTGACTCAGTAATCAGGGTGTCAGTTGATGAAAGTCACTTTAACCTGCACTTTTCCCACTTTGTTCCAGCAGTTTTCAGTTGGTCTTTTAAAATTCTGCTTTGGCGTAGATGTGAAATCGCGTCTCTAAAATCCCAATACTGTACGTCTATATGTGTGCGTGTCCTGCAATAGGCTGCCTTGTACCATAGCCTTTCACACTGGTACATGGATGCTATTAGCAGGCTTGGTGCTCGAGACATCAATCATTTTAAAGTAACCCTGCACTGTGACCAATCTGTAATTCAAGTTTTAGAATCCTCTCTACAGAGTCAGTCTTCTCATCCAATTTCCAGATTGTTATGAAAAAACAAAAAGATACACGGTTATTCAGCCTTGGTTTATATCATTAAGTCTTATTCTTGCTTGACATGATAGTGGGCAAATGGTGTCCCTTTCTCATCCCAAAAGTCCTGGCCAGAGATTTCCTTTCCATGAATTGCTACTCCTAACTCAACTAGCTGTGACTGCCTTGCCTAAACAAGGTTTCAGTGTGTTATGCCCAGCCCACAAGACATTCTCGAGCAACTGTGTTTTCCACTTCCAAGGAATTTCTAGAATTTCTCAAACCAATTTCTTATCTATGGGTGTGTTCTCAGTTCAGAGGACAAAGGTAATTTCTATGGTCACACCAGCTGCTGAAGTTCTCAGTGGTCTCCAGCCTGCTCGGATTACTCGTGCCTTCTTCGTAGCATCATTCTGGATTACATTCCAGGCACTGTTTTCGTGTTTCTGTAGGTTTGCGAAGCCTGTGCAGATGTGAGGCCATAGGTAGATCTACTTTTCTCAGGCCTTCAACCCCTAAAGCTTTTTTAGCATGGAAATGAAGTTCAAAGGGAAAAAGACAGCCGGAGGATCCAGTTTTCTGTTCAATTTGTAATTATATCTCCACTTGAGGAAACTGGTCAACTGCAATAAATATCTGAGGCATCAGCTGCATTCCACTTCGCCCCCCGCGTGATGGGGTCTATAAACACTCCATCTCAATTTGTCGTCCACACCTTCCCCTTTTTCCTCCAACTAATTGCCCTCATATTTCCTGGATAGTGCGGGGTCCGCTTGGTGTAAGTAGGCAATCGCTTTCCCGTTAAAAACCTTAAACACGTTTTACATCGTGAAATGTAATCATCCTTTAGCAGGTAAAATGGGCTGCATTTTGACATCTTTTCCTCCTAGAGGATGGCCTAATGGCTGATTGGCAGTGTCCTGCATCCAGTTTTGTATGTGAGATGCTCGAACATCTGAGAAGACCTTATGAACTTTTGTATGTTTGTTATGGATTAATGTCAGAATCTCGGTTCCTTTCTACCGGCATTAATAACACATGGAGATACATTAATGCACCTTTGCCAGTTGCCTGTAATGTGTGTAATCTTTAGTGATATGACAGAGGATGTTCATCTCGTAATGCAAAAATACACAAATCAATGTGCCCTCTTTACCCCTGCACTGGTTTGAGTGCTAATCACCTGCTTAAAACACTGAGTGATTTTATCTATTTCTATAGCTAGAAAATTTTAACGAGGCATATTAGCATTTTTTGCTTCCCTTCTCCACTTTGTACCCTTTTCTCCTGTGTGTGCGGCTTTCACTGAAGAGCCGCCTCTCCCGGGCGCTTTTCGACAGCCGTCACGTCGACCACGCGTGCCCCGAATGGCAGAGCGACTGTGCCCGAAGCAAAATTTGCAGTGACTGCTTGCTTAGGATGCATCGGCGGCGGGGGGGGGTGAATGGAATAAAATTGGCGTCCTACGAAAGCAAGGGTTTGGAGGCAGAGACGGCTCAGATTAAGCATGAGGTGACAGAGACCTTCAAAGGTACACCACTGTGTGAGAAACTGAAGATTCGGGGAAGAAAATGTAGCAAAGGCAGCTTAACTTTATTCCAGATCCCTTCTTTTCTTTCTTAAGCTATTTAATTAATTTAACTTCCTTATAGCTAATAGGCAGAAAACCCTTTACTAGAATTCATATCATTTGTCTCATCCTTAGTGAAGAATATTACTCCCTCTCACTTTACCTTGAGCCTATTTCTTGCAGCTTTTGTGAATGACTTCACTTTAATTTCTCTCGCTAATTATGTGTTGAGAACTCTGTGTGTCTTTACCGGGGGGAAGTAGGAGGTGGCTTAAATGAGGAGGTGGCAACTATTATGATGAGATCCTCCGTACTGTGGTCCCAGAATGTGTCTTGTTAGCTCTCCGAGTTTCTGGAATCACCCAGGGTCTGCGGTCCGACAACAGGCAAATAAGTAAAGGAAGCAGATTAGACAGTGGACTTCAAGATTATGTCTCCTTTGGGAAAGTACCATAAAGTGTTGCTAGGGCTGCAATCTGTCAGGTAGCATTGCCTCCCAGGGTTAAGACCGGGTCCCTTTAGGCATAATCCTGTCAGCAGGGAACAATGATTGAGTGCTTTGTCGAGGATGTAGCTGGGAGACAGCTTTGAGATAACAGTGCTGTTCCACTGATACAAGCCGATGACATTGTCTGTGGCACAGATCACTACGCCGGAAAGCCACTTTAATGGCTCGGTCATGGTTTTGTGGTGCCGTGAGCTGATGGAAGTGAGTGCCACGTTCTCGTTGCCGTCTCCGGTATTGATTTTGTCTGGGAGAACTGAGGAGATGAATGAGCTTATGTCTAGGCCGAGGACAGACATGGAGAGTCAAGTTAAATGAAGAGGAAGAGGATCAGACCAGCACAAGAGTTCAGCTCTCATCTGGCATTAGGGAAATTATGTTTGTCGGGGAGTGTGACGTTTGTTGGTAAGGGGTTTTTTGATCACATGATTTGGTGAAGAAATCTTAACCACCCTAAACTATTTGGGGTAGAACTACATCCACCAGTAAGCTGCACAGATGTTCCAGTTCAGAAGCCTGTTTATGATTAAGGTCCATTGCCCTGTTGAATAATATGCTTTTCCTGAGTCAATTCCATCAATACTAGAAATCAGGGGACTTGGGAAAAGTAGTTGTCCTGATCTCAGTGTGTTTGTATGTTGCGATTGTTCCAGCGTGGCTGGCGTGAGCAGATGCAGTTGCTGGAGGAGCAAAGTGACATCCTACCAGCAATCCTCCACCCTCTCCTTCTGACTACGCCCTCATACAGCATCTCTGCCTCCCACTGCAAATTTTGGTGGTAAAGTAGATGCCCCTTAATCCCTTCATCACTCTAAAACAAATGTATTTAGCTAACATAAAACGAAGAGGACCCACGATCCCGTGGGGCAGTTATGGCTAGCGAGTCGGCGTTGTACAACGAAAGGTTTGTGTAATCAGAGAGGCGTCCCCGCTGCTGCAGGTGATGTGTTCCGTCATCTTGAAGCATTGTGGTCCCAGCAGAAGAGAAGAGAGGAGCTGATCACAGCGGCAATTTCTCTCCGCCTTGCAGCCCGGCCAGCTCAGTGAGTCGCGTGAGAGCCACTCTCAAAGTGGCAGAGCTGCTGCCGCTGGCAAAGACAAACCGGTGCGTGCTCTCGAATTTCCCTCCGCCGGGATGCCTTCGCTCTCTGTCGATAACAGGGGGAACGCCTTGCTGTTTTGGCGAGTTGTGGCTCATTGAGGTGAGAGGGTGTGTCTGATGTGTGTCAGTACATGTGAATTTTTTTAAGCAGGGGTTGGGAGATTGTAGGAGCAAAAAATAGATGCTTGTGACTCCAGCCCTTTAATCTTATCCATAGGCCACATGTTGCATTATGGGTAACCGGTCTTAAATCACTGTCTATGAAAGCTTGATACTGTACGCTGAAATGCTCCCATACTGACACACATGCAGAGATGCGGTCTGTGCCTTGGCTATTTCCAGCTCCTTCTGATTTTACCTGGCAGCCTCCCACTTCTGTATCCTGTACACACGAGATGATGGGTGAGGCCGTCATGGCGGGGGCAATCGCAGGGGCGGTAATGAAAACGAATGGGCACCATTACTATTGTTACATGTCATAATGCAGGAGCCGCATAATAAAATGGGACAAGGCGCTTCTATCAGCTGAGGCTTAGAGGGAGGGGGAGACAACGACATTAATCTTCACCCGGAAACAAAGATGCCTTCCTGCCATTGGCTGGGTCCCGCTCCCTTTGGGCTTCAAGCATCTCTTCATTTTCTGCTGGACCTATTTTGCACGTTGGTCTAATTCAATTGTTTAAAAAATTATATGATAAACTGTGTCAGACTCTTTTCATCTTATAGCTGAAGGCTCGTATACCTTTTTGTCTTGGCTCTATGTGAAGATGTGTGCCTTAGCCGATTTGGAAAACCGTCCTTGTCCTGAAAATATTCCTCTGCGAATGTAAATTCATCAGTGGTGTTTCAGGCCAATGGCAAGTGGCACGTCGCCCAGCTTTGGCAGTCATCCTCACTTTGTCCATCTCGTTGCCCGTGGGAGGTTAGCGTTCTGCTGATTAACACTGACCTGCCTTAAAAATCACTCACCCTCAAGCCCGCATATGGTGCCAAGGATGAAAAATCACACAGAGAAAGAATTATTATTTTATAGCGATTGACAACCACACATTTACCTACGCACAGAACACAGAAGTCACTCTTTTCATCAGTTTCACTTTATAATGACAACAATATTTACATTCTAACCCGTTTCTCAGTATTTCAGATGCAGGACTGTACAAGTGAAGAATTTCAAACACAACAAGGCTAAATGAGGTCCTAATTAGCACTGGATCAGGCGGTGAGATCGGTCCTGGGATTCTCTGTCTCTGTTGTGCTATCATTAATAATCTGGACGTGTCGTTAGCTCCGTTGCTTTTTTAACTTTTTTTGAAAATAAAACATCGCCCACACCTTACAATTGTCAAAACTCACAAAACAAATGGTGCTGTTGGCCAAGGACGGCTGCCACTAGCACGGATGAGAACAGAGCAGCTTTGAGAGTCTGGTGCGCTTCAGAGACGGAGCTAAATTTAACTTCTCCAGACAGCTCCTTCCCGCAGTCGTTACCGTGGAGCCCTAAGGCAGCAAATGAGTAATTGGGATGCCCGCATCCCGCCACCCCCCCATCCGAAGCCTTGATTGGTTAGCCTTGCATTTCAAGCCCCGCCCTCAGAATCCAAAGCCCTTTGTTCCTCAGTGCTAATGAAGTTATTTTCCATTCACTTTTGTGTGACATGTCAGATGAAGTCCAATAAATATTTGCCCGTATGCAGGAATGCAAATACAGAGAAAATGGTAAGTGAGTGGAGTTTCTCCAGTTCTGGAGGGTGCCATCTGTCTGTGCCCAGCATCTCCCTGGAACAGATTTTGCATCAGACGCTCTCCTCTTAAGGAGCAGCTATTAGGACCTGAAGGATATCCTGTTTTGGTAATTAAGAGCCAACATGGACGCCGGATGACCACGACACAGACAGAGCTAACTTCCGCAGAATTACCACGCCTCGTGAATGCTCATCATCTGCAATGAGGAAGGCTAATCCATTTCTCTTTTTTTTCTCCTCTCTGAATTATGGTAATGATGAAGAAGACCAACTTTGGGGTTCCCTTTCCTGCCTAGAGAAAATCTATTTAGTGACCAGCAGCAGGTTTGTGTGGACCATGCCATATATAACTCCTTAGAAAACCCAGGCAGGATTGACTGATGGGAACGACAGTGCATTTATTTCCACGAACATGCTAATTTCTGATCTCTGGTAGCCAATCGCAACATGCCATTGTGATTGGCCACTGTATTTTGTTTCGCCTTTGAACATGTTACATATTCCTCTCCAGTGAAATCCATGTAGTATACAAGCTCCCACTGTCTCTTGAAAGCTTCTGGTTTGAAACACTTCGTGAAGAAAGCGATTTATGGTCACAGAGGACTTCAGTGAGTGAAGACTTAACCCTCAGCTTTGTCAGAAGGGGTCGTACCTGATGTATCACCGTCAGATGAAGGGTTTCTCTGTTTTGTTATTGTCTGGGCGTTCAGTGGGCAGGTATACGAATAGCGAGTGTTGCTATCTCTTTCCTGTACCCAAGTCCTGGATGAGGGGCTGGCAGACATTTGTTCATTCATCTTCCAACTGTTTATCCTAGTCCGGGTCTCAGGATGGCCTGGACCCTACCCTAGCAGTGCAGGGCACAGCTAGAGTACACCCTAGAAAGCCCGTTGTAGGGTACATACAAACTCGCACAATCATGCACTAAAGGAAATTTAGAGATGTTGACATTTCTACCCATCTGTCTTTATGGCAGGAAATCAGAGGAGATCTGTATAATACAGGGAGAACATGCAAACTCCAGAAACAGAATGGAGGCGGGATTTGAACCCCCACCCCGGACATGTGAGGTAGTAGTGCTATCCAGTGAGCAACTGTGCCATCCAGACTTGGCAGCTAAACCAGTTTCCAAGGAGGAAACATTTTATTTGTGCTGCAATTCAGATTATCGTACAGTGCCTGTCTGTGTTGTTTAAGCAAGACATTCCAGTTTATTTTTTCTTAGCTGAATTTTCCCTGGTTTTTCTTTATCTCTGCAATCACACTGGGCTCACAGCTCTCTTGTTGCCACTTGGGTACTGGGAGAGCTCTTCTCTATCCCCCCATTTGAGAGGGCGCTTCCCCCCTGTTTGGGACAGGAGTCTGTGCCTGTGAGTGGAAGGCTGTTGGTCCAAGTCCCACAGCTGGCAAAGTGCCTATATCGCCGTTGGGTCCTTGTGTAAGGCCTTTAACCTAAAATGCTCCCCCAGGGTGTGTGTGTGTGTCTCTCGTGAAGAGCATGATGGGATATGTGAAAATCACATTCCAATGTACAAATGGCAAATGACATTTAATTTATTAAAATACATTAAAGTAGGCAAGGGGGGCATTTATTTGGGAGGAGACACCTCATTTTTGGGCGACGGAAGAAAAATTTAAAAGATCACAGGCAGCTCCTGGTTCGTCGGTGTACACGTGGCGTTAGCGGCGACTGAGTTCGGCGGACACGTGTTGCGCTGCCATGCGCGTGAGGAGCGGCTGCCAGCTCGTTAGCCGGGGGCTCCGGCGGATGTGAGCGGGTGACTCAGCCTGCGGTCCCTGTGGAGTTGGTCCTGGCTGCAGCCCGACTGCCACGTCAGGCCTGGCATCCCTCCACCTTCCGGGGGAAGGAGGACTCAAAAAAAAAATCCATTAAAAAAATCCACATGCAGCCCTCACCTCCCTGCCGCCACTATCCTCCTGATCTCACATGGCTCCCCGCATGCTTACTCACAGAACCCCCTCCGTTTTCTCCGAACGCCATCAAACCTGAGCATCTGCAGTGAGACCAACAGGCTGAATGCGAACGGATGGATTGGTGACGCAGCTTTGAAACGATCTTTGAAAGTGCTCCAGAAAATCAAGTTCTTCGCCCGTGGCCTTAGAAGTGTTCAGCATCGTTTTGATTTTGGATCCACCAAACTATTACATAGACAAGCACTCAGCTTGGTCTGCACTTATTAGTCTCAGCTCAGTCTGAGTAAAGGTTAATGTTTCCGTTTGAACTGATATCGTCTGAAATAAACATGAATGTAAATGCAGTTGTTTACTGACAATAGGCACTGGAGCCTCTCAACAGCAGGGTCTGTTCTGTGTGTCTGGAGTTTGCATGTTCTCCCTGTGTCATGTGGGTTTATTCCCGCAATCCAAACACGTACAGTTAGGCTAATTGAGGTCTCTATATTGGCCCATGTGCATGATTGTTTGTGTGAGTGCATCACAACAGCCATACCCCGCTTCCCCGCTCTGACCGAGGTGCACCTCAGCTTTGTGCCCTATGCTTCCTGATATAGGCTCCAGTCCCCAACCCCACCACACCCTTAGTGGATGAGAAGATGGATAAATGGTTGGATGAATGGATGGATGGATGGATGAACACTGGTGTCTCAGGTGGTCTCAGCCCTCATGGTCATGGTTTAACAAATCAGCGCTTTCTGTTGACAGGGTATTGAAAAAGAGGAAGTGAAAGAACTGTGGTAGCCCAGGAGGTGAGCAGGAATAAATGATTTAGCAGAAAACATTTAGAAGAATGATGATTGACTCTAAATGCGGCAATTAATCTCCCTGGTTGAACTTCCACAAACTCCATACAACAGTTTTTTTTGTTTTCTCAAAGATTTATCTTGCCCACCACTGCATATTTCAATATGAGGCTTGTGGATTTCCGGAGGTTCTAAAGAGGACAGCTTGTTTGCAGCACCCTGGCTCTCTTGTGTGTCTGCTGGATCTCCTGCAGCTTCATGTCCTTTCTGCTAGGCCTGCCTGTTTCCTTGGTATGGTGAAAAGCCATCTTCTCTTTATGCTTTATCTTTTGAGAAGAACATCTATACCTTCTGGTCTTGAGCAAAGCCTTCTGATCTACATCTAACCTGTCTGGGGTGGAGGCTTCAGCATTTTCACCAGTCCGAGTAAGATATGCTCACACACAATTCCAGGGGCTTGCAATACGCCGGGATTGGTTTCCGACAGCAATGCAGGCTGATGGAGGCCAGTTAGTGATAAATGGAGCTGGCACTTGGTTTGCCAGAAAGCTTGGGTATTTCTTTCCCAGAATCCTACGGGTCCCACACAGTCCTATCACATGCCAGAGCACTAAGCCAGACACAATGGTGTGGGGGAGGTGCTAGTAACAATACCTATTTAAAATGGATGGTTCCGAAGCTCTAGAACTCAACAGCCCATATGGTCACTGCAGAATATACAGTAGCTTGTAATTATGTTAAAATAGCCTTTAGCAGCCCACCACACCTGCTGTCTCAGGTGTGAGAGGCATATTCGAAAACCTGCCACATTCCATTTTCTCCCAGACCTTGGGTGCTCTACCCTTGCTCTAGGAAATGCAGGATGCTGCTCACAAATCAGTGTAGAACTCCTTCTAAACCATTCTCCAACTTTAATGTTTTCAGTTGCTTAAGTGAAGTTTCATTTTATTCAGGTTAAGATGGTTGCTGAAGTTTGCTATAGTTGGAATCTTCGGATTACAAACATATTCCCTTAACTACTGCGCCACCTGCAGCCCAAAAAATGTTCCTCATTCTGAAACTAGGAACTGAGTCTTTTATGCTTCCTGTCTCTTTGATGGAGATGTTTAAACTGAGTAGATCAGATCCTGGCATACCTCTGTATCTCTGTATATGGGACACCACCGTGTCCATTTATACAAACCAGAAAATGCATAGACATTTGAAAACCAGCTGAACTGTCAGGAAAATGCTTCTGGAAGCAAAAACACATCTGAAGTGATCCTAATTGTTGACAATTGGAAATTAAAATAATTTTAATTCTTTGCATGATTACAGCCACTGCAGGCATTTACCGCAAATTCATCATGCAAATTGCTCTCTGCCACTGCTGTGCTTCCTTTGAAATGCTTCGCTGTTATCATAATATTAGAGGGTTGTCACTTTCCCTGTAATGAAATGCACAATGCAAGCCATTTGCATCTTAACAGACCACCTTGTGTATGCCATTGTGAGTAATTACGGGTATAATATTGCTCTCCTAGGCTGGGACTAGCTTTCGCAAGGTGGAAAGGAAGGACGTTGGCAGACGCATTGGTTTTCGCAAATAGAAGACATTAATTTCCCAGGCCTTGCTGAGAACCGGATTGAACCTAAGGCCGAATTGAAGGAACTTCTCCTTGTTGTTCTGTATGTTTTTATATTATTAAACCCTGTGATTTGTTGTTGGTCCTCTTTCTGGCAGTTTCCTCTCAGTGCTGGCATGTGTTCCTTGGCGGCCATCATTTTACATGGTGTTAACACTTAGCTGATTAGTGGGTGCTTTTATCCAAAGCAGCTTGCATATATTAAACATTGGATATATTGAATGGAGCAGTTAACTATCATAGAAGGTCCCACTCGGCACCCCTCTGGGTTACAAGCCCTTGTCCAGTCACACTACGTCACCAGCTCTTTAGCTGATGGCCTCAAGTTGAGGGGTGCGGAGTGTGAACTTCGGGGGAGGCAGAACAGATGAGGAGAGAGAAGGAATGTCAGTCACCCAGCACAGCAGTCAGGAACACGATACTACTGGACTCGTAGTAGATACCTGACCTGAACAAAGACTGTAACCCTAGGTAAGTCAATGTGCTTTAGAGTGTCTTTTAAGCAGCTGAAATGATAATTCTCTTAAAGGTGGGTGTTATTGAAAGTAATAAAACCTGATGGTGAGAATGGTGCTACTAGCAAGAAACAAAACTCTGGTAATGGGAGGCAATATCTGATTAGTTAAGGAGCTGTTGCCATATGCTACGTCCATGTGGTCCTGTTTCAGGAGCTGTCTGTAATCAGATTCTGGAAAGTGGCACCCGTAGCAGTGCCCATTTCATCGCTTGCTCCCTCTTTACATGGCCAAAATACCCCCACCCAAGGTGGTGCCTCAACTATAACTCTGAAGCCTGTTTCTGGTAAACCTGAGACGATTTTTCATTTAGCTATTCTGGTTTCTGTGGCAGATGGTAAAGTGATAAAATGAACTTTAGGAGATGGAGAAGTAGGTCACCGTGTTCAGATCCCTACTCTGTTTTCTAAAGAGGTAGGTGTGCCCTGGGGTTAACGGTGAAATCCTCGAGGTTTTATTCATGTTCTGCTGAATGTAGAAAGCAGACATTTAATGGTTATGTTTGCTTAATCACATGACAGTGTAACTGTGAGGTTGGAGATGCGGTTTCATGTGTAATTGATCTTATGTTTGAAACTTAGATACTCCAGAAATATTTGTACGTGGAATCCACTTTGGCTACGAGCTTGGAACTGGTCCAGGAGTAAACAGTTTACAATATCCTCTTCTCATATACAGGCTGGGTGCTCCCTGAATGGTCAAAACAAGTGTTTGGTTTTGTTTGAACGTTAGCCAAACGTCACCAAAACAGAGCTTTGTAACAATGCTATTTGTTAAAGGCGCTATATAAATAAAACAGAATTGAACTGAAGATATCAATAGACTTTTGAACCTGACTCACGTGTGCTCCCCCCTTTTCAACGTCCCGTTACTGGAAAGTGAGCTTTAGATTTGATTAGCTTTATGGTACATGCTAAAACGAGATGATGTCATCATTTTCGACATCCATATTACGAATGAGCTCTGCGTTCCAATAACATGCGTGGGCCATTGTGTCCGTGTCCACATGGTTCCTAACATCCTAATGCCTCGATTGAGTTAGGACAAGCAAAAGGTCGGGAGGGGGTTGGACTCTGCGTGTCTGCATGCGTATGAAGGTGTGTATGTTGGTGTGAGTTGGCATATTCATAAAAGCGCATAGGAGGCCATGCAAACAGGCGGTCATAGGTATAATGAAATTGTGTAAGCATGATTTCCTCATTGAGCTGTAGGCCTGATTGATTCCCCATTACGAGTGAGCTCATCTACCATCATCACCGCTTGCTCACAAAGTTACATAACGGCTGCTGTCCGTTTCAGCGGTCTCTTCTAGGCATTGAGCTCCTTCGGAGATAATTGCAGACAAATAGTACACACATTTCTTTGGAATAAGGTTCTTGTTTCTCTGGTTCCCCGTTGGTCTGTTGTTATGTGTATGAGAGAACCTGGCTGTGAAATAATTTATTCTTTATTCTTTCAGCAGAAGGCATTATGCAACAGCTGAGCTAGCACTGAGGATGGGGACCACAGTATTTCTCACAGTGAAAGTCTGGAAGAGTCGTTTTGGAAACAATTGCAAATTTTGTTTTAAAAAAGTCTATTGAAAGCTGAAAAATAAAAATCCTCCCATTTTGTGCACGGCGGACCACTTATGCTGGGCCTGAGTACAGGGCAATTTTAGTCGCGCTTTTCGGTGTTCAAACAAACTAAAACATGTTTATCCATGGGAGATTTATTGTGCTTTTCCACAAAAAAAGCAATTTAATACATAATGTGTTGTATTTACAAATGGTAACGCATTGTACAAGCATTAATAGAGGATTTATATTTTTCAACCTGCACCTGCCCCTTTGCACTGTACCAGAAGTATTTAATAGACTCCGTTTTCCAGAAATCCCCCCTTTCACACTTGTTGCAGTACCACTTCAGGTAACTATTAAATGTTTGTAACAATTATTTGGCTTAAAAACACATTCTGAGATGATCATTTTAACACAATGTCCTACCATTTGCTTTTCAAGGTTTAACGTCTTCAAATGTCAACATTTTCCATACCATCATATCTTTGTTTGGTAACACCTGTTTGTTGCCGTGGTGATGGAGTCTGGACGATTATTCCTGCTGACACAGTATTGGCGCTCTTTAGAGACTTAGCTAAACAAAGTGGAAAGACATATTACCTCACCAGTCTGCCATTTTCTCAGTGCTGTAAATAGGTAGGTGGCATATCAATGTAAGCAATGCTGTGAGCACTCGCTGAGAATTTGGGGAATTTGGGTGACAGGATAATTTAGTTCAAAATTCTTATATTATCAGAGTCAAATATTACATTTTGAGAAAAGGACAGATGCATTGATGATTGACCAGCGGCACTGTGTACTAATTAGCCGATTAGTGAAGAGAAGATCTAATGCTAAACAGGATAGTAAAGAAGTTAGTCTTGTTAAGCAGTGGGCATCTGGCGTGGAACATCTTGGAAGGAAACGATAGCCATTCCAAGTGATGCACATCCACTCGCAGGAGGGCAAAAGTGATCGCTAATGTTCCACAGCTGCACTGCTGGACCCTGGAGCTGTGGGAGGAAAGCAGTGCCACACTGCCTGAAATGTCACATCTGTTACAGGCAACAAAGAGGGAGACCTTCTAAAAATGATCCCCTGGGAAGAGAAGCTGACACAGAGCTCGCCCCATTAAGGCAGATTCCTCAGAATTAAACTGAGGCGAATGATCCAATGTCCTGCTCCGTTTTAAAGGTAATAGATTATACCTGCACTGACAGTTGATGAATGAAACTGAACACGGTGTAATTGATTCAAACATGTTACTGTAGCTCTAACTCTAATTGTCCAGTGAGTTAAAGGTCCTAAATACAAATTGCACTAAACAATTATCTTACTGCAAGAAAATTAAAACAGCTGCGCGTGTTAAAATCCCCAAATATACACCTTGAAGAATATTTCACAATGTAATATTGGATATTAAATTTTAGTCTGAGAAATCAGCTAAAAGTACTATTTATAAAATAAACCAATTAGTTCTGAGGTTAGTAAGAGGCAACCAATATGGCACAATCAATGCCTGTGGGTTGATAAGACGCATGAACAGAGATGAAAATGACCCAGTGGCTCTGTACGTTGTCCTCTGCTTTACCTTCACAGTGCTTGAATGTTCATGAATTATAATGTACAGCTATAGACACTTTTCGGTCATGGCTAATTCAATGGGACACTTTGATCAATGAGTTTCTCCATTGAAATGCACATGTACAATATGAAAATTTTATAATGTGTGATTGTACAAGGAACCAGGTAAGATTACAACAAAATATTCATTTGTATTGAATGTACTTTAAATTGCAGTCCATGTAATGAGTACCAGTCCTTTTAGATAAATATGCAGAAAGAGAAAATATTTCGGTGTGGTGTTTAATACTGGACTTGTGGTATCATCAGAAACTCCCTCAGAATGTTGCAGTGGCTAATAAAAAGCTTTAAGCAAGACCAGCCCTCTCTCTGATTAGATTAACTGGACTGTCCATGCAGGCAGCGAACATTTGATTGTATAATTGCAGAATCATTACAGCAAGCATACTGTCACTCTGGACCCCTACTCCAGGTTTTTAACCCTTTAGAACTCTTCAACAATTTTACATTTTGAATCCATCCGTCTTCCAAACAGCTGTATCCTATTCAGGGTCACGGAGGGCCTGGAGCTTATCACAGGCAGCCTGGGACACAAGGTGGGGGGACACCCTGGATGGGGTGCCAACCAATCACAGGGTACAGTCGCACACTACGGACAATTTAGACAAGCCAGTTAGCTTGCAACGTGGATCATCGGGCTGTGGGAGGAAATTGGCGAAGCACAGAGAAAACATGCCAACTCCACACACACGGAGCAGAAGTGGGGTTCAAACCCCCCAACCTTCAAGGTGAGGGTAACAGTGTTTGCCACTGTGTCCCCTACTTTTTGAGTGTTAAAATGATTTTACCATTTAAATATATATATACATTTTATCATTGCAAAAAATGTAATTATTTGGCTTCAGCATATGACATAAAAATTGAAGTAAAAGTGTGACTGAATACATAAGCCCTTCGTATTACAATGACACCTGTGCTTGTATTAAGAAGCCCGAAGCTCTGCTTGACGATGGTCTCTGCACACAATGTCACAGCGTCTGCTTTGTGTCACGTGACCTTTACCACGTCTCCTCTCACTGCTGGACGTACTATTTATTATCGGGACGGAAGCACTGTGAGTGGACAGTCCGCCGCACCGTGGCCCCCAAAAGAGCAAAAAACTGAAATGGAGGTGGTTCCTGCTGAAATATTAACGGAAGGTTATTGACTAGAAAGACATGGGAGCAGGCTTCTTATCAGACCCTGCAGGTGATCAATGCAAACTACAGGCAGCCAACACCCTTCTTTTCTTGCATACTGGACTCAGGGGCAGGTTCCCAGTTAATATTGAGCTCATTCACAGGTCGGATGGGGTGGGGGGTGAGCCCCTTCTAGTGACATCCATACAGTGTGTTGGATTCAGAACTCCACTGAGCAAAGGTGGAGGAAACTCAGAGGATGATCTCATTCCAGAGTCACAGTGAGTGCCCATGGATTTTACCCTGTGTTTGCATTCACCGCGTCTACACACAACTCTTTATATTCCCATCGCTATTCTACCCAAGAATATGTGTACATTGTGGAATATTTCTGCATAAGGAGTAGCTGTATCACTTACAAAGTATGAAAGTATAGTCCACATGAATAAGGAGGAGCACATTTTACCGCTGTACTATAAATGTAGTCAGTTGTTATTTGTTCCTAAATAATCAAATATGACAAACTGTTACATTAACAGAAATATTTTACTCCATGTAGTAATGACAAATGACTCCCTAAGTTTCACACAGTACCATTAATGAAGGTATTCTCATAGTGAAATTTAATTACTGTAATTAAATGCCTATCAACTTTCGATGTTTACAGTATTATTCAAAATCACCTCACTATTATTTCAATATCACCATCACTTAAAGACTGGGGAAAAATTCATCAGCGTAGCATTTGGCTCGGAAGTTTTTTTAATAATTCATTTATATCATTATACATTATGGCCCAGAATAACTAAGATGTAGGAAAAGCAAAGTAGACGTGTTCACACAGTCACGCAAAATGCATACGCAAGTCGGACTTGCAAATGGAATTATGTAAATGATACGAGCTGCACTTGATTGGTTTAAGACGTGTCTTTGATCCGTGAAGCAGCGTTTCTTATGGTACTGTAATTACTTGCTAATTGTTGATTGTGAGCCCCAGGCTACACCAATCTGGGCTTCTCTGCCATGTGTTACACATAATTACTGTCCAGTGTCTTTTAACAAGCATTATCATGGAATTTTCAGCTGACACAAGATATTCTTTTACAGTTCGACATGCAGCTTTAGCAATAAGTAAACACATTCTTTAGGCTGATCGGAATATGCTTTCATCTAACAGATCGCGAACTCCTTTGTTTTGCTTCCAAACAAGGAGGTGTGCAAAGGCAAAGTCTTTCTAAACTTCACCTAAGTCATTCAGAGTTGAAGATAATAGACTTGGTAATGTCATGTCACCTTATCAAGTTGTCAGTCAGCAAGTAGGATCGAAATACGCCACGAGTCTATGATTAGCAGCTTAAGAGTCTGCATGTTGTTCAAATGTTTGGATTTAGACAATTCAGACTCTTTCCAGATCATATGTGTTATTTGTACACAAATGATTGACATTTTAAAGAATGAGTGATTATAGTCTGTTAATATGTAGGAGTATATAATTATGCTGGGGTGATTTTCAAAACACAATAGCACAACTGTGTCATTTTTCCAACAGCTGTTTTTATGTATTTTATTTTAGCATCTTTGCCATTAGAATGACAGTCCTTCGTTTATTTGTATCTGTTCTGCAGACAGCACATCCTAAAGCGCATCCTGTGACCAATGAGAAACAAGCCAAATATTAAAAATAAATGCCGATTGGTGCTGGATGACAACGTGGCGCCTCATTGGGTAACACTGTTCTTTCACACCTCCAGGATTGGTGGATCAAATGTCTTGCGGGTTTCCTCTTGTCTCCTCCCACCGTCCAAGTACATATGCTAAGGAGAGCTAACGTCTCTAATTTGCACATAATGTGAGCTTCATCTGCAGGGGTTTCTGCCCTGCGATAGACAAGCATCCCATCCAGGGTGTATCCCAGCCTTGCACCTTATGCTGCTTGGGAAAGGCTCCAGGCCCTCCTGTGACCCTGGCCAGGATAAGCCAAGGACAGGAATGAGTGTTCCACTCTCTGCCTTCCTTTTTGGTAAGAAAACCCAAGATGCCGGGGAACTCTCTGGATTGCAAGAGTGTGGAGGCCATATCTTACATCAAGACTTATCCTTGTTTTTTCAGTGAGAAACTTTAGTTACCTGTTAGCACTATTCAATTCAATTCAATTCAATTCAATTCAATTCAATTCAATTTTATTTCTAAAGCACCTTTAACAAGAAGCACTGTCACAAAATGCTTTACATAGTCCTGGGGCAAGGTCCCTAGAGATAAGCCAAAGGGTGACAGTGACAAGGAAAAACTTCCTCAGGAGGAAGAAACCTTGGGAGGAACCAGACTCAAGGTTCAAGGTTCATTTGACATTCCATTATGTATTTGCATAATAAATAAGAAAATGAAATGCTGTTTCTCCCAGTGCAAATAATTCAAGGGGAAAGCCCATCCTCCTCTGGCAGGCACTGGGCAGGACAAGTTCATTAATACAAATATGTAACAATGATGTTGTAGAACAGTTAAGAGGGCAATAGTGTATTGGAAAATGCAGTCAGGTGATTGGGATTGAAGAGTAGGTTTGGTGGCTCAGAAGACAGCAAGCCGGTCAGGGTGGACAGATGAAGCGGAGTTAGGGCACCATAGGCCAGCAGACGATAGGGGGATTTCTTGAGTCCAAACCTCCAAAAGGAGCACCCAAGAGAGGATGGCGGGGGGAAAAGAGAATGTGCATGAGCAGAGTAGCAATTTAAGATGGCAAAATAATTGCAATAAAGAAGCAAGAGGGAGAGGCCAGTGGGGACACAGGCATGAGGAATCCCTGAACACCGGCACTCCAGCATCACACGGCAACGTGCGAAACAGGAGTGACGGCACTGACAGAGCAGTTCATTCAAAGTCAATGGCACTGATCCCCACCCAGCTCATTTGGGGAGTGAGTAGCTACCTGAGGACTCTAAGCTAGACTAAACAGGTATGTTTTAAGCCTAGACTTAAAGAGCATATAGAAAGGAAATTAGATTCAGATCAATAAGAAAATCATTTCACTTTTTAAGAGTATTCATGTACTTCTGTATAGCTTCCTATGCGTTTTGTAATTTTTTTCCTAATACTTTAGTAAGGCTCCTTCAGAATCATTTAGCTGTAAATTGTAGTCATTTATGCTGATTCTTTATACATTTCTTTTTGTTTAATATAATCTTGGTGCCTTAGCACATAGACAGAAATATGCAAAATATGATTATGTCACCCAGAAAGCAGAAGCCTGCTACAGTTTGATAAACAATGACTGTAAGTATAATATCATATATTTAATTCCACCAAAGTCTCAACTTTGTGGAAAAGTAAGTTAAGTTTATGTGTTATTCATTATTTAAGTGCCCTATTTATTTTTTTTATAATAAAAAAAACAGTGTAGCGTGTTTTAAACAGTTCATAAGGGGCATTATCTTACACTGTCGAAACTTTGCAACATAACTGAACAACACCGACAAAAATAGTGACATGCAATTATTACATATCTAGAGCTCTGCAAGCAAACTGTTTAAAGGCCTTTACCCAGCATCCACTCTCATTTATATTAATGCAGCACTGATAGATGGCAACGTACTAAAAAATGTAGAATCTAATTTATTAAACTAACACCAGTAAAATAAATTCCAACCAAAACAAACAGTCATTTAAAACTTTCGAAGCGTGCAAATAATCTGAGTGGGAGCAGATTTCCGTGGGAGATCACAGCAGAACGGAGAGTGTAGATGATGTCGCTGTCATTGCATTACCGTCTCTGCGATGTCTTCCGAAAGGAGAACAAGCAGACATTATTGGATAATTTCTCACACAGACAGAGTCCCTCAGGGTCAAATTATTATTGAGTGTCATGACTCGTTCTGACACTTCTCGTCATTAGAAAAGTAAAGTATGCTGTGAATCTGTAACTTTGCCAGTCATTACTCTGATACCCACACTTCGAACGTTGCAGAGGGTAGATGTTGAGTTTGGCGTCTCTGCACTTTGAGCTTAAGTGAAATAACATGATTTTCATATTACCAACTGAATTGGTGCTGACTCTTAGGTCCAGTTTTTAAAACACTCATTAAACCTAATCTTATACTGAACCTAATCTTAGAGTAAATCTGAGATCATCTTGTACCTTTGTTTCATTGTTCACCAGACTTTCCCTTAAAGAGGGTGAGTGATTTAGTCTAAGATTAGGTGTAATCATTGTTTTAGAAACCGACCCTTATAGCGCTCCATGAAGCTGGAGACATGAAGTAGAGAGAAACATGGCATTCAAAACCTCTACTGTCGCTCAGTATTCTGAAGCTGCTGATTTGTTTGAAGTTTGACAGCAGATATTTTGTGTTATCTGCTCAACCTGATGCAGGATGATGTCATTTCTTAATATAGCATGAAGAATGAATGTGACACACATCATTTATAGTTTAAAGGTAATTATGATTTGTATGACTGTGCTTAATCCACGATCCTTACCAGGATAAGTGGTTAGAAGATGGATGGATGGATGGATGGATGGATGGATGGATGGATGGATGACGCACTATAGCGGTTGTGTTTATCTATAATGTATATATATAAATTCCACATCTGTGAAGGTACATGTGGCTGTTTTTTAAGAGGTCAGTTTCCTGTGCCTCACAGCTTGGTAATGTCTTTAGAGTCTAAAGTAAACCCTGACAATTAAAAGAAGAATGCACAGTTTAACAGGAGTTTTCAGTTTAACTTTCACATATAGACAATACTGTCTCTTGAGGTTATAACAACTGACTTTGGCTGTAACAATTTGATTTATTTTTCAACATAAATGCATCTCACTTTTCTGGACACACAGTAACACTGAAGAACTTATGAGGAGAGTTCTTTGGGTGGGAGAAACAAAATAACATTCATCTATTTTTATTCACAAACTTACATAAACTTTCCTCATTTCTCATTTTAGCTGCTTATCATGTAAGATAATAGTATGATATTTTCACGCACAGCTTTTTAATGTACTTTCTCTTTTATTTCTGCCTATGTAATGCAAGCGAGGCAGGGTAAACTTCAGAGGTCAGTGAAGTGTTTCACGTTCTCTAGCTGAACTGCACACCATCTGATGCTCGACTGTGGGAAGGACAGAACCCAGCCCCCGGAGTTTGCTGAAGAGAGGCATTCCTGGACAGTGGAACGTTAGCATGGCTCCCAATCAGGTAAATTAGTTTAATTAACTGCTCTTCTTGGTACGAATGCCATGCCTCCTGTTGAAATGTCTCTGTGTTGTTCCTGAGTTCAGCCTCACTGCTGCAGTAACTTCCCCTGCCTCATACACTCTTCAGGGAAACACTTAGAAGTCATCTTCTCCAGCAACGGCGTACACCTGATTTTCTCAAGTCACACCCCGCTGGCTGACTGATTTACCCAGCACATTTGTTAAGTGTCTCTGAAGCATCCATAATCAGTGACAAAAGTTTGAATTCATCCTTTGATGTTTTTTGGATCTTAAAGTCAAAAGAACATTTTGAAGTTCACACTTCAAAAGAATGGCCTAAAATATGCCAATGATGAAAGATTTAAGAGTAGGTTTGTTCTGACAGACCCAAAAGAATCCGGAAATTGCTAAAAATTGTTCCTTGACAAAAATATACCCTAACTTGTATATAATTTATTATATATAATAAACATAAAATTAATAAACCTATTTTACGAAGACCATGAAAGAAAACAAAACAAAGGAAAAGAATAAAATTGAGAGTATGTTTTATTTGCAGATGTATATAAAAATATTTTTCAAACTGTACAAATGGAGCCAGCTGCCCTGAAAGTGACCAGCATTTTATCAACAGTCTATAGAGTGACACAAAACGGTGTGTATTCTAATAACGATAATTTCTAACAAAGATAGGAAATACTGTGCTTGTGTTTCACTAGTTGTACCCCCTATCTGTGTAACTAGTATAAAACTTATTCTCATATGTTAAAAAAAATATTGCTTACACCAGATTGCTCTGCTGCCTGAGTTTTGTTAAACTTGCTAGAGTTACCATTAACAACTTCACACAAGAACGAGGCAGATTGTTTTTGTTGATTTTTGTTCTCTGCACTTGTGAAATTCGCCATTAAAATGTGCCAGTCTATTCTACTGTGGTTTGTGCACCACACTTTTCAATGATTGAGTATTGAAAATGAAAGCATTTCATTTGCATTGGGAAGGTCAGAGTTCCAGGGTTATTGCCACATACGTATGTGTTCATGGTAAAATGGAATTCTCGCTCGTGGTTTCTTAAAATGGTAGTGCCAAATGAATTCATGAAAATAAATATATGACAACAAGTACGGTAGCCAACAATAACAATACATAACAAACAGGACAGAAAATGTCAGCACCGAAGATAAACAAACATACGCAGGAGGTGCGTTACGTGCGGCTGTAGGTCTAACCAGAAGAATGAAGTCTTCGAGAATGAAAGAATATGGATTGCTGTTGTGAAGTGTACTCCAACCGAAAGTAGTTTGCTTAGAAAGTGAACTTTGCATGTTTGGATATAACTTTTTAAGGTGAAGGTAAATTAAAGGTCATTATATATTGAATTCTTAAGGCGTGCCTGAGCTCATTGATATGGATGAAGTCGTCAGTCGTTGTCACCAGCCGGTGAATCAGTGATTTGCGCAGACTGGTAAAATTTCACTGTGTATTCACTGCAAGAAATGCCCAAGTCATATGGGGATGAAATGGAGGAGCCCGCAAAGCAGAAAGAATCTGCTATGAATTTTAATACATGTACACAATAACAATTGACTTGCTTATGTTTAAGAGATACCGGGTTTAATACAATTTCCCTGATAAACAGATGCCATTTTTGCACCGTGTTTCATGCATTTAATAATTGTTTTTATATTAAATGCTTGTTTGATTAAACTGGAACACTTGACTTTCATTTTGAGCGCTCCACGCAGTGATATGACTTTAGTACTGTTTATCTCAGTGGTTTCAGAATATGCACCATATCAAACAGCTAAAGAGGAACTGATAATGTTGGCTGGGTAAGATGATTAAGGCATTGTACCCAGATGCCAATTTTGCAAAATTAGCATCATCTCAGAGGTAGTGGCCGACATCCATGAAAACTTTGAGATGAAATTAAAAGATGGAAGAGTTTATAAACAACTAGAAGCACTAAAATAGTTAAAGGTCATCTACAGAACAATTCGGTGAGAACAGAGAAGACCGTGGAGAACACAGTGCCCTCATTTTAACACTCAATATTCCTGTGCTTCTGCCTTATAGCGAAGTAGGTAGATGAGGTACCAGACAGGGCTTTTATACAGTTTAGGTTCTAAAGAGCCTGAATCTTAGTCCCCCGAAGACCTGGAAACTGATTTGTATATTTCAAATGAAAGGAGAATTATTGACCCTGTAATATACAGTAACTTTATATAAAGAGGTGATTTTTTATTGTCAGCTGTACATTTGAACTTAAATGCTGTTTCTAATATGTCCGAAGTTATCAAAATTGGATTATTGTTTTTTTTTTTTTTCTGAAGGGATCCTATATGGAGACTTTCCAGTATTTACTGGATAAATTTCAGAAGGACATTAGGACACTTAATCACCTTCGCTGGTCTTTTTCCTGTGCCTTTCTGGAGTAAATTTTATAAATGGTCAGTTACTGCGACAGACCCACATTAGACCGGGCATTTTGTTTCAAGCTTTACTAGTTCTGCTTTGATGCTGTTGAAAGGTTGAATCTCGGACCAAATTGATCGAGATACCAATATTTAAGTTAATGTTTCTCCTCCTCCTCACTCTCCCTCTGCCTCCCTGTAGTTGAACAGATGTCGGAGGAGATTAAATGCACTTCAGCCTCTCTCTATCATCTACTTTCTGGTTAGTGTTTCTCATAACGATTTATTATACCTCCTATTGAAACACCGCACATCTCCATAAATTCAGGTCTGCCGTGAAGAATAGTGGAGCCGACTGACAGACAGCGTTGAACAACTGGAGGAAAAAACATCAGCAACTGGAGAGGGCGAATGGGGGACATAAATTAGCTACTTCAAAACAAGCATAATTAAAATTATTAATTAAGCAATTTGAACAAAATGGTGCTGGAAAGGAAGGATAATGAATTTTTTAAATAGGTATGGAAAGCAAAAACACAAATGAGTTTTATAATTACCGACATTGCACGTTCTGTTCAGATGACAATTTCCTTCAAAGAAACATCATGTTTTATTTATTAATATGCAGTTTACATTCATGATTGACATAGGTAACAGGTTCTGTATGTTCATTGACGGTAATATTGTATAGCCATTCTCACCGGTCACTTTGATAAGTGTGCCTAGCTGTTACTGGGTAGGACATGCCTCGTTTAATGGTTGACACGTCTGGAGGCCCTATTCTACACACCGCTGCTGTACTGAGCTGCTATTTTTGCAGTCGTAACCTTCCTGTTAACCTTAACAAGTGTTTCTGTTGTACTTTGAGCTCTCATTAACAAAGTGTCAACAGCCTTGATAGTTGTGGTGCCTGCTACCTCCACTGCATTCTTGTGGGGGTGGGCTCTGGTACTGAAATCATACCACACTTCCTGCCCCTTGGAGAATTCAGTTTGTTTGATTTGCCTGTGCATTTCACATTTCATTAGTAACATGTAACTAAAATAACAATATTCTTTCTTTCCTTAATATTTGAGAATCAGTTCTGTCTAATTCAAGCATAATGTTTGGGGGGGGGGGGCTCTTATGTGGAAGTGAGAAATGCTGGTGTGAAAAATGAAATTGCACTCCGTACCAATACCCACATTCTGAGTACCAGGTTTTAGTGGGACTCAGAGAAATTAGTGACCACTGATTCAAGTACCCACTACCTGGAGAAAGATCCCCTCTCAGTCACAACACTTCACTCTGTCTAAAGTGTAATTCTCTGTCTAGTGTACCTTTGGTTCTTTCAGCTCAGCACACACCACACCTGGAGATGGAGACAGAGCTTTAGGGGATAAACTCTCCTCAGATCTCTGATGAGTGAAAATAGAGGCAGGGCTACTGTAGTATTTGGGGTGAAATTGAGACAATTCCAAAGGCCCTGAGCAGGCCAGGTGAGGCAAGGGGCCAAGGACGTTACCATTTCGTAGGCATCAGGATTCATATTGGCACCCTTGTCCCTGTGTTACTTTACAAAACATTGCTCACCTGAGTAAACACAGCAATTTACTCTTTGTTTTTTGATTTTAATTGTGTAGTAAGTTTCTTGTGAGAAATTATGGCAGACAAGAACAAGAAACTGGAGGGTAAAGCTAAGGAAGATGTAATTACAGCTTGTCTGCATGAAGAAATTCCAAGTCAGAGCAGTAAGGTATTAATGTGGACTAACATTTTTATTAACATTTATTCCTAAATACAACCAAGCACTCGGAACCACGAATGTCTTTATCTATCAGTAGGATATCATTTAAAATGTATTTAATGTTCTCTGCTGTTTTGATAATCGTCTGAATTTATAAGGCCTTTATAAAGTAATTTTATAAAAGCAATAGGATACCCAAGGGTGTTATAATAATATTTGCCGTGATGTGTGTTATTGCATTACTTAGCCATGATTTTACTTCTAGCAGACAGCAAGGCATAGCAGCACACAGCTTGCAAAACTGCTTGAGGAGAAACAAACAAACAAACAAAAAAACACTACACACAAGTCAGGGCAATCTGGTTTTCTTCTTGGGGATGGGTAACTGGCAACACTGCTGATGTCCCTTTAATTGTCTCAGAGTAACAGGTGAGTGCCCTACGGATAAGACCATCAGTCCTGATCACTTACAGTATTCTTAGTTTGTTCTGCGTCGACCAGTTTTGCTATCATATTAAATACTCTGCAGTTCTCACTGGAGCTTCTGTGCTTAATGCATTAGCTTTGTGAAAACATAAAAGTGTCTGACTTGCATTTGATTCATTTCTGTTGGTTCCTAAACCAGCAAACGTTGAAAAGTTTATTTTTTTTCAGAGGTGCAAAGTCACATGACCATGAAAACTGTGAAGTGAATGCCATTATTCAATGCAGGTGAATGGCAGTTCAGCTTTAAGAGAACACAAATGTCAGACTTTACTGATGTGCTGCTAGGCATTATGGGAAACCTAGTGGACAGTAAACAGTCAGCATGCTTCTGTATCATACTCATGACAGCAAGGCCTCAAGTCACTCATTACCTCTATAATCCAATGACACATGCAGTCTTTTAGCTGTAAATATTTTTGAAAATTTTTACTTTAACTGTAAACATCCAGATCTGTGTGTCTTGTCAATGTGCAAGTTGTAATGAGTCGCATTAAAAATGCCAAGAAGTCTAACAGTAGTGCAGCTGGAACACTCAGTGAGTCCGTCTGTCATTCTGCAGCATTTTGTCACACACTGATGCAGGAATTAAATGTTGTTTAGAGCAGTGGTCCTCAAGTGATAGCTGGTGGGGTTGGGGGGGAGGGCGGCGGCGATGAGAAATTTATGTGAGCGTGAGGTGGGGGGGTGCATGGCACAAAAGCCATGACATCTCACTGTTGTACATAATCTTGCCGGAAGCAAACCCTGGAAACCGTAACTATGTATGTATCCAGGCTAGGCTAACATTACACTTTCAATGATCACGCTGCACCTCACTTCTGCTAAACTCGGGAGCGTTCCACATAGGTTGAGAACCATTGCTTTAAAGTAACACTTAATCAGATCTCACCATGGGTCATCAGTCAAACAGCAGGTCTCAGACTTAGTGAATCTTAATGGTATTTGTTAATTGACAACATCTGTCTGTCTGTCATTTTTTTAGTTAATTTGTATTTTATTCCAGACAGTTCCAAACTAACACATATACTTACTTCCAACCAACACAAATGAAAACAAAAATGTCTGAAAACAAGCAGGATGAAAAAAATTAACTCCTACCTGAAACTAACAGCTCCTCAGTTGTTTTCTCTTAATTGCTTCTTAAGCCGATGTTTATCTTTTTTCATGGAGGTGCAAGCAAATTGCATCTTAAACTTTATAAACATTCGTGCTGTTACTAGTTAAAGCAAACATGGTTGATACTGTCATAGATCACACATGGGTTGTCAGAAAAATTGCTGCAAATGTAATGCTTAATATTCCGGAAAAATGATTAATAGCTTAACTGAGATGTATTGAAGAGACATTTAATAAAATGCATTTATTCTCATTCTACCACATCTAAAACAATTTCCTTGATTTAATGCAGCAGCTTTAGCCTGAAAGCCTCCTACACAGATTATACTGTATCTTCAAATAGCTTCTCACCTGCATATCACCTGTACACGGCTAGCTTGTTTTTCAGGCAGTCAGAATTATACTTCATATTTTCCTCACCATTGATGGGACTCTGACTCCAATGCCAGAAATGCCCACCTCGCAGTGTCTGGCCAATAGGAACAGGTGAGATTTCAAGACACAGCATATCTGTGACATTCTGGTAAAGGAGGGATTCTGTTCAGGGGAATAGTAACTACCGTCACACCCACGCCAAGCCAGCCACACCCAATATACTTCCTTCCTCATCCTCTGAATATTGAAAACAACTGTTTGTAATCAAACAAATTTTTAAAATAACTTCAGGCTCCCTTGGTGTGAGGTATAGTGTGTTCATATGCCCTGCTGAGTGTGGCTTTGGATTGCTGTGTATAACTGTTTTGTTCCTGACTGTTGTTGTATTCTGTGTTGTTGCCTTTTTGGATTTTTGAATCTGTTTGCCTGGATTTTGGACTCTATATTGTGGTTCACGTCTTAGACTTGCTTGCCAGGCTTCCAGAAGCTCCTGTGTGTCGACCTTCTTCTTGCCTTTCAACCCTCGAGTCTCGTGTTTACCTCGCTAATAAACGTCACTGACCTCCACGCTTAGATTCGTCCAGTGTATTCATTACACGTATGAGGTGCAGGTTACCGAGAAGATATTTCATGCAGTTGATGTTGCCAAAAGGTCCATCAGCAGGAAGCACAGTATTACAGGAGGTGTCAGAAGGGCTCCTGGGTCATGGAACAGAGCATTAAGCTGCCGGTGACCCAGCCACCCCCTGTCTGTGACTGAGAAGCCCCGGAAGGTAGGTGTTAAACAAAGGGTTATGTTAAGTTATGTTGATCTCTGTTGGTTATTAAGGCAGAACCATCAACACTACAGCCAGATTGATTTGTTTCATTAATTGCATTGTCAGTGCTAATATTGTTTTATCATTACTGGTGTGCCTCTAGGCTCCTGCCCACCATAACCCTGACCAGGAAAATCATTTGGAAAGTGCTGGTAGAGATGTTGTACATTTTCACTGGAGTATGGCAGAAAGTATATGGACACCCCTTTTAATTAGTGGAATTTGCTTTTTGGCTAATTGTTAATGGTTAGCACTGTAACCTAGTTTGCATATTCTCCCTCGTACTTTGCAGATTTCCTCCCACCGTCCAAATACATGTGTTATAGGCTCTTTGGCATGTTTAAATTATCAATAGTGGAAGGGAAGATTATTCATAGTATTTTGTTCATTTATTGCTCTCTGTCAACTAGTGATAGGATGAATGAGGCTTTAAAATCTGTGGTGGGAGGGAGTATCCCAAAGGACCAGCATTGATTGGTCAGTCAGGATACTTCCTCCCACTACTAGTTTTGAATCCTCATTTAGTGACAGCATTGATTGGTTGGTTCAGGATACTACCACCCACCACGGGTTTTGAAGCCTCATTTTTCCCATCATTACTATCAACCAATCAAACAGCAATAATGAGAATGACATAGCTTGGGTTGGTCTTCAAATATCCCGACACAATAACCATGGATGATTAAAGACCAAGATTAGTTGTGTTGATTATTAAGTCTAAAAAAGTATTAGGAAAATCAGCAAAGTAATATAGTGGCAGATAAACAGATTATTGCGACTTTAATGTTTTGTTGTCATAGAAGCATTGAAAGACTTTTTAGATCCAGCCGGTGGACAATCGCTGTAACTGTACTCCATGTCACCTGGCATCCACCAAGAGAATTTCAGTCAGTCAAGAACATTTACAGCAAAAAATATTTGGAAGAGACAATTACTGGACTGTTTCATCTGTACAGTTACTATAATATTGCTGCTGACATATATGGTAACTGTACCACAATGTTTGGCAACTGTAAAACACAAGGACACAACGAGCTTGAGATCTACCCTATGTTCCTAGAGCCCAGTGTTTTTTCATTAAAATTTTCTAAGAAATAGCTGTATGTTTACTGGGCTTTATGTTCCCAGAGTTAGGCTTAGGATTAGGCTAAGGGTTAGGGGTTAGTGTTATGGAGTCCATGTTCCTGCCTGTGACCTATCAGACCTGGTCACAAAATCCATAAATATATCAGGTCGAGAGAACATAGATACACTCCCAATGGGTCTTGCCCTGCAACAGAAGTAGCTGGAGAACAAAAGATGAAAAGAAACTTTATTTTGAGAAACTTGAAACCGCGTGAAAAAACTGGAAATAAAAGAAGCAGGATTTAAATAAGCTGCCTGCCTAAATATTTCACTGCTTTTCAATATCTGATTATAGGTGTTGCTCTGTTATTGCTTGTTTTTGCAGTCTTATTGGATTTGTACCAGAAGTTGCCGAGTGTGCAATCGCATACGTGTACTGTAATCGAGATTCCTGTTAAGTATCTAGTTCTTGAGCGGCATTCAGGCCGTCGGGCTTCTGGAGGACGGGG
>JAACJT020000036.1:7497641-7524533 GCA_009936485.2 Gymnarchus niloticus
GGGGGGGGACGGGTTCGAGTTAGCAGTGATGACCCATTTCTTCTGTCGGAATATGGAAAATTCACACAAATGTCAAAGAAGACATCTGTCAGAAAAAAAAAATGTGGGAAATGGAAAGAAAACGTTATCTTATCTTAATGGCCTCCTTTTTCGCTTGCCAGTCAGCATTTGGATGCTCAGAGTGACGTTCTTCTGAAGAAGGCTGTGTTCTCCGTTGTCTGCTGAGGGGATGGCTTGTTAAGCTCCCCCCCATCCTGTGTGAGGACCCCCTGTCACTAAACGGATATACACTCAGCTCCTTGCCTTTTCACATGCTGTGGGGCTCCTGAGGGAGGCAGCCTGGAAAACATGGCGGGTGACTCTAGGCAGAACTGGGATCCAGTAACAGGCCTCCGCTCATGCTGTGGGAGAGCTGTGCGTGGCTGTGTTGGCAGCACTCATGGCCAGCTCTGCCTGCAAGTACAGCAAAACAAACTCATAAACAAATACTCAGGTGTTGCTGTTTGTAACATGGACCTTGGATGGTAGCATCTATGAGCAGTTAGCTCCTCGTTCGCTGCAACGTGGGAGTTTTACCTGTGCAATGGAGTTGGATGATGCTGCACTTGAATTCTGTATAGACCCATAGTCCTTGATTCAGATGACCTTCTGGATCAAAATGAAGGTCTCTACCTATATATGTGGTCTTTGAGGAGAGGAAAGTTTAACTGTGTAAAGACGACTGGGGAACACTTTCTCTAGGTGCAAGGGTGGAAGAATCAAAATAAATACTAGCAATAAATGCTACTAACTATTAGTAAATAAAATTGCATGCACAGAGAATGCTATGCGTTTATTATATGTTCTAACAGCTTGACTCTGCAATGTAAGACTAATCACGATGATTTAATGTTTAAAGTTAAGTTCTCTGTTTATCTCTATAGTTCTGTAGACAGGTTTTACATCAGATCTTGTACAACCTGGGAACCTGTTAAAATTAATATATTCTTTTGCTGCTAGACAATTGCAAAGGAATCAGTGACCTTAAAGGTTCCCTGGAAATGAGGGGAGAGGAAAATGTAGGTTTAGGGGACATACAGTACCATCTGTCTTATTTGTCATTTATTCCAGGGACATTGTCACAACGCTGTCAGTCTTGACGTGAAACTGCAGTTATTGCCCAGGTGAGAGACACAGCTCCAAGGCAACTTCATTTCCATGACAACGGCCACTCAACTTGGAAAACTATATCTGCTTTCGTTCTAGAGTGGCGAACCCCAGTTGTTTTGTAGACCCTATTTGTATGTGTGTGATTCTTGTATATATTTTATGAATTGTAGGTTTTCAAAACAGGAAAGTTCTGACATGGAATTCAGGGAACAGGATTGGAATATCCATCCATCCATCCATCCATCCATCTGGCGAGTTGTTTTCTGAGAAGGTTGAGGACAAACCCCACTACTTAGCTCATATTAATCATCTAAAGAGCATGAACTGCGAGATCACAGACTGAGTTGTTGAGAGAGAGTGTCCAAGGGCAGTGGCTCAGCCCTCGTAGCTTTACGATTTTCTCAAGTTAAAAACAAAATGGTTGTTTAGCATGTTACTTTACTCACTTGCCGGGCTCATCTGGAGTAGATAAATAAGACCACCAACTTCGATCCATGCATCCCGTGTTTTCTGTCTGCCATTGGTTAAAAGCAAGGGCATGTGCATAAATATGCAGGTTCTTTCAAGAAGTATTATGGGTAAAGCCGTAGTATTAACTTTGTCCCGGTGCTACGCCCAGTAGCACACCTGAGCAGCAACAACGTGTATCCGATGAAGGGGTTCCGTTTCCACAGGTGCATTCACTGAAGCCAGGGTCTGTAGACATTGGTGAGTCCTGGTGTTGCTTGGGCGAGAACTTTTACTCAAGAAGAAAGTGATGATGAAGTGCCATTTCTGACAGTCTCCAGTCTGTGTGCAGTGGCTGCCAGGATACAAAAGCAGCTCGGAAAGGAGGGGTGCACGCTGGGCTGAGCATGCCGCTCCGGGATGAAAGCGGCAAGGGGGTGCTGTGTGCTGCCACCTCGCCGCGACTTCTCCAAAATGTGTGCTTGAGATTCGCGGATGATTAATTCCTCCCCCTTGCCGTCCGTCAAGTTCCCGGGCCCTGACGAATGCCTGTGGGGGGGACATCTGTTGTTCCCCGGCGGCCAAGCCGTGTCCAGGGGTGGTCTGGAGGTTGGAGAAATGGACGGGAGAGTTTCTTAGCTGATTCATTTTGGTGGCCTTCTCTGGCATTCATAGATGAGCGCTCTGGTATTTAAGGTCTTTCGGCTGATTCAGAGGTTTCTTTTTCCTGCTAGACAGGTTAATTTCTGCCCTTTATTGGGGCTCCTATTTACATTGCAGGGTCTCTGCATTTGGGCACATTCAAAGTTGTGCAAGCTGTTGGATATGAAAAATGTGGTTCTTTTAAATGCTAATCAGTATAGTTAATGCTGATTTTGGCCTCTTGGTGGGGAAAAAGGTATTATGTGGAATAAAGAAACATCCATATACTTTATTCAAGGAATAATTTCACAGATTAGTGGCAAAAGGGGGCATTTCTGGTTATTTTTCATTATCACTGGTTACATCCTGACAGGTCATTTTCTTACTTGTGTACTTGCAGTAGCAGAAGACCTGCACGCTAAGGCCTCACTTCGCCATACTCTGTTCACAGAACACCTGCACACTAAGCCCTCGCTTTGTCATGTGCTGTTCACAGAAGACCTGCACGCTAAGGCCTCGCTTCACCATGCTCTGTCCAGAGAACATCTGCATGCTAAAGCCTCGCTTTGTCGTGTGCTGTTCACAGAACACCTGCACACTAAGGCCTCACTTTGTCATGTGCTGTTCACAGAACACCTGCACGCTAAGGCCTTGTTTCGCCATGCGCTGTCCACAGAAGACCTGCACGCTGAGGCCTCGCTTCACCATGCTCTGTCCAGTGAACATCTGCATGCTAAAGCCTTGCTTCGCCATGCTCTGTCCACAGAAGACCTGCACGCTGAGGCCTCGCTTCACCATGCTCTGTCCAGAGAACATCTGCATGCTAAAGCCTTGCTTTGCCATGCTCTGTCCACAGAAGACCTGCACGCTAAGGCCTTGCATTGACTCCCCTTGTTGTATTAGAAACACTAGATGTTTCTCATCACATTACAAGATCATCTATGGCGGTGGGCCAGAGACCTGGTGCACTCCGGACCATGAGGCAGCTGCTGCACCTCATGCAATCAACCCTGACCGACACACCCGCAGTTGGTGTCGTGGAGAATGTGCTTCTGAAGATAAGCATCTGCAGCCTGGTACACACAGCCTGACACAGCAGTTTAGCTCTAAAAGTGCCAGTGAATATCATAGTGGTTAATGTCATAGAGTTATGAATGAATCGTGGCCAGCTCTCGGCCAGTAAAGCCCTTATATCCTTGAACACAGCATTTGCCCCGAGTTACATCTCGGTGAAAATGTTTCAGCTGCATAAAGAAGAGGAGTTTAAACCCGAAAGCTGTGAAAGTTGCCATGAATTTCAAATTATCTGGGCTTTCAACAAACTCGGTTATATTTTTTGGTTTCACTGAGTTGCATAAGCAAAACATTGCATGAATGTATTCATGGGGAGCAATTTAGCGAAAACTTTAGTGCTTCATCAAAGAGCCTATTTCAGGACTGTGCCAGCAGTCGGCCCATCCTATTCCTGTTTATCAGATATGAAACATGAAATTTAACAGGCTTCCATAATTGTCATGTCTGTCAGCAAAACAGAATTCCGGTGCCGATGCCAGTTTGACCAATAGCAAGGGAATCAGTTAGCATAAGATCTACACAGGATGATCTGTGATATGCAATAACGATTGTGATAATAATAAATATATTTTTTAAACCCAAAGTTTATCCTTTAGCTTTCCTTTGCTCTTTTTGCACAGTTATCATATTAATCAGCTTTCCTCTCTATAAACAAGCCCTTCCTCAGTTTGTTTTATAATACAACTGAGCTAAGCTCAATGCATAAACATTGATTTTTTTTTTAACTAGCATACACTGGGTGGCATCCTTCCAAGTGGGAAATCGTATTGTGTGTAGAATACTTAGTAATCACATTTCCCTTCTAAGTAATGTTGAATATTACACTTAAAAAAGCAGGGGTAATCAGAACGGGGCCCCAGGGGCTATTCCAGAAAGCAAGTTTAACATATCCTGTAGTTAAACTATAATTCTGATTGGGGATATTTGGAGAAATTCAGGAAATCGACATTTCCTGAAGTCAGGATTTCTGTTTTCTCCAGTCAAAATTTAGGTTTAACTTTAGGCTGTATTAAACTCATTTTCTGAAATGGGCTCTTGTTGAAGTTATGGTGTAATTATCATTGCTGTTGATGTTGTTTCTTAATTTAGTAGACAGCTTTATCTAAGGTGACTTTATGGCCTTTTTTCTTCTACAGTGCTCATCCATCCATCCATCCATCCATCCATCCATCCATCCATGTTCATCCTGCTTGTTCTGGTGAGGGTTTTGGTTTATATAAATGCACCTGCACCCAAAAGATTTGTTAGATATTACACTTGCATTGTCCGGACCGATCAGATTCAGCACATCTATATATTTTTAACCTTGGGCTCTTCGTACTGCTTTGGCTGGAGCCTCAGGGTTGCACAATTCCTTCTGTTTATCAAAAAGGGGCTGGAACCTCATCTCCCCAGCCTTCATACCTCAGCTGCTGACTGTAAATTGTATTCAACAAGCTGTTTCTCGTACTGTTTTGGCCTGAATGTGCAAATGTGTATGCTCTGATTTTAGGGTTGTTTGGTTACAAGGTCACTTGGACCAGCTGTGCTGTACTACCTCAGCTCTGAGAGCCTTTTTTTCCTTGTTAGATTGCAAGCTGTGGTATGTGTTTCATTCTGTGTTATTGCATTTTCATACCATGGACTTATATGAGTTCATTGTTGTTCTTCCTGGTTATTTTGATTCTCTTTTTTGTTGTGTGATCCACTTATTTTTTACATTGAACTGTAAACTGGTTTGGAGAAAACCATCTGCCAGATACTAGATAAAAACATATGATAATGTGAATTTTGACAATTAACTGATCCTCATCACTCGCACCTCATCACTATTTGAAAAAAAACTGGGTATTACACTTAGGGAATATGTATTGAATAGATTGATTGTTTTATATATTATTTTTACTGTGCTTTTTTTCTTTCCTGCATGTTTGAAACTGACTTTTGGAGAATTTAAATCAGCATCAAACAGCCAGGAAGACAATGCCCACCAAAATCCTCCAAACTTAACATTAGAAGTGTGAACAACTTGACCTTTGAACTTGAACTTAAACCCAGGTGCAGACAATTGAAATGGCACTTATGTCTGTTCAATTTGGTCTTCCTGCTGCTGGCCCAAAATGGTGAGTAGACAGTACTAAAGATTATCATGCATGTTAATGAATCGACATGCACAGTAAATCTCTGTGTTGAAATCTAACCTGTGTTATCAGATGTTGGTGTCTGCTGAGGCTTGAACTGCAATGTAGCCTCTAAAAGCTAATATGAGGTAACAGATGTTAATCTTAATCGAGGGCAGTGATATAGCTTGGCTAACAAATGCTAACATGTCTTTGCGGAGGTGGACTTTATTTAGAACAGTAAAATAAAGTGATTGTGTTATATAGTGTTCAATGAAGCCTTTAGCCGGAGGACTACTGAGGCATATCTCTGTAGGCAAGTCCAGATTGGCAGAGTGAAAATACCCATACCCTGGACAATGAGAGATCCCAGCTATGTAGTGCAATGATGCATCCAATGGTGTGATGATGATCGATCCAATGATGCATCTTTTAACAATGTGCCATTAGATATAAGAAAGCTATGCCTGGAAACAAATGGTGATTACTTCAAAGAGGACATTGCTGAACATGTGCCATGAAATGGAAAAGGGCACTAAAGTTTATTTAATTAACTGGGCCTGGGTTGTCTTGGCAACGGCGGACCATATGAGGATGGTGGGGGGAACATGTTGGTGGAATAAAAAAAAAACTTTTTCATAATGCTCAGCAGAACAAATGTTTCCATTGCATGGATAACTTTCCCATAGATGTTACCAACAGTGCTGTCAGACGCTTTGTCTGGTCCCATAAGTTCTGTGTAAGCTGTGCTTAACAGAACCACGCAAGACATTAGATCTTGATTACAATGCTGTTTTCACTTGTCTTCTGTCGCGATGAGTTTGAACGCCGTTCTGTTAATTAGCCCTGCTGTCGTTTTGCTTAGTGTTGTGAGAGAGCCCGCCGACAGCTCCTGGGAGACATTGGGCCGTCTGCGGTGGTTGGAGAACTAGCTGACATAACAGGGTGTCGCTCTAGGTGGAGGAGTGTTTTGAGGTTTTCTCACAACTACTTTTGTACAAGTCACTCAGATGCTGACTTGAGGTTTCCTTCATAGTGTACCCCCCGCACAGGTCCAAATGAATACTTCTTGCTCACACTAATTGTCCTACGATGTTTATTTTTATAATGAACTTTTTTAGCTTTATGTTGGAGTGGTAAGCAAGCTGGTAGAATCTGCATGAATAATGTCTGATTCGTCATTAATTAACATCTGGAACTGATCAGCAACAGGTGTCAGCTTAACTGTGTGTGTGTGTGTGTGTGTGTGTGTGAGAGAGAGAGAGAGAGAACCTCGACCTCATTAAAAACACAGGGTGCTTGTAAGGCAAACCACGCTTTCCCTGTCACTTGAGTATATCTGCGCGTGTCCGTTCCTCACCTGGAAGGTGTCTAACACACGCACTCCCGTCACCTGAGGAGGAGGGTTTATTAAAACACTTTTTACTCACGATGGCATTATGAATGCACACAGGCATGTATGCTCCCATCAATTCTGAGGGTATTGCACACAAACGGTCTCTACTTAGCTGGAAGGCAGAGCGCACACTCACTCACCTCACCTGTACTTCAGTGCCCTCCTGCCAAGGTACCTAAGTGCAGACTCGTTCATGAGTAATTCAAATACTTCACAGGCTTGATCTGTGCCATCAGTAGGGATGGTAATTACCTCTTGTGGCTACCCTTTTTCACCAGGACCCTGGTGCCGCTTCATTGCTGCTGTGTGGTTTCTCAAACACGTGTGTGAATGTACTTCTGCAGACAACACAAAACGGCACTTTGGGCTAATTGGGTCCTGCATCCTTGTCATCCCGGTAACATTGAGTCCGTGAACCAGGTTGTTCTGAGTCATTTCTACTGGGGCAGAGTGGATTCGAAATGGAGCAAGGTTTTGGTTGCAATTATAATTTGTGGTAACGTCATATTTGTATTACCAGTTTTATCCGCTCTGAAGTGTACACTCTGCCTTTAAGGACAGTAAGCAGATATGAATGTCCACTTTGCTGCCGATAGATTAAGTGTTAAATGAATAATTTTGACAATGGGGGAAGATTGCTGTTGTCATGGCAATAATCTCTTGGTATTGTGGCAAAGCTAAATATTGTGCAAACATAGTTAGCTACAAGATCTCTGCCTCAAATCTGGGATTTTTGCATATGATAGGAAGCCTCTTTTGTAACGTGTAAATTCAGATTGTTAAAACCAGTGTATAAGTTGGTGGCTGTGACCGCTCTGCTGCCGGTGAAGATCTCTGGAGGCAGGAAGCAGCTGTGCTGGAGCCTCCATTCTTGCTGAAGAATCCCATACCTGAAACATCCTAAGACGACTCCTGAACAATCGAATGTCATCTGAATGTTTCCTAACAGCTTGTGGGACATTTTTGAATTGTTCAGTTAAAGATATGGTAGGCATTTGCTTCTGACAATGCTTGTCACGAGATCCAGTTATGGGGTGACCATGGTGTGACCAGGAGGGCCTTGAGGTTTGTGGTAGATGCGAAATAAAATGCGACAGGAAATTGACATGGCCCCCTCTGATCTCATGGCAGCCTCTGTGATTGGCTGTCTTTCAGGCCACCTGGTACTGCTTTCCGCACTGCTTGTGGATGTCTCCTGCTCCGTAGCAGCCTCTGGGGGAGTTTGGCGGCGATCTGGCAGGTGAACTCACTGCCCTGCTGTGGATCGTCGCATTCCTCGCCGCCTGCTTGGGAGGCCAATTAGCAAGTCGCCAAAGACTTAGCAGCGTGTTACCGGAAAAATTGCCCAGACTGCATCTTGAGCCCCCCTACCCCACCCCGCTTCCTGTGCCAGATGGAGTGGGTTCTGTGCGTTGCTGTCTGTGAGGCTGCATGTTGTGGCACCGGCCGTCTGAACGGACCCATACCGCTTGGGGGCACCGGCTTCCGGTAGTGTCCTGTAGAGCTTAGCTACCTAGTATGCAGAAGTGTCTGATCCGGCTCCTTCTGCCAGTATTATACCTGCTGCACTCCAGTCATCCATGTGACAACATTCCAGAATAATGCAGGCCAGATTTACTAGGGATGGTGATCAGGTTCCCAGGTTTGCTCTGCCATCAATCTTAATTTGTCAAATAGCTTGGCCTACAGGTTAATCTTGACGCTGAAAAGGCATTGATTGGCAGCCTGTACCTTCTGGGTCTCTAAGGGAGGACTGCATTTCCCATGGTGCACCATGATAGAGGTTAGAGGAAACTATCAATCCACTTCAGGCTCACCTTTGTTCCTGTTGAACAGGATGGTCCTGTGAGCTGTAGAAGGACAGTGGTATGACAGCGTCCTGTGTCCCATCACTGTTGGACAAGCCCTGTCATGGACACTAGAGCACCTCTGCTGGTCCTCCATCAACCAACAGCAAGCTGTTATTCTGTGAAAGAATAACAGAGACAAGGAGCAACCGATTGGCTTTGTAATCCCGGCATGTTCACGGCCGACAGCTGTGCCATAACTCAGCAGAAGAGCGGACCGTAAAACACCATTTGTCCGTTGATTCATAATGTTGTAGGGTGTGGGACAATTTAAGCCTGCCTGGTGCCACTGTTAGTCTTTGTGTTCAGGAGAAAATCCAGCAGTTTTAAGCCGGGCAGTCTGTTCATAAATTTTGAAATTATGCAGATGCGTCTAATGGTCCCATCTATAACCGGATCTACATTTTAATCAGGTTAGCCTCCCACAAGAAGCATTAGTTACACTCCTTCCCATCCGACTCTGCTATTAATCCACTCCATATCACAGCCCATTGATCCCATAAAGCTGCATTGGTGATGCAGTGGCTGCTGTTTGCCTTGTTGCTTGTTAAGCATCTTCAGCTGTGCCATCCTAGGATCCCGTGTGTCGCAGGCACCCAGTCCTGGATACTAAAACCAAAGAGTCACCTAGCTTCAGTTTGCATTTGAGGAATTGCTGAAGTAGAAGGGGGGGTGTGTGCCAGATTATTAAAGATTAAATGGTTTAGCAACTCATGTTGGCTTGGTAAACTGTAGGGTGTGTGTGTGTGTGTGTGTGTGTGTGTGTGTGTGTGTGTGTGTGTGTGAAGTAGATCAAAGAACTTCTTAGTGCTTGAGCATTACCTGACAGAACCTCACAAAAGATAACATGGCCATTTTAGTGGAGGACACAAACAGTTTTGCCCCTTTTTGAGGATAAGGAGTTTGAAAAGCTCTGTGCCTTTCCATAGAGGAGAGTGGATGGAAAGTGGATAATGGTACAACTGGATGTCTCCCATCCCTTAAATTTAAAATTGACTTAAGAAGCGGCAACTAAAGCAACCAGCAAGTTTCTTTTCACAGATGGCATCCCTGTGTTCATTAGTAGAAAACCACCTAGCATTGCCTGTAGAATTTACTTCATAGCTGCTGCGTTAGAGAAATTGTAACCCAATGATCTGCCATGGTGAAAGCAGGAAGTTAGCGATTAAGCTCTACCTTCATCACGTGTACTTCTGTGGAAGGAGACGCCTACCGACCAGCTTTAAATGAAGGCCGTGTTTCCTAGTCACAGATTACACCGATCTCGCATGGAAATCATTCAGGCGGGTTGTTTTTCCGATGTGTTTTCAGAGGAGATCCATTAAGTCTGACTTGTAAATTACAGTCATTATCATCTAATGGTCACCTAATTTCTAGCCTGTGTTCACAATAGCGGCATTCTACCTACTGCAGTTAAAGGGAGGAGGGGGACGGGAAGAGTAATCTCAGCCAATGAGAATTCAGTGCTAAAGAAATGACTTTGTCTTCCTGGGTTTTATGGAACATGCTTAATAATTTATGCAATTTTCTCGTATTGAATGATCATTAGAAGTTCAGCTTTGTTGGCTCTCATTATGTAGATGCTTGTAAACTTTTTCCATGATATATATATATATATATATATATATATTTTTTTTTTTTTTTTACACCGTCTTCCTCTTTCTTTTGTATTCCTCCTCACTGGTACCTTTTCAAAGTGGAGTTTTTGTCCCAGTATTGTTTGTACTGCAAGTGGACAACTTGACATGAATCTTCTCAGAGCCATCGAGAGACACCATTTTCCTTCTTTGATGTGTTTTCAGATCTATCTAATAGCCTGGGCTGAGTTAGAGTAACAGCACGGTCTTCACTTGAAGATGCCCAGTATAGCTGAAAAGATTTTAATTACCTCTAGCTAATTACTGCTTATGCTAACCACTAGCTGGTTCTTTGTTTTGCCTTTTCGTCTTTGCTCCATCAATTCCCATGGCCATACACTGCAAGCCCACCTGCTCATTTCCCATTACTGGCCAGTAGTGGGTGCTGTGGTGACACTAGTCTGGAACCAAACCCTTAAGCAGGCCTTTTTTGTTTGTGCATCATAAACGAGTTTCAAGCTGTTTCACTATTTATGGGAGAATAGTGATGACATGCAAGCTGGGTGGAATTAAAGGCACTAATTAGGAGTTTTAAAAGGTATGCATGTGTTCAGCAGACTCCATGTTCTCTCTGGCTAGATAATAAGATGGTTTGTCAAGCTCTGAGAGAGACTTTGGGGAAGGGCATTTGTTTTTTCACTGCTTCAGCAATAAAGCATGCCTGCACACACAAACAAAACCACATTACATATGCTACAATAAGCAGTGTGATTCAGTCAAACAGAATGGTTGTCTGGAATATTCTTTACATGCGTGTCACAAATCATACTTGGATATGCAGTAATGAAATATTAAATATTTTGATGATTCCTTTGTCCAATCATAGGGGAAGCATGAGAACACCACCATATTCCACATTGCGGGGCTAAAGAAGCCTTCATAATTGCCACGTTAATCTTAACAGAAATATTAAATGCAGCAAACAGAAAAAAATAGCAATTTTAATACAGCAGCGTTTTTGCCTTTTCTTTTACACCTGACCAGCCAGAGCAGCTTTTTTACGTCACAGGACATGACGCTGACATACTTCCTGTGTTCTTTACCTGTATCTCCTCTGTAGTCTGTCACTTTGCTTTACTGCTGCCTTGCAGTCTGACCAACTGGCACCATTCTTCCATTTCCGTCTGCTGCGTCCTACGCCATGCATAATTGATGCCTTTGATTTTTCGCAATATCCCTGCTCATGCAGAGGTGGGGGGAAATTCTGATGTACCAGTAACAGGAATTTCCAACTGGTACATCAGCCTCTTTGTCCATTCTGCTGGGGGGGGAGGATGTGATCTTTCTCTTCATCTCTTACCTGAGTTAATACAGGGGGTCTGCCAAGCATTAAAAACAGCAACATTAATGCTATTGGGTTGGCCTGTGGTGGGCTGTGACGGTTTTAGCGCTTGGGCTGTGAGATGCCCAAGGTTGGGAAGCATTGGACTAGAGGTCATCTAGAAGAGGGGCTAACAGCAGAGGGTAGGAAGGTGTGTGTGTGTGTGTGTGTGTGTGTGTGTGTGTGTGTGTGTGTGTGTATCCATCTTTCACATACCAATCCAACAGAGGGTGACGGTGAGCTTGGTGCATATTCCAGGATGAGAAGGACACCAGGCAGAGCACACTGTCATGGGATCCATATGTGAAGGGTATTCTTGCCATGTTCAGTATGGTTAACAGGCAAATTCCACGCACTAATTAAGCAACGTATTCATCCTCTGGTTGCATAAAATAACCTGCATCCATACTTGTGGTAATTGAGTTTAGATGGCAGTGATCACTTTAGCACAGGTTTTGGTCCATATGGCCCAGTGTAGCTTACAGTTGCATGAATTCCTCAACCACCACTGTTTAGTAGCATTTTAGTTGGTGCCCCCCCCCAGCATTTCCTTCGGGGGGAGGGGTTTGAGCTCTTAAATTCTGGTTTGTACTACATGGTGTGAATGATGCTGTACAGCACAGCAGCGGAATGATTTTTGCAGATTCTTATGAATGGGCAGCTGCAGACAGGGCCAGTTAGATGGTGCTCTGGTTCCTGGGACCAGATCTCTGCAGCTGGGTTGGCAATTTGGCCTTTTGAGAGCCAGCATCTTGCCTCTGAGCCACTGGTGTAGCAGCATATCCGACTGCAGCTTTTGTCCGTTAAGAAATGACAAGTTTCATGTGTTGCTAACTGATGTATCAAGTCACCATGCCACTCTTTAGGAAGAGGGGACTCGGGGTACGTGTACTCTAGCCTGGATCGTCGTGGGTTTGATTCCAGTGTTTGCTGCATGGACCTCCTCCCACAATTGAAAGAGGGGTTGTTCAGGCAAGCTGGTGTTTCTAAATTGCCGAGTAAATGATTAAATGGGCATGCTTTTTACGATCACCGTGAGGACTGCTGTCGACCACCGTGACCCTGAATTTGGCAAGCAGGTCTGGGGAGTGAATGACTGAACACATGAATGAACTGCCTGTTTGCCTCGCCACAGGGCTGGTTTCCAAGGAATACCCACCAACACTTACCCAGCAGGACAAAAAAAAAAAAAACACAACTGCAGTATCTGTGGCATGAAGGAAGAACAGCATGGGTCTCAGAGTCTGTGTTGGAGCCCAAAGCATGTAAAACCTCCATGTATATCTGTGCTTCATGTTAGTGTTAGATGGGGTGGATTGGCAGCTGCACCGTTGGAGAAGGCATCCTGCTGGGTGAGAAAAGAGGAAATTTGGTACTGTTTCATGACATTATTAACTTCTACATTCTCAACTTTAAACCAAAAAAAACAGCCCTGGTGAGGCACACTGATCAGAAGCATTTTGACCAGCTGTGTTCTGAGCCGACTCAGCGCCTCGTAATGAAGGGCTGCATGACTTCCTGTATGGAGAACTGTTGGAAGTGCATGTGTGGGTTTTTATGTTACCATGGTAGCACGGGGGATAGACAGCTCTCCCCCACCCACCCTACCGGTGTGGCAATGGCACTACCACCGTCCAGAGGTTACTTTATTTACTCCATTATGTGATGGCGTTGTGTTCTTGCTGAAAGACCCAGCCTTCCTTATGACACCAGTCTCTTTTTCTCTTTCAAGTTTGGGGGGGAGGGGGTGTTAACCAGTGAAGACCCTCCCTCCCCTTTCTCTTTGTCCCCTCCCACTACCTCCTCGACTGCTTTCAACCAATCCCTGATTTGATGGTTTAACTCAATCCTGAGGCCTTAACAGCATCCACCATGTTTAGATGGGCACATCCACCCAGCTGAGATTTTCCAGGCTCTGGTTGTTTTCCATGCCTGTGCTTATTTTTTTTACTTTTTTTGCTATTGGTCTCTCTTCTCCATAATATACCGTGTGAATAAAACTCTGTCAGTCTGTGATTAATTAGAGAGCTGATTCTGGGCTGGAATTCATACCCTGGTTGTCAGGCTGTGGTCCCTCTCGTTTTCTCTCCAGCTTAATCTCTCACTTTCAGCAATGTAATGCATAATTATGGCCTCATTTGGACAGATTCAATATTTCTTCCCCGGCTCTCGGTTGATGGCTTCTAATATGCGCCATAGTCTTGGCCCTGGGGCAGCCGGGCCCTGAGCTTGGGTAATCGCACTGTGGAGGTGAGGGTCCCACTCACCTGCTACATCAGTCTGCCCAGCCTTCTTGGAGAGTCCTGGTGGCCCAGCCTCCACCCGCTGCTGATCTGCTTGGCGGCACATCAACCTGAGTCTCAGAGGCTCAATGCTGTCACCAACCCAGAGGTCCGCTTGGTTCTTGTGCCATCACCCTGTACAGACTGGAGTTCCAGAGAGGCAGCTGACAACACATGAACAGGAAGTGGGGGACACCACACACCTCTCTTCCAGCTGGCTGGCCCTTGCTGACCCAGTTACCTCATGGCTGGACTCCATGTCTCTGAACTTGGTGGAGGGGGGCAGGTGACAAGCTAGGCTTTTGGGCTGCCCGACAGTGTGCCTTTCTCTGCAGCTATTCATTCATTTCCCCTTCCGTGGGTCTTCATGGTTCCCCTATCACCTCTTCCAGAGAATGCCGCAGGAGCAAGGTGGGGGGGTGGTGGTGCAACTTATCAGTCTCCAGCACACGAGTGCCGTCCTGGAAAACCCGGAATTGCATCTCCCGTCTGTGTTTACGACACGCTTGAAAAGCTGCTCATCGGCACAAGTAACACAGAACTGGGCGATCGCACTTTGCCTGGAGGAATGATTTGAATATTGACGTTTCTTTGCTGAATACCACTTCAGCTCACTCCTTTTATCAGGGGGGGAAAAAATGATTACTTCCTATGATTACAAGTGCAAAAAATCCATTGCCGGAAAAAGTATAATAGGTTAAGTTCTTGTATGCCATCTGCTCCGTCTCTTAGATGGATTGCATGCTAATGTTCCCATGTCAGAGTTGCTGGCATGTCTGTGTTCGTTTGACATTTTCCTTGGACGATGTACAGCAACAGGTAAACAGATGTCATTTCCCTGAAGCTCTCTGACTCACTGCAATTCAATATACAGCCAAAATAAATCCAGTGATCGATTGTGGGAGCCGGGTCTGTCTCCTGTGTGACTAACTGGCTGAGTCATGTGATGGCACTTTGTCTCCTGTTTGCATTTTTTTTTTTTTTTTGGTTTTGGTAGGATGCTGACAGTCTGTCAAGGCAATTATGCAACTTCACCTTTTTAAAAAAAACTTCTTGTTTACAGCCATTGCCTTGTCGTCTAAACCCCCCAAAAATTCCACTTTTCATAACAAAATGGAAGAATGTCATCTTAATGTGAGATGCTAATTTGAACCTGAAGTTATATGGCTACAATTTCCATCCCCTCCAGGGGGAAAAAAAAAAAAATCAACCTGTTTTAATTAAGAGTAAAATGGTTTAGTCTTTTTTTGGAAGATTGAACTCTACAACCCAAACCCAGTGATTCAAATTTAGAGTTCCCTATGAGCTAAGACACTCAAATTTTAGATACATTAAATACTAAAGCAAGTCTTACGAAAACAAATTAATTGCACAGAATGTGTGATTTTTGAAATGATAGCATTTTTAAAAATCCTTAAAACCAAAGCAGACGTTAATCTTTCAGGATCATAGCCTAAAAAGATTGTCAAAATACGATGTCAGTTCCCCCCCCCGTGTGAACTATCCAGTTAACATTAAAATACTTCATAAAACTATAACTGGCTCTAAAAAAAACTTGAGCTGCAATAAAACTGACCTGTAAAACTACAATGGAATTGAAATTTTAAAATGGTGATAGAAATTAAAACTGAATGGAGTGTGACGTCAGGAGTTTCCTCGTGTTGTGTGAGGTGCTGACTGTCCTTGGTGGCCTGGTAGTCTATCTGTATGGCTACCAGGGCCACAGGAGGTCTCCCTTCTGATGTGAGCTGCAGATCTTGCTTTTGTTTAACATCTTAATGTCACGTGGGTTGTTGGGTGCCAGCACGCTGGTTATTTGGGGCTTGCGAGTGCGATTTATTGGGAGCCCTATGATGGATTAATTCAGTGTTGTCGGGACTGTTTTTGGAGGGGGGCTCATCCAGGTTTCTGGTCGTCAGACAGGTGATGGATTGCCTCAACCACAAAAGGCTGGAGATGTAGGCTAAGCCAGAGGAGGGGCTAGAAGGAGACGGGAGGACGTTTGAAAGCTGTCAGTAAGTGAGAACAAAATGCAGCGAGAAGATTGTTGGCAAACTGGGTTAACAGCAGGTCTCCCGCTACTTCTTGTAGTTCCACCAGTTTGCTCAGGCCTGTTGCCTTCCTTTACTTCCTCCTAGTCTCTCACTTTCTTTAGAATGCCAGAGCGGGAGGCCACAACTCCTTGCATAACTGTGGGTCCTGGGGGCTCATAACATGGGTACGGTCGTAAGGTCACCCAGTTCTTCACAGAATGTGGCAGCAAGCGGAGATGACGATAAAAAAGGGACACCGCGTTCTCTTATCTCTCTCCCTCATGTTAATCATCTCAGCCCTGTAAATCCAGCCTGCCGTACTTCACCAAGCTTTATGCTTGCTAAGCGGCTGACGAGAACCGGAGATGGGCAGCATGTGTGTTGTGTTGGTGTCGTTCTTTATTTATGCGTGTTTGTCAGGGCAGGTGGGCTGTAGAGCTTTTTTTTTTTTCTTTTAAATGAGCTCACGCATTCCAGAAGAAATAAGCACTTAACCCTTAATGAGCTTCCACACTGCATCGTGGGCTGGTGCCGACTCGCCGAGGTTCGGTTCTTGTGAAAGCTGTAACAGAACCAAACATGACTCATTGTGATTTTAGAACTTGTGTTGACCCCAGGACTCGATGCTCCTTTTGTTCAGTAGATAAAAACCTGCCTGGTTCAACTGTAAGGATGATGAGAAACGAGGCGTGAGTCGGATTGTGTCTTTCAACCCTCGCGTGCAGATGGCGGAAGTCAGCTTGAGTAAAAAAAAAAAAAATGGCAGATGATGGCCTCTGATAAGATGTCCAGTAGGCAGATGGTTTCAGGTCTGGAACCTTGTCATTAAACATTGATATCCAGTGGATAAATAATGCAGGGCATGGATGAGATTGAATCGAAACAGGGCCTTTAAATCTGAAGCTGAAAGCTGTGTTTTAAAGGAACGCCAAATCATGTAATGGCTATTGCCCACAATATACCAGCGTATTTATGCCTCAGGGCACCAAAGTGTCTTTTTTTTTTTTTAATGTTTGGATGTGTGGGTTCCAGCCCACTTTAGGCCAGAATAAGACACTCATTTGTTCATTGTTTCCACAGCTCCACGCATGGAAGTGGACACAGACAGACAGACAGACAGGCGCGCGTGAACACACGCACGCACGCTGGTGCCTTCTCATATGCACAAGAGGGGACAGTGCTGTTTTGGGCCATGCACTTTGAACTAAACAGTACATAGACCATACACTGGAGATTTGGGACGAGGCTACTATTCGAGGCCCACAACCTCTGGAATTAACCTTCACTTGTTTGTGAAAAGTGCCCTTGCTGACCTGATCACTCGTCTGTGTCTAACAGCCCTAACCCTAGGTGTAGTATGGCTCCTCAGGATGTGGGGAGTGGGACAGGGAGACCAGAGAGAACATCTGGGGAAAACCCAGAGGCCAGTCATGCTGAGATTTACCCCTGCCACCTCTGTGTTTGTTGATTGACCTTCTTCCCAGAAGTTGGAGTCATCTGAAAGTTCACAAGAACCTTAGGCTGAAAAACATGCACACGGTTTCCCTTGGTGTATAATCCTCCGGTGACGCAGCTGTGAATCTGACTTGGGGTCAGCGGCATTAAGAGTGACCTGGTCGTTACCGTCATCCGTTGGCGGCAGGAGCTAGCTTCTAACAGAAAGGAAATGAAGACCCAGAATTAATGGTTTTCTACACCTGTTATAATTTCCTTGGCTATCAAGCCTATAATTATACATTTTTAGAAAGATTATGACATCCTACAATGGGTTCACCAGAAATGGCACCACCCGGCACTTGGCTGTGTTCCGTTTAAATATCGGAAATGACAATGCATTTTGTGAGGCTGGGTAGGCCTGGTGGTCTCTGGGGGTGGCCTGGTCAATTCCACTTACTGCTTATTCTCAGTGTGTATAAACAGGCATATTCTGATTAGTCAAGATCCAGTTGAGTCTTTATTATACCATTTTCTGTCCAGCAGTTTTTTTTTATTTTTTATTTTTTTTAAACCCTTGTACTGGCTGTCCCTTCCTTGCCCTGAGAAGAATGGCTTCCTTCAGTTGGGGGGGAGGAATCTTAACATGTTGCAAGATTTTGCTATCCCAGCCACATGCAGGGATGTTAATTTAAAGGCCTACTTTGTGTTCACTGGAAGAACAAGTCAAGCTGATCCTGGTTGAGTCAATCTTTGAAAAGGCTTATCCAGAGGTGCATGATTTGAGTGTCTATCAAAAATGGCTCACATGAAATCAAATATCTCCATAAACTGTAAAATAGTGTTTTTAGACAGTTTTCAGATATTTTGTTGGCAAACTTAAACACTTGCCACAAACCAGACAGGGGTGCAAAGTGAAGTTTCGATTGAGTTTTATGGTTTGATTGAAAATTTGGATTTATTGCACTCTGATCAACAGTGACTGTAACTGCGGGCCAACAAGTGAGAAGGCATTTCTCGCTGACTCGAAAGCAAATGAGTCAAGTATGCCGTCCTGGTTTTCTTATTTGCAAGCTGTCCTCTTCCTCATATAACCATTCAATTAGCATTTTTCATCTGTTGAAATGAAATGTTTGGCAGAGGAGGGAATGCCCCTTGGCACAGACGAATAATGTACCTTAAAATGCCTCGGCCATCCAGAGCCCTTTATGCAATATTCATCGAGGGGAGTGGGATGGTATTATGTGGGAAAATGGGTACATCGTGCAAATTGAACCGGAGCTGGGAAATCTCCGGCGTAACGGAAAAGTTCCTCCTATATGTCAGTAAATGCCATCGCTGCTGGTAACCTTTGTTGCCCTGGCAGGCAAATTGAGTTGCAGGTCTGGCCTGGATAAATTAGTCTGCGAATTTGTGTTGGGGGGGGTTGACCTGTATTTTAACTGCCCCCTTCCCCCCCCCTTCAGGCCCTAGGCAAGATGGATTAAAGCAGTCCTCAAATCAAAAGTGAAAATAGATAAACATTTGATAAAGGTGCCTGTGACGGGTGGCAAAGTTCAACATGAGTCCATTGAAGCTCTACCAACCTCCCCCCAGCCTGGGGGTCTCTGACTGAAAGTCGAATCGTGAGCTAGTCTAACCCTGGGCACCTCTTGGCTCCTTCCTCCCCACCAGCCCTGTGGCCTCAGCAAGCCACCTCCTGGTGTCTTCCTAAAGCACACTGGGCAGAAATTTAAAAGCTTGCTGCTTCTCCAGGCGATAAAGCAGCGTCATTTATCTACCAGGTATTAGTGAGCCGGCAAAACGATTTACTCCGACCTACATAACGCTCTCCGTTTGCCACAGTGTCATCAGGAAAAAAGTGCAGAGTGCTGCAAAGAAGCAGCGTATTAAGTGACACTAAGCTCTGACTCTGCTTTTGAAGCTTCAGCTGTGCCTCTGAACTGATATGGATTCAGAGTACGGGAGGGAAGGTGTCACAGGAAGTGCTTATTTATTTCTCCCCCCATTCCAGAACATTCTCAGGGAAAAATCAAGCACCTGTGTGATGTCTGAGGCTCTCTTGAATGGGATGTAAGCTAGGGTAACCATGACTGCCACCTGTCGGACACTTAAGACGACATTATAGGCTTCCATAATTTGTCATTCTAATGGACCGGCTCTCATTTCCTCTTCTCTCCTGCTCCTAACCCCCCCCCCCGCCTTGTAGCCGTCAAGAGCGGAAGATCAAAGGCAGGTGGTGTGAATCTCCGGGGCTTAAATTAGATCCACGTTTTCGCAGAAGGGGGGAAAAAAATGGAGAGCGGAGGTGACCGGTGTGGGGGAGAACCTACTGGTCCATCTCCCAGTACAAAATGGTGGATTTACCTGAGGAGTGAGTTTACAGCAATGAGTATAAAAGGTTCTCATCTGCTGTTTCACTTCAAAGAAGCAGAACTACTGTCCAGTGTGTTTACTCATCACTAACCAGGCGTACCTAACATACATCCCTCATACACTTTTTATAACCCCGCCCTGATGACAGTTTTTTAGCTCACTGCAAAACTTCAACATTCACAGTATTTCACACATGCTGTACTGGAATCCCTCATTACTGGCACTATAAATACTTAACAAAAGAGCCAAGCTAAGATTTCAATGGAAATGCTGACAAAGGCACGGCTGGGTTTTATTTACAGCAGATTGCCCTCGCGTCAATAAATGTCTGGGATTAAACCTAGCTGTAATTTCAGGCCATTAAAAAAATGCAAACCTCACTCTGACTCTGCTTAGTGACATTGGCCACACACTGTGGTCACAGCCAGGGGTAAACAGCCAAGCGTGCAGTTAAGTTTCGCTTCTAATGTTTTCAAGTTAACCAAAATGGATTTGCGGCAATTTAAAAATTATGCATGGAAAATAATTACCAAGGGCCGTTTGCAGAGAAGTCACACAGCCATGTAATTATAAGTTTGTCTATGCATTGCTGGGCAACTCTGACTTCAGATGACTCCGTTTATGGCTTGCTTGAGAGGGGGGTTGTTGATATGGCTGACATTAATGAAGGTCCCCCCCGTACATTTAATTTCCATGGCATGTTTGAGAAATTCTGACTTATCTGTTGGAACCTTCTGGTAATTGCGTTTCAAAAGTTCTTCACGTCATCACTTCTTCCACATGCTTTGCGGCACATGCCATTTCATACACGCCCATAATTTAAAAAATTCCCACACTTTTTGTCTGCTCATTGCCACGTTTTTGAGTTGAGCGACAGAATGGCTAATGCTTGGCATGAGGGTGCCGCGTGAATACAGGGCGGCTGAATGCATTTCCTGTTGGAAGGCAGCACTTCCTGTTGGAACGCAGAACCGATGGCGGTCTGGGGAACGGTGTGATGTTCGGTCCACTTTGGTGAGCCGTCTGTCTCTGCAGTGCACATATCAGGATTGTTGTGGCTCCTGAAGGAATCTACCTTCAGGAATGGTGGCAAACCCTCAGCATCAAGATGTGCATCCTCAACTTCGCCATGGCGGGATGCCAATCCCATCACGCCGTGTTTTAGTGGCAGCAGGGCGTGTAATATCACGGAATGCCGCGTCTGCTGTCAGATCAGACAAAGCCCTTTCGCTTCCTCCTGTTTCGCTCTTAGGGGAAGCCGTAAGCCGAACCTCAGCCACGACTTGCTAGTTTGATGTGACACAGTGACAAAACTACAGCGCTGCAGAAGTGATAGATGTGCAGATGGAAAGTGTTTCTCTATCGGGATTGTTTTAATAGACCACAATCTGACACCGATGTGGAGATCCCTTTCAACCGAGCATTAATTATAGGAAAGTTTGACTGTTGTGGGTAGTGACGGGACAAATGAGGCTTCAAAACCTGTGGTGAGGGGGAGTTTCCTGAGCTACCAATCAATGCTGGCACTTAGCCCCATTTAGCTCCAGCATTGATTGGTCTTTTGGGATAGTCCCATCAGCCCTGGGTTTTGAAGCTTCACTTGTTACACCACTAACTGTGGGTTTAAAGGCAGAGCAGGACAGCAGGTGTTTGGAAGGAAGTGTCATTTCTGCTTCGGTGTCCACAGTCCTACAACCACCATTAAATTGACCCAGCCGCTGACGCTAGGTTTAGATTTTTACCCAGTTGACCTACCTGTACACATGTGAAATGTTGAAGGGCCACGTGTGACAGCTGTTTTAGTTTTGATTTCTTATTCCACAGTCTTTGCAATGAGTAACTACCTGCAACTGGTTCATTCTGTATCTACATTACCACTCTAGGTGTATGCAGGTAAACTAATGTAAACTGCCATATAAGGTAGCTTGCATATACCGGCCCATTTCACCAATGTGTGGTTACAACACAGCATTGAATGTAATGTGAGTGGGATTCTTACTGATTTGATTTTGCACAACGTAACACTGTGAAGATGCAAACTGTTCCATGAAAAAGCAGACATTTGTTGACTGTATAAGCAGACAGGTTGACTCCATTCGGTTAATTATGTAACTTCTGAAGGTAAGTGGTTGTAATACAGTTAGTTCAGGGATTTTGCTGCAAAGGTATTGAATACTCAAGCAACAAGACTTATTTACAACTATATACTCCCCCCCTCACATTATGAAATTTCGTGTAGGTCCATGACACAAAATTCCATTTTAACACAAGGTTAAAGCACTACAAAATATCAGACTGCAGGGGTGAATTCTTAAGTAAGGCACTGTAAGCATATGCTAAAACATTACTTGCTGATGGAAAGGTGACTATTCGCTTCAGTACCTTTGTGTCAATGGCCTGAGTCTGCCCATATTCTTGCCCTAGGCTGAGCTGGGGTTGCATGAGATGTCCTCTCAGACTCAATCAGCCTGCTCCTATGGGTAACACCTGCCGGAATGAAAGGGGTCTCCGGTGCCTCTGTGACGCAGTGTTGAGCCAACAGTTGTGGATGGCGAGGGAGTGTGAAAATGTCGACATCCATCATCTAAAATAATTGCCGGGAAGTGTCAGCAAACTTCTGATGCACCTACCTGCCCCATATGCTCTCTGCCGAAGTGTGTGCTGGTCTAATAATATCCCCCCCTTCTGTTCCCCAACCATGTAAACAACAAATGGTTAGAATGTGATCGCCGTTTAAATCATGGCGCAGTCGTCTTGTGGAGATGTGTATGCGTGAGCATGCATGCTTTAAATGCAGAAAGTAATTTGGCAGAAATTGTTGATGATGGATTATTTTTGTTTACAGGACTGAATTTAAGGGTTATTGACTATAACTGGATGCCACGCCATTTAATTTTACGATGTTTTTTGGTTCAACCTAAACTGTTCTTGGCAGACGTTAGCACCACCCTACCTGTAGGTGATGCTAAAAGCACTGTCTGCAGTTACAAGATGATATCCATGCAGTGTGTGACTTGACCTTCTTTTCACTACCTGGATTTAGCCTACATACCTGGTCCTGATGGTACTGGGAAGACCCAAAGGGAATCAGGCTGACTAGAGTGTTCAGCTATTCTTCCTTTGTCTCAGGAACTACCTGCCCCTTTGAATATAGATGCTAAAGGGTCATAAGTTCACAGATCTGTTGACTATGGAATCACTTTGTGTTTGGTTCAGCTTTTAGAACTTTCAAATGAGGTTACTTACAATCCACTAAAGCAGGATTAACACACGACACTAATTCATTTATCAATTACATCAGATATTTAATGTCCACTTCAGAGTTATCTTTTTACGGACAGGGAAATAAGAACAAAGGAATTACAATAGGTCTATATAATTAACAATGTTTAATATGAAATGTAACCAAATTACCCTGGATGATATGATGGTTAAAACCAAATTTTTATTTTACTTGCGGACTCATTTTCCTTTCATTTGAACAGGTAATATTTAGTAATATTAGAAGTAGTATGCTAAATATGATTTCAATTTAATTATTATTTTCTAGCTAAATCTAATTACAACAGACTGAAAACAATTGTTTTCCCATAGTGGTGCCGTTACTTATTTGAAATTATTCTGCAGCATGTTGAGAGGAAGTGTGTTAGGCTGCCTTTTCAATTCGCAAAACACAATGAAGAAATGGGCAATTATTATCCCTAACCTTGAATTTTCACTGCACAGTGCTTGATGTTGATTTGCATTTTGAATTAATTAGAATGCCACACTGTTACCTGTGAAAGCTTTTTATGGAGATGTGTAATAAAAGTGAGTAATGGGTGGAAAACTCTTAAGAGGTTGTTAGCTGACTTCCTTCATCTTGGAAATACAGAAGAATTTTCTGTAGCAATGTCCCCCCCCCAAAACATGTATTTACAAAGTTGGAGCAAATAATTTTTAAATAACGGGGAAAACAGCTGTGCTTTTAAAAGTAAACGGATCTAATCGATATACATGCATCATTGTTAATTTATTTTAAACTGCATTTTCATGTTTGTTTAACATACAGAACGTGGAAAATCAACCGTGTATATGCAAGACACCATAGGAATGTGCATTGCATGGGGGGGGTGTGTGTGTGGAGGTTGACTCATCTTTACAAAAACATAATCCTATCAAGGAATGGGAAGGATTACTGGGTGTGGCTTGTTATGCTAATCAGAAAATGCGAATTAGCCAGTGGTAGAATTTGAGTATGTCTTCATACAGGAATCCATGAGGACATGAGGTGGTATTTACCGGTGGGGATCCCCTGCTGTAACAGAATATTTGTGTAGCCCTTTGTTCCTGTGTGGTGTCAAATCTCATTATAAAGAATGTTGAGATGGATGAGGTGTTTTAAGGGACATCTACCCTAAAAGGCAAAGATGCTAGGTGCCTAGAGGAGCAAGCATTAAGTATTTACATAGTTTCTGCTGCTTACAAGTGAAAATGGACTCAGGACGCTGCTGTGCGTGCGAATGGCTGTCTCACTGTTAGTTGAAGTGTTTCTGCTCAAGGCAGTTGTGCAGTGGAATGCACGACACGCATCTGCATTCAGGGACGTGGATGGCATCGGCATAAGCTCAGCAGTCTCTGGTGGAGGATTCACAGGCATCAGATCCACACATTTTCTGTCAGGCCTGCCTGCCTGCCTTCCTACCTTTGAAGGGGACTTTGAGCTGCTACTAGGCTCTAGTACCAAGAACATGATCCTCATAGCCCTAGGAAAATGCATAGAACTTAAGGACCTGGAGCAGCTGATGTACACAAAATAGATGCATATGACCCTGAAAAGCAGCTGGAGGTTTCACTGCAGTTTTACGGGTCGAGGGCCGGGTCCATTTGTGTCCTCACCACTTGCTATGTCTCGGTCTGGCAGTTCGTGTGTCACATTCCATGTCCACTGGCTGTTAGCCATGTCCTGGACAGTGAATGTCACTGTGGGGGGGAATCTGGTGGTTTATGAGCGCCTTGACAGGCAAGGAGAATGAAATGGGGAGAGAAAATAAAACACCAAATTAATCCACTAAAAGCCTCTCAGTGATATTGCCCTCTGGCCATGATCTGGCTCTCACTATACCTTCCATCGTTTTGTTTTGCTCAAAATGCAATTTAGTTACATGGAGGCCTATTTGTTTTGTGAATGAATCTTTTAGAATTCTTCCCCTCTTTATCTGTGCTTGAATATCTCTCAGAACATTGGAGGCAGAGGCAGTTGGCTTTCCATCTTCTCTCTGTCTTCATGTCCTCTCCCGTTGGTCCGTGTCCTGTTTCCTTACCTCTCTCTGATCGTTTTGAATGAGTCATCCAGTTCGTTCCCTTAAAACACTTGGCACTTCGAGGGACGGATCGCCTCCAACTACTCATTTTGAGCTACTCTTGCAACTTGTGAAAATTACTCATTCCTCTATAGAGTGAGAGGGTTGCCAGACTGTGGCTAAGATGCCGCAGTCTGTTTCCATAGGTTCTGTATGAGGAACCTGAGGGGTCTGGGGGTTGCTATATCCGACTAATTTTTCTAGCAGTGTGTTTATTCACATGCCCAGTCACAGACTGTTCATGTCACTGGATGGCACCCAACCCAAATCCTCCGTCCGACAACACGTATTCTCAAAAGTGAGCACACCCTCCCTGCTGACCTCCCGATGGCATTGAAGCCAGCATTTAGGCAGCTCAGACGCAGGGCGATGCAAAACACTGCTCCTTTTCTAATTTTTGGTACAATGTAACAGCAAAACAGCTGAAACTAAATATTCTGTTTCCAACCTGGAGAAAGGCTCAAAGAAATTTGGGTATCTTTTGATTTTAGACATACTAAGTAATTGCTTTAAAGCCTCGATTATTGACACTCCCTCTAAATGAGGCCCAGTAGTCCCTATGAGAGAATCTGTATGCTAATGAGTTTTTGTACCTTTAGTGCTGTACATGGAGGTTGGCTTGGTGGAACCAGACCACACTCACCATAAATCAGCCCCCCAGCCCTGTCCTCAGGCCATCCCAGCCGATTCACTTTTTAAATTTTTATTTCCATGCCCACACACCTGACTCTACTATTCAGCTAATCAAGCCTGTGATTACCTAGCTCAAGTATACAGGTGGTGGGGTGGGGGGATGAATCGACTACTTGGCGGGGGAGAAAATGGGTTGAGAATTACTGCTATAAATAATGTCAGCCCAAGAAGGATGTCATGTTTTTTATATATATCATAAAGAACAGTATCCTTGCATTACTTGGCTGAATTCCCCACTGTGAACAGCTTTGCAATATTTTCCAGTGTTCAGCCAGCATACCAATATTTGGATGTAACATTTTATAACTAACGTGCCGTAAGATGACCGTAAACAGTTTTAGTGAATGTTCAGTCTTTGTGCTCTATTTGCTGTCTCTGCGAAAGGCCGCTTTGTGTTATTTTAAGATCTGTGACCTTTCCCGGGCTATGGTACGCATAATCTCTACTTCAAACAGTCCCCCAACCCCTCCCCCTCCACCTTATTTTTTTTCCTCAACCACACCTGGGCCAGCCATCCAACACTGACTTCTGTAGATCAAGGTACTTGACCTGTCAGGGTAACTTGAAGGGAAATGGGGGGGGTCATCTCCTTTTGATTCTTACCGCGTGGGAGCGGAGACACCCCTCTGATCGCAGCACCCAGGCCCACCCAAGGCTATGTGTTTCATCACATGACCACGGTCGCACCTGTAGCACTTCCTCCTTAATCACACGACAGAGATCAAAAGTGATGATTTTAAGGGCCCTGTGTCAGGTAATCCCCGATAGCGACTTTGATCGTTCTCCTCAGCCTGACAACCGCTTTGTGTGGCAGTTGCGTTTTGAGCGTCGTCTTGCGAGCTCTCCTGCTTATCCCACTCCAGCAGGCTTATACTGTCTGCTTTTCCTTTATAGAGGAATCACAATCAGGACGTGCATCTTTTCCCAGAGTCATCTTGGTTCAGCCTAACTAACTTCAACCGCAGTCTAATCCTCTTAAGTTGTATGACAGGTGTCGCGTCCCCCACTGACTGAAGTCATAAAAGGGGCATGGGGGTAGCAGACTGGGGGGGGGGGGGGGGAGATGTGTTGCTGCCGCGGGGGCCGGCGCGGGTGGGTAGTGCTAGGCGGTGCTTTCTCC
>JAACJT020000036.1:7524859-7550659 GCA_009936485.2 Gymnarchus niloticus
CAACTAACCTCCACACCATCCTAAGCACTCTGAGGGTACGGCGCGCGAGCGCCTCACTCATGCCATGGAAGGCATGGTCCGGGCCAGGTGGGAGGCTCGGGGGGGGGGCGTTGTCAGTTTGTTCTTTGCCTGACCTGATAGACAGTGGTGTACTGCAAAGGGATTCATCTTCCCTACAGAGGCAGGAGCCGCTGTCTGGATTCCCTTGAAGTCTGTACCAGCATTAATCCTGCACTGCACCACGATAGACAGGCAACCTGTGTAGAGTAATGTATACTTGGCACGAGAACATGCTAAACCAGCGACAGGAGGATGGCAGGGGGGTCAGATGCTCACAATGACAAACTTCCATAGAGCCCACATTCCCAGAATGGGACCAGTATGCTTTCTGAAATTTTAAAACTATTTTGCTTCCCTATTGTATAGTCAAATATTACCCGCTTGAGAGAGTAGTGGTTGTATTTCGTGGGGCATTGGTTTAACTGGCAAAACACAGCTATATTGACATCTATTTAAAATACTACTGATGTGTCCTTTAGAAGCTCCAGCCCCGGTCCAGACTTGGAAGCCCCAGGGTTGTTCTGAGGTACCCCTCCAGAACCCCTTCTGAGCAGCACCTTGCCTGATTCACCACAGCTCTGTCATCGGTGTCACTCCTTGAATGGAGGTGCCAGTAGCAAGATCACCTACCCTTTAAACGACCACGCTTGCCTGATAATTTCCCAAATACGAAGAAAAAAAAAATAAAATAATCTTGGTGAAAGCCAGCCATCGCTATTTGTCATAGCATCCAAGACTGAAATGCTACTGTTGTTTTTGGTTCTGCCGTTAGCTTCTGTTCTGTAAAATGCTGAACTGTTGCCTCGTAAAGAGTTGCTCCCTCAACTGATGTTGACAGGTTCCAATATCAACTATGTGTTGCAAGACCAAGGAAAGATTAGGAGACAGTATCCAGCTTGAGTTAGTCGATAAGAACCCAGACTGGTTTGAATGGTCAGGTACTAGCATCTGTTTGGGTTCTGTTCGGCCACATAATTGGCTACATTACCTAAAAAAAAAAAAAAAGATGCTGTGCAGGTTTTATCCAAAGATGCGGTGCAATATTTCTCGGTAGGTTACACACTCTGAAACAGGGAAATCTTAAAACGATGGCTCTCAGCATTGCTAATCCGTTGCATGCACTTTGAAAGCAAATAAAATGAGATTAAAACAGACAATGGGGGGAATAAAACGCACCTTGAAATTCTGTTACCCTGCGGAATAAAATCAAGATGGACTTGTTTTGGATTGACAATGCTGCCTAATTAGGAATCATTAATGAGTTGTGTCAGGTTTGTTTCTGTCCCAGCTGAGTCAGGCAACCCAGCTGTCACTGCGTAATTAAATCCTAACAACTAAATCATGAGTTGTGAGTTCTGACACACTAGAGTGACACATAGGAATGCCACGGTAAAACTGGGTGGGGCAAGGCGCACACACACACATGCACGCAGGATGTTTCTCAATGTAGAATCTGATGGGCAGCCATGATTCTGTACAATCAGTTGGTTCCAGTTTGTACTTTGTGAGCCTCAGTTTTGCTGAGAAGGGAACCAAACTAAACCACATGGATAAGAGTACTGGAGAATGGTGTTGGCCTGGGTTACACAGAGTAACTGCTGTAAATAAAAACATTTTAAGCTCCACCAACCCCTCCCCATCTTTCAGCCGCTCACATCCTAGACAGGCACTCACAGTGGGCAGCCAAGAGATTCCAGTTAGCCTGAGTACAGGAGGATACCCATGTGACAAGAACATACCAATTCGACACATATGGGGGGGGGGGGTGGGTTCGAACCTCTAACCTTGCAGTTGTGAGGCAGTGCTGAGTCGCCCTCTTGAGCGATTGCTTCAGTCATCATGGTGATCTGAATTATGTGACACAGTGAAGAGGCATGGGGAAAAAAATTCACGGGGGGGTCGGATTTCCCTCTTTAGCGATTACGGTTACTAGGCAATAACAGGGCTAATTTCAAGCAAATCCAAAATTCCTGCTTCTTAAAATCAGAGGAGAACATCAGGACCCTACCGATGTCATTCTGCCACAATTTTCATCCAACCTCCAACTACCTAACCAGTACTGGGTGTATGCGAGTCTGAAGTTAATCCCAGTGGGCGTGGGACACAAGGCAAGAGAACACCCACAATGAGATACAAATCCATTGCTGGACGCACGCAGTATGGGCAACTGAGAGTTGCCATTCATTACATTTATTTGTTTTTGAACCTTGGGTGTTGGGTGGAAACTTGCACAACACTGTAGGAACCTTTCAGCCTGGGGGTGTGAGGTGACATTGTTACCCTCTGATCTACCACCTGCCACATTTCTCTCTCAAATAAGTATGGTCCTCCCTGGAAAATGTGATCAGAAGTATTGCACATTGTACAGCTGAAAGATTTGCTTGTTGCTGATATTACAGACACCAGTAAGTAAGCAATGTTAATTTTCCCAGTAAAGTAAATATGACAGACAGCAAGCAAGCCTGGGAAAAGCTCTTAAACATCCCAGAATATTAAATAACTGGGCCTTACAGTTTCTATTTCTGGGAGCTGTCAGTATGGATGTCATTCCCATGGAGTTAGGCTGAGATGGGATCTTTTCTTATCTGTAAACATTGTGTCATCTGTAGCAAAATTACACAACTGTGTGGTCACGGAAATGGATTCTACGGCAACAGAGATGTTCTCTAAAAACAATCCCACTGTTGTGTTTTGGAACCAAGGAATCGGCATGGATAGAACTGAAGTGAAGTCGACGTACAGCCATGAAATACAAGGAACCCTGAATGGAACCACGTTCTTCTCACAGAATACTGTTTAAAATTAGAAGAAAATACACAAAATAATGAGCCCCATTTGCCTTACTGGCATTGTTTATAGCGTGATTAATTTCTGCAAGGTCATGTCACATGACTGTGGTGCCATGGCCAAGCAGCGCTAAAATGCCTGCCTAATTAAGGGTACCAGCACTGGAAAAAGTGGAGCCTTTGTTCTGGCCATCAGCTTGACACCTGAAGGCGCAGCACAGAGGTTCTTACTGTTGTTACTTGAATACATTCTAAACCCATCATTTCTCCTCTTGACGCAGCTCCTACAGCTCTGTCACCACTTGTTACATTAGCTGTGCTGTCTGCCCTGTAGTTCTGAAATACATGACTGGAGATGCAGTTTTCAGATAGAACATGTGAGAGGGTCTTCCATCTGCTCTTTGTCCCCTCTTTACCTGCCAGTAGCTTCTCTGAGAAGTGCTACCCTTCTGTGTCCCCTTTCCACAAAGGGAACGAGCAACCACATTTACCAAAAGGACGTTTATTGTTCTCCCGTTAAACTGCATGTCCACTGAACTATGGCTAGCAACGCTCTATCAGAATGACTAAGTCCATACCAAAAATGGTAATCCTGTATAGCTTTCTATATTAACATCCATTTGCTTCTTCCAGCAGGTACCAAAATCACAAGATAGCTCACTGCATGAGAAAGGAAGTTGAGAGCAGGGCAACAAGGTAACGAGTTCAGCTCGTGGAGACGGCCCTTTGAAACGAAGGCTATTTATGGGTTCTTCTCTGCAATTGGGCAACGCCGTCAGATTTCATAAATCTCAGCTAGGTTTTCCCCAAAACTGATTTTATTTTACTTTGCCTTTTGTTGCTTTCCGTAGAATTACACAAACACAGCGACAGAGAGCCATTTCACCTGTAGTCTTCAATAACGTCCCTGCCATTAGATTTTGCCCTGTCTATTCTGAGCTTGCTCCATAGCAAAAGAATGTGATGGTATTATTGGGAGGAGCTAATTAGAATTACTTATGGTAGTTTGTGATGTCGCCATGCCTAAATCTTTAATTATTTGCCTGTAATGGACATATATTAAAGTGCCCTTGTCCACTATCTCAAACAAACCTTCAAGTTATTTTAGCCAAATATGCAATTTGAGTTCATGCATGATGTATTTAAGGCATTTTTGGTGGAAAAATAGAATAAATAACTCCACAGGGTCCCTTCTCCACAAAGAATGTGATCCCTTTGTTTCAAATGCATTAAGCATTTCGAACGTGTGACTCCGTCTGGCTAATGAGGTGTACTTTCTCTATTTTGCCCTTGATTATGGTGCATGGCAGAAGACAACGAGACTGTCGGTTATGATATGCGGTATGAGTAAACACTGTAAGCATCATGAAACAAGTGTTAAACAATGTGAAAGGTCAACAGTGTAATGGCAAACATAATGGGGAAAAAAAACTGAAGGAGCCCAGCACTATAGCCTGGTCTTCCTGTTTGCCGCATGTCCTTCCCTGGTAAATGTGTTTATAGTTTGAGCTGGATTATTTTATCTGGTCACCGTGTTGACCTGCTAAGGCAGAGCTTGGTAGAACAGTTAGTCACACTGTGCTTGCTTCCTGATGCACCTTGTTGTGCTGGCACATAAATCAATGGCAAATGAAAATCTGTTTTGGCATCTTCATTTGAATGAATGGTCAGTATTATCTTGAAGTTGACCCACAATTTCTTCGTTGACAAGAAAGCCATTTGCCTTTAGACAATTTTTGCTTGCTGCCAATTCATATTAAAAGCATCCTTGATTGGCCTAAATAAGTCAAGCATGAAGTCTTTATGCCCATCTACCTCTGTTCACGAAAACTGTGGAGACCCCTGAGTTTCGGATCAGTTACACCACAAATTATCTAATTAATTGAATAATTGTACAAATTAAAACTCTGACTCTGAGGAGCTGGAGATGCCCTGACATTCATAGGTTCTGTCGATGTCTTTAAATGTACTGTAAACCAAGAAATGAGAACAAATTATTCCATTGAAGTGAATAAGTAGGGCAATTATGAATTGTTGTGAAAGAGACATGATTCCATAAGGTGAGCCACTCCATTCCAGAGTGCATATGTAAGACCAGGAGTGAGTTTTCAGTTACAATAAGCAGCTCTTTAGCCAATCATAGGGTCCTCAGTCACTTCCTGTCACTTTCACTACATTTTTAATCACATTTCCCTCATTTTTTAAATAGTGTCCCTCCCTCTCTGTGAAAAATCTGTGTCTTTTCTTTACCCCTTCAAACACCAGTACTAATGAAGGGAATCTGTTCATCTATTCATCTGTCAGTCTCCTAATCGCTCATCCTGGTCAGAGTGTAACAGGGCCAGTGTTCTTCCGAGTGTCTTTATTAACACTACATTCTTTTTTCTCTCTTAATCTCTTGGTTTGAAATGCCTCTATGACTTAGTACATATTTGACCTTATTAACTGCTTCCAAGGCTCCAGGCCCCTGCAATCCTGACCAGGATAAGAGGCTGGGAGATGGATGGATGGATGGTCTTGTACATCTCCATGTAGACGGATAGATGATTGGGTGGGTGGGTGTAAGTGATTCCGGTAGCTATAGGAGAAGGTGAAGCCCAGCTGGAACAATGGTTTGTAATGTTAATGGACAATGAAATGGTACCTGATAACACTGTGAGAGCGATCATACTTAAGTTCCAGTCTGCAATTTAAAATTGAGCATAACTGCTTGTGTAAATGAGAGCACGTAGAAGCTTCACCTCAGCCTCACAGGCATGTGTGGAAATCTGAAGGTTCACCTGGGGATGTTGGGGCTGCCCCTTGATTTTGACCATCTAACTAAAACCTTCATACTCCATGCATTTGGTCAAAGAGTAATGATGGCTAGGCAAAGTCTTACAGCATATAGAAGTAAGACTGAATAAACCACAGGGATTACTGGAAACACCACATAGCGGTGAGTTGGTGATATTGCCAGATTTCTGCATGGGTCTGCCCCCCTTACCAAGACTGGCAGCTCTTTTGTTCAGGGCTTCATTACAACAAGAGTCAATAAACAGCCAGATGTTCTCCTCCATTGGAATGGGTGTGTTGAGGTTTGTGCTTCCTTCCTGTGGGCAGCATGTGGAACATCGCGGCACTGTTGGTAGAGCTGGGCATCAACCCGTGTTCCCTGTAGGTGCAATTCTGAGAATTTTAGGTGACTCTTGCTCTTTTCCAGATCCATTCTGAGGCCATGAATCGCTCCTAGTTGCCATTCAATGGACCCAGGATGCTGTCGCTATGCGTGATGCATCTCTGAGGCCGGGTTAGTCTTGCCGTCTTCTGGAACTTGGGACCCATCGGGTATTTGAAGGTCACAGGTGTCCTTGTGGAAAGAACTTTCAGATGCAATGCAGCAGTGATCGTACGACTGGCTTACACTTTGGTTACGGTAATTGAGCTCTGCATTTTTATATTACGCATGGTTATGTGACGATATGCAGAACTGGAGTTTTGGGCAAATTTGTTAGTTATGTACAGTATGAATATCTCACAGTTCCGGTAAGGATCAACGGAAATGAAAACGCTGGGAATTTGAGTTATGAGGCTTCAGAGAATGAAGTATGAATGTATACTTTTATGGTAGTTCACCTACTTCATAAAGGCTCTCACCCCAGTATGAGTCAACTGCCTATGAGCCAGATTGGCCTTCCACAGCTTCCAGAAGTGTTTGATCCAACAAGCCACATCTATTTCCATTCCTCTGTAAGACTCGGATTCATGCCAGTGCTGAGACGTGCTTTACTTAACAGATGACTGTTTGTCTACAGTTTGTTAGTGCTGTTTGACAGCCCTGAGGACTTACTTGGGCTTGATGGCTCTCCCCTTCAATCAAGCCACATCTGGGAAGTTTTTGAAAGCAGTCAACCTACATAGATACCACAAGCCATACTTCTCAAAGTTCTCTCAGTGCCTTTTTATCTTCATAAGATATTTATATGCTGTATTTCTCTGTTTTATAAGTCAGTGGCGAGGGGCAAGAGGAACATTTACTTGCCCTGCAGGCCCACATTCCAAGTATCATCTCAAAGCAGGAGAGGAAATGATGTAACAGGAATTCAAAATAGCCCTGCTTTCTCGTTCTTCCCTCCTCCCCTTCATCGTGGTAAGTTTTCTCAGTCACAAGTACGCGCCTACGCAACACCGCCCATGCGGCTGTGAGGGAGAGCTGAAGCAAGCTCTTCAGCTTCCTCCGTCACGCTCGGTAGCAAAACAGGTGCCCCCCGCGCCGAGGGAGCGCTTTTGTCGCTCCAAGCGTCCAACGGTGCTGACTCCAGGATGCTGCGTTTTGGTCTTAATTTTTTTTAGTACCTTTTCAGGAAATCGCATCCTGACCAGGAAGTCACTGGACACTTTTCCTTTCTCGAAGGAGTTTCAGCCAGAGCTGATCCATATGTGGAGTAGGGGGCATCATTTAAGAGATGCAATGTGCTTAAATTTCCTTATTTCTTCACTTGGAGGATAATGTTGTGCCAGCAATGAATGTTTTGCAATTAGGATGAAAGCACAAATTACAGCCCTTGCACTCCTGGCAATTAGGGTTGTATTAGGGGCTTGGGTATTCATTTACCCTAAGAACCCTTCCTTATAAAACCATTAAATTCAAGAAAAAAAAAAAAAAAAAAATCACTTATTTGTGCCCCGATAATTGCCTACTTTGAACTACATTTCCTTCCTATTGACAATTTGGCATAGTAATTACATTTAAGCGTAATTCCATCAAGTAAATACCTTAAAACTATATTATTAACACTGATAGCTGTTAGACAGCTCACAATGTAAGGTTCCATCAACACGTTGATTTTTCTGTGCTGACTTTTCAACGTAATTCTAAGATGAAACGACACGTCCCTATAATTCAGACATTTTATCTGGCATTTTCTCAGTAAGGACACTGACCGAACGGAAGAGAACAAATAAGATGACTCTCCGATTCTACATTTACTGTTTTTTTTTTTTTTTTTTGTTTGTTTTTTTTTTTTGTTTGTTTTTGGTTTTTTTTTGGGTTTTTTTTGCTCCCCCCCCATTTCCAAAAATAAAGTGGGCAACAATTCAAAGCTGGATCCCAAGGCTCATTAGTGATAGTGCCATTAAGTCCCCTGTGCTAAAAGAGATGTTTTGGGAATTATGATTTAAAGGGATTTCATAACAGCACTGCTCAGTTTAGGTAATGCATTTTTTTTTCTTTCTTTTCTCTCCCTCTTTCTAAGCATCCTAAAAAAAACTCCAAAGGAAGTTAAACGTGGCTTGCAAGGAGACTTTACTGGATTCTGTCCAGACACGAGTGGAGTGAGTGGCCTGTTTTACAATAAGGAATAAAATGCTAGTAAAGTCTGTCAATCCACTGACGATTCCAGTTACTCGCAAAAACAGAGGTTTGGAAGATGCAGTGCGGTCAACGGTCAGGTGTATTTTACAACGAGATGGAATGTGAATACTGGGCTTATTATATCCATAAATTTATATCATGAAGGGGTAAATGACTGCTTAAATGGACATGGTTAATAAAATATTCAGCTCGGTGTTGGTGTAGAGGTTCCTTGGTGCGTATCAGCATTGATTCCAGTGAGAATATATGAAAGGATAGGCTATAGCATTAATTGACTAACATGAAAAGGCCAGTCTCATAGATATCAAATTACATATCAAAAATTGAATGCTAGCAGAATTGTGCCCTTGCTTCCCAAATGACCCTCTTCACAATTAATGTGTAATTAGCTGGATCATTTTACAGGTTTATTATGTTAATAACATTCATGGTAAGCTTTATTTTAAAGTACTCGTAATATAAAATTAAAAATGGTAAATGTCTCCATTTTACCATTGCAATTCAGGTACAAGAAAAAGGTCGGCACTCGAGCACCCCCTGGTGGCCAGTGTAGGTAGTGGCAGAGGTGTGCGTGTGAGGGTTGGGTGCTGGCACTTAGCTGTGCACGTTGGTTGGGACGTGGAACACACCATGTAGGCCCCTCTTCAGGTCAGCCGGGCGCCTCATAATAGAGGGACGGCAGACACTAACAATGCTAACAGCCGTGCCCTATAAATCCATACCATGTCCAATTTGTTTTACTTATTCTATTTTGTAGACCATTTGGAGCGATTTTAGCAGTAATACAAAACACGAAGATAAATTACAAAAAGGCTTATCCAACTTCAAGCTGTATGGAAAATCCAGCGCACAAATAAATGTTAGAATAACACCGCTCTTATAGTTAATCGAATGATCTAAAAGCAAACGGGATCGCAATACTCGATCTTGTCTGAAATCTGTGACCCCTGTAGTTTAGAATAATGAGATCTAGTGGGTAGACTGTGACCCCAGAGACTGAGGTTTGCCTGACAGAGATTGACACTTCCTACATTCCAGCACCTGAGTGGACGGTAAGAGACACTCAAACCCAGGTTTTGTGAGATGGGGAGATGCGGGGGCTGTAGATATTTGAACCTATAGTCACTCTTCTGATTGATGCTTGATTGAAGTGAATTTGATTCCCATAGAAGGGACAGGAGAACTGTTATATACTGAAGACTGTTCCTCCTCTGGAATCTATACTATAATCTATATATAAATTCTGCACAAGAATATGATATTTATACTGTAGAGTTTGGGCATGGGAGGCATGGTGTAGTGGGCAAGCCTGTTGCCTCAAACCAACAGGGGTGAGGGCTTGAATTTCCCCTCCAACGTGTGTGTGTGTGTGTGTGTGTGTGTGTGTGTGTGTCCCAGTACTGATTTGTATCGCTTCCAGGCTTCCACGTGAACCTGTACTGATAAATGCTTGGAAGATGGATGGATTCCAGGGTTTTAATCGCCTTGTACTACTGTGGTATGACAGTAGTAGGTCTACTTATAACCTCTTTGAGTGGACGTGTGTGTGTGTGGAGGCATTATCTGGCCCAGCAGTAAGGGAGCCGCTTATTTCCTGTGTTGCTGAACAGGCAGGACCAATTATTATGATGTGGTCTGGCCAGGACAGCTCAGCACTCCTGCTGCTGTCCTGTTAGTTGCCACGGTATGCTCCTGCCTTTTTGTCATGATAAACACTTCACTCAAAATCAGATGTCCCCAGCTCACTCATTCCTGATGATTCGATGTTACATTCCATGTAAACAAGTAGCTAGGAACTTCACTGAGCCAGACGGGAATTTTGGTTGGAATTAGTAGTCAGTCACAAGCTTGTTGTCATCAGTATTAAATCTCAAAATAAGTTAATTTGCTGCATTTGTTAATCATAAAAAGGCAAAAAAAACTTTTCTCTCATACACGCGTTCCATGGACTTTGCTCTTCAGCTGGCAAGTTGAACACTTCTGTGCAGAACAGACCGTGTCCTATCGCCTTCAGGAAGGAGTTTGCAATGGTTTGAATTTGCTTTCCGATGCTCGCTATGTTGCATGTGTGGAAGCCTTAAGTAATCCCTACAGATGACATGTTACATGGGATGGAACATGCAGGTTATTGGTCCTTTCGGGTCCATGTACGACACCTTTGGCTTCAGAGAGGGACCTGCCAGAAAAGAAGTGTAAACAGAACTCACTATGGGCACCATCCAGCTTGGAAATGTTGGGTCTAAGCGCGACACTGATGTGGTTGCAAACAAGATTTTCGAGGATCAGAATGATGAACTGCCTCACAGACGATGAACCTGTCTATATTTTGAATATACATACTCATGTATTTCCTCGCTCTGTATAATGGTGCATACCCAACAGGGTGGGCGATCAGTTGACACTGGACCACCAAAAGTTTTGTTCCCCTTCGAGGTGTTTTTGGTTCCCCACCTTCATTGTCTTCTGGCCTTTTTCTTTATCATTGCTCATTGTAATTAACAGACACCTTTGTGTTGTGAAAGGCACTATAAAATTAAATTGAATTGAATTGGACTGTTCAGAAAAGTTCAGCATTAAAATCCCAATACTCATTCATGGTGGCCATTGGACAGGGTACTGTTTAGTGCTATTCCAGTTCTAGGCCAATCGAATCGACTGCCGGTGTGTAACTGGGAAACAAGGGAATTGCAATAATTAACAGAGAACACTGTTAATTGATGGAAATTCAGGCACTAAAAGCCTATAACAAGTTAAACTGTGTGTGTGTGTGTGTGTGTGTGTGTGTGTGTGTGTGTGTGTGTGTGTGTGTGTGTGTGTGTGTGTGTGTGTGTATTTTCTGCAAATTTATTTAATCCTGCTGTTCACATGTCACATTCTTTCAATTTAGCTTCTATCAGTTTATGTATTAAAATTCAGAAATTCTCCATTCTGGTTTCCAAGGATTCCATGTTGGTGTTAAAAAAAAAAAAAAGTGGGAAAAAAGTACAGAGGAGTGTCGATGTCAAAATACTCTAAGGCAATTATATGGAACTGCCAGCTGCTATCTGCAATTCAAACAGCAAGAAACGAGAAAAAAGCAGTACGAGCGCAAGTAATTTGCTGTAAGATCTTCATACTGTAAACATACTACGCAATTCACTCCGACACCCCTGTAGGTAAAACAAACATCTGGCCTTGAGCCATTGATGACTCTGTTTAAAAATTGCCTACCTTCTCCTGTGTGTTTTGTTTGTACTAGTCATCCGTATTCCTCCACGTTGGCATGTTACTTGAACATGCCGCTGTGTTGTGCTACATGATTTAATGTTTAGAAGAATTTCCAGTGAACGGTGTTAAAAAGCATGTGGTTTGTTTTCTATTGAAGTGCCGGCCCTCTGGGTAGCATGCATTGGGATTTCTTGGTGATAAATGTCTTTTATATGTGCATGATTTTCTCTCAATTGTCATAAGTGGGGAAACTATTTAATTCTGATTGAAATTTTGACAGTGACATTGCAATATTATGTCCTAATAACTAATAGCGTGAATTGTGAGATGAGTCAAATTTTGAGGAACCCCTGGATGGTAGAATGAGGGTGACCTCCACATGAACATGACTAATTCCTTTGCCTGGTTCTTCCATGACCCCCCCACCTTCAGCTCAGAAACCCCTCCACTCCAGCGTCTGCCAGTCTCGATGTCTAGCCCGCTGGGTCAGCGTTGGCTTTTCGGGTCCTTGGGCATCTTGTTCTTGAAAGGCCATACAATAGTGTGTCTTGCAGAACTGGGAGCATTAAGCACGTCGATTTTTCTCGCGGAGGACTGAATCGTTAGTGATGGATAGAAAGTTGGAAATCAACCACTTCATCGGGACAACAGGCCTTTCCGATCATCAGCACGGGGGGAGCATCGGGCCCTCATTTCAGTTTTAAATTCTGACGTGAAGCCAGGGCTGTCGTTAACTTGAAAAGACACTAATGGTAAAACCGTTATAGCACACCCTTTCGTTTTTACGCAGTCCTCTGTAAGAGGGCTTGTTTTCCGGTATCTTTTATACGCAGTTTGTGATTTGGAATAACTTTATTTTGAGAATGCCACTTTAAGGGAGGGAAAACAGACAGAGACGCGTCTGGAGCAGGAGAAACTTTGAGGCGTCAAAGAAAATCAAAAGTGGAGAACAAAAAGCTTTCTTGTAACTTCTGAGTAGGAAGAGCCATGTTTTCTGCACACCTTCCACCAACAAAACAAATTGATCGTTTAAAGGGAGCATTTTTCGAAGCCAGCAGTGTGAAGCCCTGTAATTATAATGCATTAAGTGTAAAATTATTTTCACGGTTTAATGTCTTCCTTCTCATTTAACTTTGCAGATATTACTGCACTGCACTTTCTCCAAATAATTATTATTTGTATGTTTTGAGTCAGATTTCTTCTGTTTATGCCTCTGAGTAAATTGCATTAATTGCTTTTTAAAAGAATTCAATTTTGATGTGAAATTAGTTTGAAGATTATCGCACGTCTTGCTCATCATACTGTACGCGCTAATCCTATTAGAATACACCACAAAGCTAAACATTTCCACGAAGGTAGATTATTGCATCTAGTCAAGCTTACACTGACAAAATATTTAAACAAAAATTCAAATGAAAGTTGTTTCAAAAGCTAGCTTTGTCATGCATATAAGTTTATATGCAATATACACACTTGGTGACCACTTTCTATGTACTTCTGCTGCTAAAAAACAAACATACATGCAGCTGATTATAGACAGCCTGCAGACTGGATCGAGAGGTTCGTGTGCTGTGTGGCTGAGTCATATCATCCAGATATGATGTCTTAATGTGGTGTGATTTGCTGGTACCAGGTATGGTCATTCCAGTGTCTCAGAAACGGTGTCACTCCTTGGATTTTTAGACACTACAAGGTGTCTAGAGTTTACATACAATGATGTGATTTAAAAAAAAAAAAAAAAAAAAAAAGACAGCAGCCGTTGGGTTGCCAAAAACACCTTATTAATGAGACGGGTCCAGGGAGAACGGTCAGACTCGTAAAAACCAACTGTGCATAAATAGTAGCTCACTGTAGCAGCGGTGTGTGGAAAGACATCTCCACAGACACAAACCTCTTGAAGTGGTTCAGACGACAAAAGGAATCCTACTTGGTACAATGTAGGGTAACCTAATTAAGAGGCTACTGAGTGACTTTTGAAGCTGCTTATTGTCACATGCAACCTGTAAGAGCTTAGAAGTAAATTTAATTTCAATGTTTATTTAATGTTATCTTAAAATACATCGCCGCTTGTTGGCTATTTAGCTTTAACTCAACACAAAGAAAGAGCATCTGTTGCCATTTTCTCTACTCTCGATACTTTTTCATACATAACACTCTGCACACGAGACAGGAACCCTGAACCGTATTTAACCAAATCTTAGCGCAGATGTGTCAGGGTGGTTATGAGCGTGTTGCGGAGGATGTGTGAAAGAGAAAAGGGCGGAGGGAGAGTCTTGTTCAGGGAGGGCTTCCTTGGTTGTTTGGAGCATCTGTGATCTGCCATTTACACAATGATTAGGAGAATCGGACGGCCCCTTAATCTCTCCAAATGCCATGTTCATCCTGCACACTAAAAAGCCAGCTGTCAACCAGAACCAACCAGACATGTAAATGTCTCAATGCTTTCACGTCACGGCAGACATCATTCCCAGCTGACCGCCACAAGAGTGTCCAGCTGCAAACCCAAAACTGGCATCAGATGACCAATAATGCATTCAGTGAATTTTTACCGTGCAATTACATATTGGCTTCTGCCACAAATGCCTATGGCATCGTGGACATACCTAGTTTACTATTCTGACCACACAGTACGAATATTTTAACCATCGTCATTTTGATTACATTTACATGAGTGACTCCTTTACCCAAAGATATTTACAGTCTTAGTCTTTTTTTGCAGCTTGATATTTTAGTGCAGAAAAATTGCAGTATGTACCATGCGTGGTCTGGAGTGCAAAAACAACTTGGGCTTTTCTGGTATATCGGTCGTCTTTGTATTCCGGTTAGTACAGTCATTTTTAATGCTTGCATGTGCAATGTTAAGAGAGCGAGAGGGAGTGCATCTGAATGTAAAGCAGTTAACTTTCACAGAGTGTCTCCAGCTCCAGAACATTACGATTTTGAGCCAGTATACACTGGGTTACAGACACACGTCCTTTACCACTGTGCTGTCCGTTGCCATCACAGCAGGTATACTACGCTCCTATGACCATTCATCCATCATGTAAGACCTGTTACTTAACCAGCAAACCATCTGGCACCCTGTCAAGAGGACAAGAAGCCCAGCATTCCTGTTCTCTCTCTTATAGAACACTGTTTAATTATGTGTAGGTGTTCTTTAAGAATCCGTGACTGTTAACTCTCTGTGGGGAGTTGCGTCTTAACACTACAATTATGTTTCTGGTCTTGAATTAAATCAAGGTTACGGTAAAAGAATTTTCTTTGGCCACCTGACCTTTGATTGACCCTGTCCCCACTGGTCCGTTATGCTCTGGCACCCGTGAGTGACATGCATGAGAAAATGCAGAGCAAAGTGCCTTCTCCTCTTTTGGTCGGCCCGCCTTAAGGGCAGTCATCTGTCACATCTGGTCAGATAAATCTTTTATATCGGCCTCTAGAAATATTTATTAGCTGCACCGATGCAGGGGTGACCTGTGGTGATGTGGACGTTTCTGGTGTATGCCCGTTTTATCTTCATCCTGCAGAGGAATGCCAAAGGTTTTCGAGGCTCTTGTTCCACGCAAAATGAAATTAGCATGAATTCATCAGTTACCGCCACACGCCAAGACGGCTCACTTAGAACAATTCCATCTGGAGAACAGAGGCAAGCGCGGCAGCATTCAGTGTAATAGGTATGCACGGAACCACAAACAGGAACTCAGAAGATAAGGCACCACCCCTCGGTTCTTTTGCAGACAGGAGCCGCTAAAGCTCAAAATAAACACTGGCAATTGAGTTGGAAATGTGACTGGGGGGAAATTGAAATTGCTTGTGAATTAAAGTGTGTAAGGCCTAAGTGAATGCAGAGAAAGAGCGTAGGAATTACAAAGGGGGAATGCTGGCGAACGAGTAACTGTCAGGGGCAGATGTGTGGCTCTGTGAGTTGTGAGCTCGGAATACAGTGGCTGTGTCTGAGGTCAGTGGTGTGAATCCTCTGGCTGGCAGGGATATCATGTCATGACCTTGAGCAAGGCCCTTAACCCTGACTGGCTCAGTGGTGCTGGGTAAGTGGTTAACCTTATGCTTTAAGCAAGTGCTTCACTCGTCTTGCTCTCGCCTGCATGTTTCACTCATCTGAAAAGCATGATGGAATATGCAAAGAACTAAAGTCCCATAGCCTCGTGTACTTAAGCCTCGGAGATAAAATACTTTTATCATCACGTACCAAGAGGAATAACAAGATTGTGGCAGACGGTGGGCTACAGAGCTCTGTTGACCATCCAGGTTAACTCGTACAGAGTTAAATAAATCAGCTGGTCTAAACAGGGATGGCTGTTTTCCTTATCACGGTTACCTGCAACTATCGGGCTGGGGGTTAGATTTCTGAGTTGTCACGGCAATAGATGAACATTTGAGCTGACTGCAGAGCTCCATACCAGTCCCATACCAACGCTGCAGCTTCTCTCAGCTTACACTGCTTGTCCCTGCATTCATGTGACATCCCGGTGTCTCTTACCCACCCGCTCTACTGCAGTTACGCACTTCTGGTGCCCAGAAACCAACTCAAAGGCATGCACTTGTGACCCTGAGAACTATGTGTTTCATTGAATGATTTGCCTTTCATCCTCCCAGAATTCTACATGACCTTCTGTCAGGTAGTGACACGGACCACCAGGGTTGCGTACGCCGCTCCTCAAGGGAGCTGCTTTTATTTGTGCAAAATGGGACCGACAACACACAAAGGGCACGTGGGCATACAGACAGACGGGACCGCTCGGGCACAACCCCAGGTGATGGTTGATCTCCACTGCAGCTGGCGGCCTCCTTCCAAATCACCCACAGTCTACCCTGACCCAGTGGCTCATCCCAGAAGGATAAGACAGCTGTCCTCCCCTTCCCAGCTTGGATTCCTCGTTTTCATCTCCAGCATGACTGATGATTAACCAGCTCCAGCTGCGGTTATTTCTGCATTCCTCACATGTCCTAAGTAACGCGCCCTGCAATTAAAGGAGCAGCAGGGTATGGTGCTGAAAACTGGGTTACCGGGTGGCATCCCTAGGCAGCTACACTGCCTACTTCCTGTAACGTTTGGGAAGATAAACCCAAGTTTGTGGTTTTGCCCCTCGATGTGGTCTGAGTGCCGTGAGATTGACAGCCACCATCTAACAAAGCAGCATTATGTGGCAATGCCTCTCTGTGTCATATCGAGGACGGGAGTCCGACTGAGGGTAACACAAGGGTTTATTGTCCATAGGCATACTGAGCTCGAAAACCGGATCACCAGGGGTAAATCCGAGGGATAGGACCAAGGTAGGAAATACACAGAGGCAACATCAATGACCAGACTGGGGCAAACAGGACTGGGAAGCACTCTTAAAGCCAACTAATGAGGGGAAAACGCAGAACAGGTGTATCCCATTAGGGTATGGTGGGGCAACACAGAAGCAGCAGGGAGGCAGGACACAACACTCTGGCTCCATTTTAAGACATAGATCAGGCGTTAGCTTTTCATGAAGTCGATAGAGGATAAAATTCAATTTTAAATATGCTTGCTCTGAATTTTTTCCCCCACGGCATGCGCCTAAGGTTATTGATAGGGTAATTGATATGCACCAATGCATGCTCATTGCCAGTGAATGGTAGTGATGGATACACCCAGAAGTGAAGCTGAGACTGAAAGCATGGTGTACAACTTGGGAATGGAACAGCAGAGTTCTGGCAGAGTGTAGCCATGAAGATCCACAGATGGAAACAGTTAATCATCATAACTCATGCTGCACTGTCATCACAAACACAATGGCCTCAGCTCATATGGGGGCACTTGACGATGTCCAGAGAATTACCATGTTAAACGTGACCAGTTCCTGTACACAGAAATTGGAGATGCAACACTTTGGGTGAATAAAGTTCAATGCAATTTAATTAAATTTTATTTATATAGTGCCTTTAGCGAGGAGCATTGTTATAAAGTGCTTTACAGAGTTACAGGCCTCAGGCCCCCGGAGAGTAAGCTAAGGGCGACGGGCAAGAGAAAAACAACGTCAGGAGAAAGAAACCCAGGGAAGAACCAGACTCAAGGGGGAGGCTCATCCTCCTTTGCCTGGCACTGGGCAAGACAGGTTCATTATGTTCATTACTAGAATATGAACAACAAGTAAAGTCATTATTCATTTAACAAATTTCTATTAAAATGTGAGTTTGCGCAAGGCTTTAAATGTGTAAACAAAAGCACCATCCTACCAAATCCATGGGTATGAAATGGGTAAACATAAAGCTCTGCTGTAATTACCTCCATAAAATAACTGAAATATACTGTATATATGCTAAAAAAAAAAAAATTGAAACCACACACAGACAGGTGGAAAAAAAATCTCAACTAAAAGTTGTTTATGTGATAACTGCAGGAATATAATTTTGAAAATCTCATTTTCTCATTCAGCCCTGTCATTTATTTTTCTTTTATGAGCCTTGGCATTACAGCATTAATATAATTATCCACCTGCTTTAGTACTAAATTACAGGGGTAATATGTTTATCGTTTGTAGGGGAAACGATATGGCTTGCCCGGGAAGTCCGTAAACAAGTAGAGGGTAAAATGAATCTAACACAAGACAGTAAAGAAAGCCGCCTCGTATTTAATCCTGCATGTTATGAAACATAAATTTTGAACACTCATCTGATACTCCCAGGCGGACAGGCCGACGGACAGCGGCATCAACGAGGTGATCTGTGTGACAGGCAGCGCTGGGATACAGTTCATTCGACAGTTCTCCGGGTTGCCATTGACAACAGCCTTGAAGATATGAAATGCCATGGTATTAATGTAAGCCACAATGGGTTATGTCTGTAGGGCTTTGTAAAAGAAGTAATTTGGCCTGCTAGGATTGCTTGCTCGCTGGCTTTTAGTGGCAGTCTTTCTTTATTGAGCCGTTTACTTGCTGCCCTAACTTTCGGGTGTAGGAAATGCAATGGGGAAAGCCCAAGGAGGGGTAAATGCAGAGCCTCGATTTTGAGTTCCGTCTTGTCCCCGGTGGATATCACCAGAACACGGCAACGGTTTTTGCTTTGTCTTGAACTTGAGCTCATACTCAAAATATGAAGAAATATGTTTCTGTTTTTTGGAAGATAGTCGTGATTCTGGCCTGCCTAAATGAAAAGGGGTAATAAGCTTCTCTGTTTTGCCTCTCGACTGCCCTCACCCCCCTCGACAACCTGCTCTCTTTGTTTGCTGATTTTGTTTTTTAATTGCTAGACCTCTGCTCCCTGTCTTTCCCAAGAGCCATTAGCTTTCTTCATATTCGAGTCACTGTTGACCTCCGTTTCAGAAAATTAAGTTACCTTCCTCAGTGTATAAGCAGCCATACATTTGTATGTCACAGGAATCTGCTGGGATGTTTATGGATTTCGTTTTCACATCCTCCTACCATTTTTCTACCCCTGTATCCTCTACATCCTCCTTTACTTCAGTCAGTGCCTCTTCTGTGCCCTTGGAAGCTCTTAAAAGTACAGATTGAGTCCAACAGACAATGTTCATGCAATCAATTTCCCTGGTAACTCTTTTGAAGACCTGGAAGTTAAATCCTACAATTTGTCCAAAAAAAACCCCCAAAAAAACGAATCGATGCCTTTTTGCGAACTTCATATGAAATCAGTTGCAGAATCTCGGTCACCGCGTTCCACAATTTCCATCATAGTTCTGCCAGAGTACGGTAGGTGTACATCTGACATTCTTTTTTCCTCCCAGCATTGGGATTGAACTGAGATTAGCTGAGGCATGTTGGCACATAGGGTGTATTTATTAACTTTCAAGGGTGTTCGATATTGAGGACTCGCAATAATACCTGCACAGAGGGTGACTTGGCGTGAGTATGCATCTCTTTGTGCCATATCTCCAGGGACAGAGGATCACTTGGTGTTCCTTCTGTGTTACACACAAGGTCAGGGTGGCTTCAACCCCTAAAACACAAAATTTTGCCACTCCCATACCCCCCCCCCAAAAAAAAAGAGCCATATTCCAGTGCTGTTTTTTTCACAGCTGTGCTTGGAGAACTTAGAGGGAGTATGCTGGTCCATTATTAAAATGGAGGTTCCTGTATACATGTAGACACTGGAATCCGTGCACCTGCGTCTGAGCAGCTCTTCGAGTGGGGGGTTTAACTCTCATCTCACGGGTTTCAGTATTATAAATAAACAATACTTAACTCATGGGATTTCAGATCAGCTTGGCTGGATTATAACAAATCATTGAAGTGGTAGCATTATAATTTAAAGCAGTGGGCCACCTATAGAAAAATGTATTTGATCTTATTTCTGTTTCATGTATGTAGAAGCATTTATATTTTACGTATTGTTTGTTGCAGAAACGCTCTCATTTGTCGAACATTGACTAAGCAGCAGTGAGAAAATATGAAAGTAAAATATAGATGCGAATGTACTATAAAACTGCAGAATATCAAATGCACAAAATGTAGCGCAAAAAAGTTCTACACCAAAAGAATTTGTATGTTGAAATGAGTGTAAGAAATTAAGACTGCGGGAGCCAGCTGACTAGATGCTTTTAGACAGCTCCAGAATGTAATGATATTCTGTAAGGGTCGTCTCAGCTGGGGATCAGTTCCGACCATGAATGCGAGTCCCCAGATTCCTGTCTCAGCCACAGACGGTGACATCATCTGGACAACTGGTGACACCTCAGTGTCTGGCTGCCCGTGAGTCAGTTGGTCACTTTTGTGATATGAGCCTTGTTTTTTAATCACACTTTCACGTGCAGTGCGGGAGTCTTTTTGTTTGTTTAGTTGTCCCCTCATTCTGATGAAGGAAATAGGGCCCCCACCTCCCCAGCCCTCCAGGAGTGCCTTGTCGACAGATGAGGTCCCAGTAGAAGGCTTTTCGGTCCCCCAGCAATTAGCTGTTCTCCTTTGTAGCCATACTGTTAGGGTGATGAAATTTCCCAGGCCTGATGTGTAGTGCCTCCTGTGTGAGACAAAGTCAGAAGTATCCAGAACTAACCAATCAGTGAGGGTTTTGAAGCCTCATTTAGCATCAGCGTAGATTAGTTACCTTGGGATACTCCCACCCACCACATGTTTTGAAGCCTCATTTAACATCAGCATTGATTGGTTAGTTCAGGATACTCCCACCCAGCACAGGTTTTGAATTGTCATTTGTCCCATCACTAATATTTACTCTGAGAGCTTCAGTGGGAACAAGAATTATTGTCTTGTGAACAACACCTGTTATACCATGGTTCCTGCATGACTGCAAACAATGCATCATAGAGGCAAGTTCTAGTAAGCCAGAACTTGGTCTGCCTTACGTGTTGTGTGCAAAGGATATGTAATAAACTGAAGTTGAAATTTTGTACTGTACGACATGGCCATTATGATTCAAGATTTTAAATACTGTGATATTGGTATTGCTGTTGTCTGAAACAGCAAGTGAACCTGTATGCATTTAAAATGGTTAGTATTTGATTCTAGTACTCATTTCAAGATTGAGAATTTAAATCATAAAATGCTGTAGAACATCCATATGTCAAGGCACTCAGCGTTTGGATAGCTAAGTCGACGATGTTGGTGAGGTACAACACAATAAAAATAGCTCGGAGTTTGTTGTGAAGTTTGAGCTTATATTTAATGAAGGGTACTTTGTATGTACGACTAAGTCTTTGAGTCGTCGTCGCCAAAGTATCAGAGAATCCCTGAGGGCATGTTTCCCATGCAGCTTTAAATTGAGCTGTATGGCAGGTTTGTCCCAGATGTGTCTAGATGGATTAGCTTTACAGATGTGTACTGTCTATCATTCGAAGACAGTAAGGGTTCCTCTCAGGAATTAGAACCATGGTTGTGTTCTCCTTATGTGAAGCATTACAACTTTTCAAAGGGAAAAAGTCTTCATATACGTTTTACTAGTGATAAAATTAACCAGCGCTAACACAAAAGCCGCAAACTGATTAGCGGTAGTGCCTTTCCATCTATGTTTTCCCGTCACTCGGTTTGCTTTTAAACACTTGGGCATTCACGCCGATAGCTCACATAAGTAACAACCTTGTTTTGCAAAAACAGTTTGTGACAAACCAGTGTCACTTTTTGTACGAAAACTACTGTCCTCAGAGTGATGTTTGAAAGGTGGTTTGTTATCAGCTAAGTCCACGCTACTGCATATAACACTAAGTTTTGCTTACAGCACCTCTGCTGTACTGTAGACTGTGACTGATCTTGTCCAATCAGATTCCGGCACCTGCTCAACAGGTAGCCAAGGAGTGGGCTTGAGCAGTGATGAAGCAGGAACCCCGGATAGATGTTCTTCTGCCCCTTGCCAAAGGTGGAAGGATTCTGTTGAGTGTTATAGCAAATTTAATTGAATGGAACAAAAGTGAATCGCTGGGTCTGATGGTTTGTTCTCTACTTACTTGGACAGAGACTCATTGTTATGGAAATAGTAAAAATTGTACATTTTTCTCATTGAGGGGTGTTGAGTTACCTTCCCTGAGCCTAGTGGTTCCCAAACTTTCTCTATCTGCCCCCCTTGTAGAAAAAAAAAAAAAATTAAAGTGCCCCTCCACGCCTTCTCCTAAGTCATTCACATATTAGATTAGCGTACACACACACACACACACACACACACACACACACACACACACACACACACACGTGTACGCATGACACTCTTCCTGCCCTGGGAGCCGATGCCTTAGCCTGTATTGAGAATCCAGAGTATTTCAGTGGACTTGAAATTTTATTTGATTCAGTCTTTTTTACTTTTTATTCTTTCTTCAAATTGCCCTCTGTCATTGATGATATGTTTGTGGAGTCACAATGGGAAAATGCACAAAATGCAAGGCGTCGCTACACAGACCTTTGTTCTCAACCTGTGGACTGTGGTGCTTTTGTTTCCTAGACGGATGCAAAACATCAAGTGAATGCTTTAGAGCCACAGCGTCGTCGGACTTACAAATACACTGACATATGGGTTCCCCCCCCGAACAGTACTTAACCAGAACAGCGCACTTTGTCACCAAAGCTAACAGTCTCACTGACGGGAGCGGCGGGCAGGCTACTCCATCAAAGAGGCAGGGTCCAGACGGCGGCCTGTGGGGAACGGTCATCGGTCTGCCTCCCTCCCGGTGTGGCAGAAGGCCGGGGTGAAAAGAGGGCACATTCCTTCGTGGTGTCATTTGATTTATTAGTAGGCACTGGAGAATTTGGGATTTCTCTACTGTGTGTGAAGCAATTAATAAATGAAGCTGTTCAGGTTTGGTATCTCTTGACGGTAGCATACACTAACGTTAAATGCTTTGCCCCCTCCTGGCAGCAAGTGGAAGTGCTCTCCACTGAGAGGTTTTGGTTAGCATCACATCTACTTAACCAAATCATTAGTGAACAGGGAGGGGAAAAAAAATCAAATGGAAAAGATGGAGGGAAATTAAGAGGTGTGACAGTGTGATTACAGTTCCATAACTTTTGTGAAAAACTCAGTGTGAAGTGGTGGTTAAAATTTCATAACTAGACTGATTGATTGTTGTACTAAATGTACTTGCTGCATCCTCCCATGGGATGGCGCCCTGACAGCTCCAGGTTTTGAGCCTGGCCATCTGGAGTTTGAATGTTCTCCCAGCGTCTGTGCAGCCCCCCTCTCCTTATTCTCCGGTTGTGTTTGCCGTCTCTAAATTGCACCCGGATTAATGTTTGTGTGTTTGTGTGCATTTGTGTGTGGGCTGGTGCGTGCTCCGCAGACGGCTGGCATCCTGTACCGGGCGTGGTCCTGCTCTGGTCGCCAGGCTCCCGGCTCGCCTCCACCCTTCTCTGGGATGAAGCGGTGAGTGACTGAGAGTCCAGCGATGGTGGCCAAGTTGTTCTAGATGAAAGCTCTGGGTAAACGAAGAAATATAAATGCAGAGAGAGACAGAGGGAAAGAGAGTGAGGAGCGCTTCCCCAATCAGAAGCCACTGACCACTGTGCCAAGGAGACGGCCATCTGTGGGGGCAAGCATCCCTGCCTAGGCATATGGCTGTTCTTTTCGCTGCCTTGCCCCCTGCAATGTCATACCGACTGGGAAGTATGAACAGAGGAAAAGAGCCACGGCAACTGAATCGTTCAGAGCAGCTTGTCGTCGGTCAACCGTAGACCTGAACATCTCAGTGGTGGGATGGCCTACAGTGGCGTTGTGGCGAGGACAGTGTCACTCTCTTTTCATATTACATTTATCTGGAGCAGTGTACTCTGCTCAGCACATAGCATTACATGAGCTCTCTGTCCCTACTGATAGCCCATGTGCATAATGGAGGATAGAAGCTCATTCCGAGGTGCTGCTGGTGAGCAGTGCATGCTATGAGATTCCCAGGGTGTAAATGTGCAAAGAACGAGGGTAGGTTATCAGCCTACACAGATAATTCCGGAATATCAGCTGATTCAAATGCCGAGGGTCTAACAGGGAGGATGAGAAAAACCACTTTGCAAAAAATACATTTCTATTGAGGAGTACAAGACCGTTCATAGCTCTTTTTTTGTAATTCTCCAAGGTTTTCATGGCTGTCTGTGGTCCACACACCCAGGCTGTCTGCGGTTCACACAGCTGAAGGGGTACTGCGCCTTCACCAGGTTGGCTGCATTCTTTACACATCACAGCTTGCATTGTAAGGTACAGAAGCGAAAACTGTTACGGTCCCTCAAGAAAACCGGACACCTGCGCGTCAGTGGAGTATTTACACAAACGAACACAACACCCCTATCCCACATATAGTTGAACACAGGGTGGCGGAGACACGAGTCACTGAGCCCACCCTGTGTCGGGAGTGTTGGTGGAGGGGACACCTCCTCAGAGCCATTTAGGGAGCTGCTGTTCCACACAACGCCTTTACTGAAGTTACAAAAACGTCACTTTTCTTAGCCTGCAGTAATAAATTTCAGTGGGCTTCACGAAGGTAAACGTGGCAGGGCTTTTTCAGGATGATCACACACAGCTCCCCGTTTTCATGTTCTTTAAATACTGTTATTTTCTCATAAGAGGCTGTTCTCATGATTCCACTGAAGATAATTAGCCCACCTGTGGGGATTTTGAGGTCTTAACATCTATTTGTTGTGTTAGCTTTTTACAGAGAGATACTGAGAGGAGGTGAGATTTTTTTATTTGTTGTTTTTTTTTCCCATGCAGAAAATATAATTCTTTTTCTACCACAGTTTATTGTATATCTGTTATATGAACTTTTTGCAATTGATAATAATGAGGAAAAGCTTGCTTTCCCTGTTGGATGCACGATTATTTGAAATTGAGACCCACACAGTGTGAGGCCGAGGTAAAAGAGGCTACAAAAAAAAACAAATGAATTTGGAGAAAATGCAGTTTACGCTTCAGTCCATGATAACCTGATATTCCCTGTTAAACTGACACCCCATCCAGTGTGTTCCCCACCTTGTGCCCTAAGCTGCCTGAGAAAGGCTCCAGACCCCCCTCCCCCATGACTCTGCATAGGATAAGCAGTTTGGAAAATGGGTGGATGGATGTTTCAGGAGATTTGTCCTGCTGGAAACTGAAGTGTGAGGCTAGTCATGTACATAGCAGTAATATCATCACATCCAGAGGCAGACAAACACATGCATAACATAATTATCTTGCCAAGTATGATGGCATTTATTACTTCAAATATCAAAGGAAGCACAATATTGATGTCATTACCTTACAAGGACACTTAGTCCAACCTTTCATCTACTGTGAAAGTAAATATTTCCTTTTTGACTTTCAACTGGTTTCCATTTTAATTCCATGTGTAGTACAGGGTATCTATTCAGCAGTATTGAGTAAAATGGCTTTCAGGGTTGACCTCCTCAATTACCCATAAGGCTCTGTTTACCTGGCTTACACGGTCCCCTCAGTCACCTTTGCTCCAAACTAAAGAGATTATGTGCTTCTAATCTGTCATCGTATGATAGGCCTTTACGTCCAGGAAATGAACTTGCTGCTCTTCAGTGAACTCGTGCTGAAGCGGCGCAGTGAGCTGACCAAGCAGCAGGACTTGCAGCAAAAGCTTGGTTCATCTTCAGAGTGACGTCCTCGTTTCCAGAACTTTGTGTGTATTTGTCTTTGCTTTTTTTCTTGCTGAGGTGTGGGTCACACAGTAACTCAGTTGGTTGAAGTGTTGGTTTACACTTACCGGAAAATGGGTTTGAATTTTACTCATGCTCTGTGTTTGGAGGTCACATGTAAAGTGTGTCAATATTATGCATTATATTAACATATTTGTGCCGTGTAGTGCACTGGCATCCCATACAAGGTCTATTTATTCTTTTTACTGTTACATTGAATGGGGTACAGTGACCCCCCCCCCCCCCCCCAAACCCCACCAGCAGAACCGTAAGGGGGAGAGGAGGGGTAATGGAGGTAGGTTGGGGTGTTTCTGTGGTGGGATGGGGGGCTGGG
>JAACJT020000036.1:7555566-7576485 GCA_009936485.2 Gymnarchus niloticus
TGTGTGTGTGTGTGTGTGTGTGTGTGTGTGTGTGTGTGTGTGTGTGTGTGTGTGTGTGTGTGTGTGTGTGTGTTTTAACACAAAGTTTCTTATTTATTCTCCAAACACAGGAGAAATGCCAGACTTCCTATTCAGTAAAATTCATTGCATTTCTTATATTACATTTTTGACCAGTTTCATAAAATGCTTCATGCTGACATAGTTTTTGGTGCAGATATTTTCTCTGATCAAATCGTTCTGTTTATGTAGCATTCTCTAGGTTTTACAATGTAGCTTCCTCTATTGAGGACAGAAAATTTTAATTAAATAAATCTTCCGAATGATCATGTCCGCTGGCTAAAGTGTGTCTGAGAGTCCTTCAGTGATGATGCCAAAGCTGAAGGCATACAGTACTGTGCAGAAGTCTTGGGCAGGCAAAGAAAATTATGATAGTTTTACAGCAACATAAATGTAACAATTACCTTTTTGCCTGTAAAAGTGTGTCAGTAATATTTTCAAAACACCTCAATTCACCACCAAATTTGTAGTTTCCTTCCAATGTATCCATGTATGTCTTGACCTTAACTGTGAGGGCCCCCTTGTTTGGTTAATCAGTACTGCGTAAAGTGAAATGACTAATGAAGTTCGCTAGTTAAATGAGCCAGTGATGAAATTTAACAAACACGCGGAATGACTGGGGTGCTCCTAATGAGAGATTTAGGGATCAAAGCTGGGTTCTGCTAGCCATCAAATCAGATATCAGTAACATTTTTGAAAGCAGAAGAAATTCTTGTTAATTTTGGTTGCATTACTGTTTACTAGTATACAGTTTAATGGTCAATTGTTTTTTTTTTGTTTTTTTTTTTTTTTCCCCAAGCCAATGCACACTCTCTGCTCAGATAAATGGCCTCAAATGGCTTCTTTGTGTGCCTAAGACTTTTGCACAATACTGTACCTGCGCTCCAGCTAAACCACGTAATCCTGAATTATTAAAAGTCATCACTAAGCTAACACTTCGTAGTGTTGATGGGCTCTTGTGAGAGTTTGTCTTATAAAAGGTGCTACACTTCACTATGGGGGTTCTACAACAGGTCATAAGCTGACGTAGGCCTTTTACGCCTACAGCTATTCTAAGTCCTGATGTTTTATCTTTCAGAAGACTTCATGCTTGGTTTCTTAAAAAAAAATCAATGCTATGGCATTGATAGGTAACCTATTTCTGTAAATGTTACTGTGTTGATGTGTGGTTTGTCAATTAGACATGCCCAGGAACACTAGTAACCTTAAAACAGTTGTTTTAAGCTGAGTTGTTCCCTCACGCCTTCAGGGTGGGACTTTCAAGTCCAGACTTTGCTCTGTGCATTCGGAGTTTGCGAATTCCCCTCATGTCGTGTGGGTTTTCTCTTGCAGTTTACAGACGTGTCGTTAGGCTAACTGGCTCCTCTAAAAAGCCTATACTGTGCCCATGTACAGGCCCTGTGATGGTCTGGCGTCCCATCCAGGGTGGAACCCAGCCTTATGCCCTGCATTGCCTGGGATAGACTCCAAGCCAGGCCGTGACCTTGACCCGGATAAATAGTTGGAAGATGGATGGAGGAAACGTCCAGGAGAGAGAGTCCCTTAAGACCTGATGGTTGCACAGATCTACAATGTCAAATTCAAAGCGATATTGACTTTAAGGAGCATTTAATGGCTAACCTAGTTTTGGCAACAGAAAACCGAAAATGTCCACCTGTGATGCTCAGGGTGAGGGATTGCGGGGTGGCAAGTAGGGGAGGTCACCGGCCTTACATTAAATACACTACAAGCACTGAAAATCCTCTCTCGGGTGCTCTCTTCAGCTTTGGAAATCATCTGGCAATAAAACAAAGCTCAGGGACCGTTCAATTAATGCTATAGCTAATTATTTTCCTCGAATGTTAGTTCACTCAGTTGCACAGTAGCCATCAGACTTAATTTAATTGAATGGGTTAGCATTTTTCAGTAGCACATGGCACAGGGATGACCCAGGTATTCCGTTGTTTTGGCTAGCAGGGAAAGTCTTCATTATTTATTTATTTATTATTCATTCAGCTGGATGGCAACAGGCAGCTACCAGCCTAGAAGTACTGTGACATCACTGCTTAGCAACCAGATAAGGAGTCTATATTAGGTGCAACCCATTCCTTGAGAACATGAATAAAACATTTTGAAAAGACACCGAGAGCAGTGAATTATTGAGGGGACTGCAAGCAGCCAAGGGCAGGTGCTAGATTTTGAAAGGACTTTCTGTGGTGGTGATGGTGGTGAGAATGGGTTAGGGGTAGGGGGAGGGGGGGATGCAAGTCACGGATACGCCAGAAGGCCTGGGATTAGGAGGCATTAAGCTGAGCTCCCAAGCAGCAGCTCCTGGCAAACATGGCAGCAATAATATTAATAAACAGGATCAGTTGTGTCTGTCGCCCACTCAGACACACAGATCAGCTGAAATGACTCCTTGCTGTGGGGGGCTGGTGGCAGTGGACTGGGGCACGGTCCAGGGCAGCGGGATTGAGGCAGCAGAGGCACCTTGAAGCAGATGGGCTCAGTGATGCTTCCTTGGCATTTGGCTGTCATATTAAATTGCGCCTGAGATCCATATAGTCTCTTTGATTTTTCATACAGTGTCGATGACAACCCGCAATCTAGTAGCAAGCTTCACCGAAAAAGTTCATTTCTACTAAATAAAAAAAAAGATCTATATACCTCAATTGGATCAGAAAGATATGCCAAGTATTTATAAACAGGAATGCTTTAAAACAGTAAAGTGACATACTTTAGGTGTAAAACTTTCAGAAAAATTGCTTTTGAAAACAGGATAAAATATTTTGAAATAAGAGCAATGAAACTGAGATGTGAGGCATAATCGATGTAGAATTAGAGGAGAAATACATTAGATCTCATTGTAATCTGGATATCAGGTGGTATGAGATTCTTGGCATGGAGGCAAAGTGGGACTTCTGGAAGAGCCTGCAGAGATCTGTTTTAGATCTAACCGATCCTTCGCTTTCCTCGTGAGAAAATCTGAAGAGTGCAAGACTGAATAGTATTTCAGATTAAATTATGTAGTCGTTTTGTTTCTATGTAGTAGGAGAAAAACACAGATCTCACAGCACCTTTTCTAGGGACGCGTGTGTGTGTGTGTGTGTGTGTGTGTGTGTGACATCGACTGAGTTCCTGCTGACGTGATTGTCAATGTCATTTTTTGTCACGGTGAACATAAGCATTTGGGTGTGAAGCAGGGACAGTAGACAGAACCACATAACACAGGAGTGGGCATCAACAGGGTGGTGATGAGTTAATTCCCGATGAGCTTTTTGTCTATCTATGCATATAAATGGAATGCTTTAATAATCAGATTGTCCTCCAAGTATGTTTAAATTTTGACTTTGGATGTAAGATACTGTACACATTTATGTGACCATCAGTAGCACCAGTTGTCCCAAGACTACGTTTCACTGTGGAGTGTAAGCACTATATTTCTCTCCTTCCTCTCTCCCTTGTGTGTGGTGACTGTGTTTTTAATAGAAATTTTAGGCATCACGAGTCTGTATTTGGTGATATTGTACTCTGAGCTCCAGTTAGGGTGGCGATATTCATTTGGGAATTGTGTACTATTGCGGGGTTTTATGTCATCTGCTCCTTGTACATTGACTGTGATAGGCTGGGTAGTGCAATTTGGCCTACCTATTGGCTGTTTGGTCTGCAGACATCATGCCAAAATTTAATAGTCCAAATATTGTCATAGTACTTATTGGATAAGAAGAGTGATTCCTCTTATGAAGTCTGGTAATTGTAGTTTACTTTTTTTTTTTTTTTAGATGGCAACTCTGGTCACATGACATTTTTGAGACTGCCGTGCCACATTTTCTAATAACTGGCATCACTTACCAATACTTTATGATCCACTGGATCTCACCACATTATATTATGAAAAAGTTGATAGAGCGAAGGGTGAAGGCTGTGATCTCCGTGATGTAATTAACAGACACCTCCAGCGTTAATCTTTAACATGTGTTTTTGCTTTCTATGACCAAACTTGAAAGGGAAGAGATCCTAGAGTCTTAAAGGAATATGAAAAATGAGTCAGTCTGCTTCAGTAGAGAATATTTACGCTGTTTCTGGTGGGAATTTGCAAGGCCTCTGGCAGAGTTGGGGGTCTCTTCAAGACCACCGATTCCCAGAGTTCTTTGCAACAGCGCTCTCAAAACCACGGTCTGTTTGCTTGGCTAAAGAGCCAACACCTAAAAAAATTATTAGTACAGCTATAAAAAATGCACAGCCAAAAAAAAGGGAAACTGATTTATTTTTTCCTCACCCCTGCTGATTCCGCTTAAAATCTCCAAATCTCCAAGAAGGCTAACCCGCCCGCAGAATTTACCTAAGGCGCATCAGCCGTTATTGTAAGTGGTTTGTGCTGTCTAAATTGCACCAGATTTTCACATCATTCAGACAATGATGTGTTTATTTAAAAAAAAAAAAAAAAAAAATCAGGATTTTTTTAAACATCTTTCAAATCAGAGTCAAGTCAAGTCTTTTTTATTTATATAGCGCATTTAAAAGACAGGCAAGTGTCGGCGAAAGTGCTGCACAATTAAAATCAGCTACATAAAATAACATAAAAACAATTAACAGGGACGTACATAATATGAAACAGAGAATAAAAGCCAAGCAATAAATGAAGACAAGAAGTAAAAGAAAGACTAGCAGGTTAAAACCATTGAGAGAAGTAGCAGCCAAGTGACACCAAGACAGAATAAAGCAAGACAGAACAGACAGCCGATTACAAACTTTAAAATGCCTGAGAAAATAAATAGGTTTTTAAACTTGACTTAAAACTGCAGAGTGTGGGGGATAATTCAGTCGAGTCAGATTTATATGGATGTATTCTACCCTAAGTTTATTGGTTGCAACTTCTCACAATATGACAATCATTTAAATGTAGCTCATCTAAATTTTAATTGCACTGAGTAATGGGACAAATGAGGCTTTAAAACCTGTGGTGGGTGGGGGTATCCTGAACTAACCAATGTTGGCACTAAATGAGGCTTCGAAAACCAACGGTGGGTGGAAGTATTCCAAACTAACAATCATTTAGCACCAGCATTGAGGCTTCAAAACCCATAGTGGGTGAGAGTATCCCAAACTACCAGTCAATGCTGGTGCTAGATGAGGCTTCACCCAAACTACCAACCTATGTTGGTGCTAAAAGAGGCCTCAAAACCTGTAGTGGGTGGGAGTATCCCAAACTACCAATCAATGCTGGTGCTAGATGAGGCTTCACCCAAACTACCAACCTATGTTGGTGCTAAAAGAGGCCTCAAAACCTGTAGTGGGTGGGAGTATCCCAAACTACCAATCAATGCTCCCATCACTCTCACTCATTAAGCAGATTTGCATTCATCCTGCTCTGAAATCGATTTTGGTCAAATAGCTCCTGTGGGAAACATAACTGCAGAGACTCTCTGTGGAGTCTTTATAGTCCTCTGCCCTTGTCATACATTGAGACAGTAAGTCTCCCTCCAGCCAATAAGCTTCCTTGGCCTTGTGGCTGAGATTAGGTGGTGAATGGGAAGGAGGCAGGCCCCTCTGATGTCATGCAGAGCTGCCTTAGTCTTTCCAGGATTGGCTGGAGACTGTATAGTCTGAGCATGACTGAGGGAGAAGTGAGAGATTGTGGGATGGTACTTGATTTGGATTCCGTGGCTCCCATATGTACCCCCTAAACACAGCCCAAAGCATCACCAGGTCACCACGTTTAATTTCAGCTACCAACAGCGCAAATAAATCCTTTGCCTTCTGTGAAATAAGTCACGTGAATTGGTGTTTTTAGTGTTGATCAGGAAACAAATGAACCAAATCCTGAAAAACAATGGCTATTAGGCTGTAATAATTCTGCATCTATGTGTTCTATAATTAACCACTTATGTGGAAGACATACCCTTGTACCAGGCAACGTTAATTTGTACCATAAAAAAGATGCTATTACATTTCAGGAATTCCATTAAATCAGTATCCAAGGCTCTCCTGGTTTAAACACCCCTTCACCTGAATGGGACTCAGACTGAAAGCTGTTCACACTCCAGTAACTTGGTCGACTTGCGTTTCCTTGAGTTTCTGTTTGTTTGTTTTAATGCTGACTCGAGTGTTGGTGATATATCGTGGTAATGTAAGTCTGCCGTGTCATGTTTCCTTATGGTCTTACAAAAATACAGATTCTGATTTTAATGGAAAGTGCAAGGAAGGGATTTTCCATCAGATGTGCTTTGAAGCTCAGCGCTGACCTCCTCAGAGAATGCCAGCACCTTTACCACTTTGCATAATGCATCGTATTAGGTGTAGAACACCGGCCGAGCCCAGTCAACTGTATGGCACAAAAATGGCTGACTTTCTCCCGTATAGCTGTTTTTAAGTGCCAGAATTGACTACGACTCCCTTTTGAGTTTCCTATCTTCCTCACCTTTGGGGGTTTTGAAGAACTTCACTGGTTTCACCTCACAGATATGCGCATGCAGAGCAATCTTGGGGAAAGCCTGTTATTTTACAAGTCTGTAATTGAGGCCTCTACACAATTAGATTTCTGAGCTGTCAGCTGCAGTCGGCTCACTGTAAACAATGGTCGCCACGGGAAAGTCTGCTATACTGTATGCTGGCTGCAGTTTCGCAGAAGCATGACAGAATGGTGAGGAACCCATTGCTGAATGTGGATTCAATGCCCCCCCCCGCTTGACCCCGTGCATTGATTGGCACTGAGCAGTGATGAGCTGTACTGGCTGGTTAAAGTATTATGGCTGTACTGGACATTTTCCCCTCCACAGACACTAGCTGGTGGCTGGTGCTGATACGTAATTAATACCCTGCACCACCATCAATTTTCCATCAAACTCGATGGCAGCGTCCCCTTGTCCTGCTTTGATGTTCCCTGACACTGACGTCCCTCTTTGGACTGACACGTGTGTATGTTTGGACAGGTGAGGCTAGACACACAATGCCTCCTGCTTGTCATGGCCACAAAGTTCCCTCTCTGTTTCTCAAAATGATCTGCTGGGAGAATCCCACATTCTTTCATTTGCAGGTAAATAATGTGCAGTCAATGGGTTTGTGCCAAGTATAAATCCCCTCCAGACTCTAAGTACAGTCTGCTGAACTTGGTGAAGAGTATGGAGTAAACTATTATATTAAAATCACCTCAGTCAAGGCAGCTTGGGCAAGTTCATACTTTGTTAGTATTAATAACAAGCTGTCTCTGGCATGAAAATTTGTTAATCAATTGCAGAACCTAGAAAAAAAACTATAACAAAATGCTTTTTTTTTTTTCCCCAGGGTATAGATATGTGTATCAATAGCTATGTTTAATTGATCACAGGAGAAATTCAGTATCTCTACCGAAATGCTATCGGTCAGCCAACATGACATTAGATTTCAGTAGAAGAAAGATGGAAACAAATATGATATCTGTTCTATCTCAGGAAAGGAGGAATCATTTCTGCATTTGCAGCTTCTCTGACAAAAATCACCAGCTGGTTGGTTATAACTACTATTTCCTGTGCTTTCAAACAGGTCTGTGGATTGTTTAGCACAAAACGGTCCATCGATGCATTTAGTGATGAATAGTAATCTGTTTTACGTGGGCACTTATATGACAAGTCAACCAAAAACTGGAAACACGGTGGCACGGCCCGAAGAGGGTCGTATAACAAAACAGGACGAAAAGGTGGCCGATTTGTGACAGAGAATAACCAGGCGGCCACCAAGGATTAAACAATTAACAAACGATCCCCGAGCAATTAAAGCAGTATCTCTCCAAATTACCGCAAACTGCCGTGCAATGAACCGGTATTGGGAGTAGCAGCACATCCAACATAAATAAATGCCCATTCCCCAAAGCAGTCTAATTACCACTGGCTATAGGATTTACCTGATCAAGATAACGATCAGGCGCTTCGCTAGCCGCCGTGAAAGGAAACAATGCATGCGATCGCTCTGTCGGTAAATCTGCATCATGCCTTAAGTGACTGGAAGAGAAGGCAGCCACTGGAGACTTAATAAAAACTAAACGGATTCCTGGGAGCTGGGTCCACCATATTGGATATGAATGCAACCTGCTAATGTAAAACGGGCAAGAGGTTACAGCCTGTTCATTTGTATCCTGCTTCAGCTGCTAAGGATTGAGTTGAAATGGTTGTATGCCGTTTCACAGATTTGGTACCATGTGACTAATGCCCGAACTCTCACTTCCACAGTTATGTAGGATGAATGTCCGCATGTTAGCAAGCCCAAAAAAAATGGCTGTAAAGGAGAGGCAGATGTGTCTACACAGCTGTGTTGGAAACGGAAGGTTGTGGTTAGTTTTTTTTTTGTGATGTATCTCCTGGATAAAAGCAAGATTGCCACATCATTAAGATGAGAGTGGCTGGTTCTCTGTGGATTATTAAAATTGAATATGTTGAAAAATAAAAGCACAGCTCTCAGCAGTGAATCTTCCTTATGCTTTCTTTTATTTTGTCTTAAACAATGGGGTAATCCTTATTAAGATGACTCAAAATGGGCTGCTGATGTCAAGTGTGGGCCAATACCTCACTTGGTATTAGTTTGGAAAAGGGCTGCATCGACACACCAGGCCACACACGACGCACGGTTCGTCCTAAGGCTTCACCCGTCTGGTCACACACAGGAGACTGAGAGGGGCACGGTAGGCATGCGTGCCAGCTGTCCGTCCATCCAGTCGTGTTCCGGCACGTGGCTTCGACAAGAGAAGCCCGAGGGCCCATTTGAAAGGGCGTATGTTTCACCGCTCAAATTAACGGCGCTGATTTTTGTTGAGTGGCCTCCAGATAAAAACGCATGGGCAGCTTGACTTCACGGACATTGAAGAGAGACACCAGTATTTGTGAAATGGCTCGAAATTGTGCTCTCACCAAATTTTACTGAAGAATGCAAGCTGTCCAAGTTGTATCGGTCTGGACCCTGGACAAAATCGTTTCATCATTACTCAAAGAAATATGGCAGCCATAAAAATTCATATTTCCGGAACTTTTAGTAGGCATTGCTGTTTCTGTAGGCTTACACAATGCCCAGTAAATCAGGAGCATGACGTCAGTGCAAGTGGGTTACAAATATAAAAATATCCTGATGAGAGATCTCTGGGCCAGCAGGATTTGGATGTGGTGTAGGTTTTCGTGTCCTGTGGATAGTTACGCTCCGGGCTTTTGGTCCACGTCCAATGTGTGTGTGATCATAGAGCCGGGCTGTAGTGGAGATCCCACCCTCAAGGTCAGACAGCCCTTTGCCACCTGCAGACCCCGCAGGTGTCGAGAAGCAGCTCTGAGCTCACTGTTGCTATGGGAGATGCGGAAGGCATGCGTGTGGAGTCGCGGTTGGTGTGTGGAATGGTTCTCGATCAACGACGACTTTTGGCATCCTAAAAGTAGCCTCCTTGAGCTGTTACCCTCTTATACTCTAGTATTAGCTTTTGGTGTGCTGCTTCTGGCTAGGGGTCATTGGGTAAATGTAGGTTTAGGTTACATGCACCCCCCCCCCAGCCCTCCTGGTGTTAGTCTGGGTGGAGGTCATATTTCTCAGGTATCAAGTAGTTCACTATGTCTGATTTGAACAGATCTGGATCATTCACAGCAGGATGCGACCTTCACTAACAAAGAATCCAATAGTTTTTAGAGGAGAAAACATGTTTTTATATTTGATCAACATCACTATGTTGGGTATATGACCATTCTGTGAAGGTCGTGTCAAGGTCAGCCGACTGAGAAGCAGGTACATCCAGTAATCAAAGTAATCAGAAAGATGTCTAGTTCTCTTTGACTGACTGGTACTATGGAGATGTGCAGGCTACTGATCTATGTGGCTCATGAACTGTCGACATCTTCCCCTGCATCTGTCAGCCCCGAGCATTCACAGACATCCAAATGCATCATTCCTTGTCACCACTCCATCAGATGAGATTAAGGGATGCTGATTCCAACCACTTCCGGTCAAGCTTAAGTGCGAGAAGCGGGAATGACGCAAGAACAGTGTGGAGTGGCCCGCGAGACAGGCACTCAGCACAAAGGAAATATTTACATTCCACTGACATGACGAATTGCTTGTTCCCAATCGGAGGGTTCCCTGTGGTTGTTTTACAGTCGAGTGTCTAGAGGGTGACAAATACCAGAGCTGTCAGGCTCCCCTCCTGTACTCCTTAAACAAGGCAAATGTTAATATCATCTGCCTGGGCCGTATTCCACTTGGTGTGTGTCACTGACAGTCCAAGATGGTGAAAGAAGAAAGGCGAGTCAGGAATGTACCAGAAGCGCCCTTTCTGCTGGAACGGAGCTCAAATCTCAATAAATCAACATGATGTCATTATAAACAGAAATAATCACTCGTCATTACTCTTGCCAGTCTCTGCCTGGATGTAAGAGCTATGACCACATCCAGTTCTAGACTCTTAATTCTGCTTAATTGCAGAACCACCCAGCGATTACAAAGCCTGCAGAGAAACTGGCAGTCCTCTTTTTGTGGTGGGTGGGCCAGTTAATCATTTAAGCGTAGTGAGAGATGTTTATTGCTATGCAGTTTCAGGTGGACTGGGATTTCCTTTGCGTTTTGTCGAAGCACAGCTGGTGACTGTTCCCTGCCCTCAGCTGAGGTACGTTGTCCATAGACTCTGCTAGTGTTTTCCTTCCCGTCTGATAGAAGTACTATAACTCCAGGGATTGAAGCTCAAGATTTGGCAGTTTAGTTTTCTCTCCCCAAAGCCTTTCTTTAGAAGACCAGATGGGTCAGCGATTTGTAAAACATTGGTCAGAATGTGTCTGATGACCCAAACACATCTCTTAAATGGATCAAACAAGTATGTTTGGACAATTACATCAATAATACAATTTCTGAATTGCCCTTCAAGATGAAGCACTGTTAGTGGCTAAACTTTGCACTAATTTATTCACTGAAGGTGCGGCTCAGAGTCAGGACAAGGTCTGATCTCTGACATGTGATGTTAGCAGTCTGGGTCGAGGCGGTTCACAGAATACAAATTAGTTGAGTTCCTCTTCCTCACTACACTCTGTGGTGACCTCTACCATCGATTGGGCACCTAGAGGTCTGGCGCTTGAACAGTGAATTGAGCACTCACCTCGAGGTGTGCTGCTCGATGAAGCCAAAAGAAATGGGTGATTGGGTGCCAACGTGTCCGGGTCTTCACCCCTCGCAAGCTGGGTGAGAGAGCTGGACATTAAGAGAGAGCCTTACAGCTGGTATGCATGCTCAGTGGAGTATAATCCATTTAGGCATGAGTATACTTTAAATACCTCTAAAAAGTATAGTCCAATAGCCATAATACTTTAACCTGTTATCGAGTAATACCTTCTATTCTATGTACTCGCACATATTCGAAAGTGACTTAAATAGCTATAATATCTCATACGTCATTGTTTTCAAGCCCCGTTTTCCAGGCTAAAATATGTTTCGTTTTCGCAATATGTTTGTACTTTCCTTAGCTCTGCCGTTGCCAGTTGTACTCACGCATAGCTGTTTAATGTATCCTCACACAGTACATGGGCATGTGGTCACCATTTCCTTAAGCACAATGTTTTATGTGGTAGAGTGTCGACCAGCTAGGGGCGACTGACAAACCTTTCAATCCCTACTCATTCATTTAATTTCTAAAACTGGAGAGCACAGTTGTGTTTTGCCACAGTGTGCAGAAGGTGCCCAAAAGCAGGTGCAAATGGTTCTCGATGAAAGCTGCACGCCAATCTCGTTCTCTGGCACAAGAGTGCCAGAAAGACCCTGCCAGTTTGCTACAGTTGCTAGACTCTTCATTTGCCCACATATGGCTTGTCTAGAAAGACCAAGATTTTGTTAAGGTGAGAATTTTTCAACCACGAAGCAGGATTGACTCAGGCGGTGACGAACCCCATGTCATTATCAAGCAAAAACCTACACAACCCTCCAACCCCTACAATCCCTTCTACATTTGATCTAATGACTACTTGACCATAAACCTGAATTGACCGCAGTGCTTATCAGTCACTCATAGGAATCCCACGCAGACCACCGACTACGCATCACTATAGAAACATTCTCTGAATTCTGATACTTTGCTGCACCTCCGTTATCACACATGAGGCACTTTTGGTTGCCAGGTTCTTCGGGTCACATGGGCGGTTTAAGCAGTGAGTAGGACCAGGGAAGAGGCTACTAGGTGGGCTTACTCTCTGCGCTTATGAAAACACCATGCCAACTGGAGATCAGCTTTTTACAGCCTCCTCAGTCACCTACCTCAGGGACTAGATGTAACCATAACTGCTTTACCATGTGGCTGACCATCCTACAGTAGAAGCCCCAGGGTTCCTTTCACCAACATCAATGGGAAGTTATTGACAGAGGAATCTGCTTGTGAGTACTGCCTAACTACTTCTCTCCTTTTAAAGACCTATAGGGTTCTAATTGCATGTTGCATGAATGATAGTTCAATTGTCAAGCAGTTCTGATAGCAATTGAGGATTTTGTAAAAGTTCTTGTAGCTATAGCGAAAGCATATTTCCTTGTCAATCTTCTCTCTAAAGAATGTTAGAAGATGCACAATAAAACTGTGAAAGAATATTTGAACTGGATGGATGGATGGATGGATGGATGGATGGATGGATGGATGGATGGATGGATGGGAGGGTTACTTGAAGAGCTTGTTATTTTTTTAATCCATCCAGAGAATGACTGTAAAAATCTTAGGTCTACTGTGAGATCTTAAATATGTCATTACATGGTTTATCCAAAGAAAAAGTTATCCTGGAAGCTCTGCATCATAGTTCACAACCCAACAGATTTGCTTATATAGGTATACTAGTATTTTTCAACCCAGTCCTCAGTGATCCCAGCCAGTCCACATTTTTTTTTGTGTTCCACCACCAATGTGCTTGAACTTACTTGTCTTTTGCTGATAGTGTCCTTAATTGCTTGGCTTAGATGCACAGGTGGTAGACCCGAATAAAAATCTGCCCTGGCTGGGGTCCCTGAGGACTGGGCTGAGAACCACTGACATACCACTCCTCCAGAATCTGGGATATTTCTTGCAGCATGTAAGGCTCTTGCTCGGAGCAAAACCCAGTGTGCCCTTTGTGTACTACTCCAAGAGGTTCTCCTTTGGGGTGTATATACTGGTGGAGCAGCTAATGGCAGGGTTTCTCTTTTTGAGCCTGGGGGGAAGAGGGGATTCTGCATCTTTCACTGCAGATTGTTATGTTATAGTGACACTCATTTGACTCTCGATGTCAGTCTTTAGTGTTTTGAGAGCTAGCCTTTATTGCCACGTCTTGTGTGTGACACTTACATTCTAGTGGTGCTGGTTGGGGGGATGCGTGAACGATTTAATTCTTTGAAAGTGCCGAATTACATATTCAGGCAAAAAGTGAAAAGGAGTATGTGTGGACGTTCTGGGGCCCCCTAGTGGTTGGGGAGCCCCTATGTGATACACACTCTGCACACCCCTTAGTTGTGCCCCTGACCCTCATGACCCCTCAGGTACTGTTGGACCATACACAACTTGCGTAGTTTGTGTACAGAAGAACCAGCACTCTGATGGAATGTACAAGAAAGCGGACAGACCTGGATCCTTTCAGGCTCCGACCCCCTCGGCAACCCAAGGGGCTGCGCCCGGAATAAAAAGCTGACAAAAAAATAATTCGCCACAAAGGAACAGTGAATGTTGGCGAGTGTATTTTACCCGCCGACTGGCTCCACAGTGTACAACCATTGTTTCCTGTGATCTGGAGACAAAAGGGGGAAGATGGAAACAAGGGGAATAGGGAAGGAGCCAGAGTGTCACCATTTATTTCCCAGAATCCCAAACCAGCGGCCCCATTGTCACCTCACAGCGCATCCAGCCCATTGGTGTCATAAATCAGCAGCAGCATCAAAATGGAGGCAAATCGCTTTTCAAAAAGACCGTCGTCTTGCTACACATCAGAATAATAACCTTGTTAGTACAGAAGTACCAAATGCGCATCCCCTGACGAGGATTTTGATGTCCTTCAGGTGCTCAGAAGCTGTTCTCCCCACACCCCAGCTGATGAAAAGGTTGCACAGCACCAGACAGGCAGACTGAAGGAGAGACAGAGATGGCAGCGAGGTGTCAACTGACCCCACGGCGAATAATTGGTTGCCACTGGATACCGCTTTGCGGGGGCCGCACGACCTCATCACTTGTTTATCCCCAGTACTGGTGTCACACCACGCAGCAGCCCCACCCCCTACCACCACAACGCATTACCTGCATGGTGCAATATCCAACTCTGTAAATGGTTATAGGCGCACAATTGAATTACTTTGGAATACATCATCTGGCATGCACCTGAAAAATAATCACAACAATAAGTATGCTGTGGTGGAGGATGCAGCACAATGCTATTTAAAGTGGCAGCAACATCCTCATAGTATTTCACAGCGGCGTGCTGTTGGAACGTAAATAAAAATACATACATGTCCGTATATTCTGGGATGGGTGAGCATCCAATCCACAGTGCCCTTGTCTCGTTTCCTGTGATCGCTGGGATGGGCCGTGGATCCACCATAAGCCCATAAACAGGGTGAATGGCTAAATGGATCATTCTATATACATACTTATCAATAACCAAATCAGAATAGAGCAGTACTGTGTCTAAAGTCCGTAGTGTGCGTGTGTATGTGTGTGTGTAAAGTCTCATCTGATCCACCGTTCCCCATGTGCCTTGCAAGGCCAAGCAGCAAATGTTGAAGGGCGTTGGTGTACTGATGGTAGGAGTGAAGGTTGGATGACGCCTTGTCTCAAAGGAATGGGCTCCTTGACAGTGTAGGGCAGCCACCCACTGGGTCAACGACAGAATCAAATGTGTGATGGCGTGTAAAGCTTTCCGTGCGCATCTGAAGAAATACTCAAAAATCAAATTAAATCTCACTCCACTTTACATTTATGAACACGTTTACAGAAATCTCTAATCAGTTTAGGGTTGTTCTGATTATATCAAGGCTTATCTTTACTCTCAGCTAACTCTTGTCTCTTGGCTTTGGTGTCAGACAGGGTTCGCCCGTAGCCAATTAAGCAAATGGCCGTAGTGCAATGTGAACCCAGGACTGAGGTTCAGGAACTGCAGGGCAACTATGAATTGACACATGCTCAGCATGTTTGGCCTACCAAGCTCAGGGAATACTAGGTTCAGTATAACTGACAGATCAGATTCATAGGGAATGCGTCATCTTGTTCAATCAGCTTAGTTCAGAGACTGATGGTTTCAGTATATCTGAATGTTTTACATTGGGACTGTACATCAGGATGCTTACCTATTCTGGCTCAGGGACTGATACACTGTACCTAAGCAGTTCAGCTCAGAGGCTGACTCCCATCGTCAGCACGTCTGACTACGTTACTGACACAGTATGCCGAACTTTGCCATCTCAGCGGCTGGTAAGAAATGCCAGCTTGTTTGACCAGTGCAGCTCAGGGACTGTTATTAGAGTGATTTGTCTGGTGAAACTCAACTCAGAAGCTGTGCAGCAGCCGCTGCTGTGCAATACACTGTAGCTGCTCAACTACTGCTTAACTGACTAATCCTGGCCAGGAATCGCAATAAATCCATCACAAGAACTGAATTCTCAAAACATAATTTGACTGCTGGGTAGGCATAATACACGTCAGTTGGAAGCCTATCAAAGTACAGAGATCAACATAAGTAGTCAATTAATTACACAACGTGCGTAAAGCAATACAAAGAATCAAAGTAATACATACCCAGCAGTGAGTACAAGAGCCACCTGGCTATATACTGCTCAGTGAAGGCTCCACCTAGCATGCGTGCTAAACACATAGACCCATGCGAGAGCCCCAGTATTAGAGTATCTGGCTATTAATGACAGCACATGGTGAAGGTGTTAATCGCCCCATACCTTGCAGACGCTCTGCCTTCACATGGTAAGTGTGCTAACCACACAGTACCTTGCATTATGGCCACACATGGTTAGCATGCTAATAGCATAGTACCATGCAATATGGTCTTACATGGTTAGCATGCTAACCATGCACTGTACCATGCATTATGGCTGTACATGCTAAGTGTGCTAATCACACAGTGCCATGCATTATGGCTATACATGGTTAGCATACTAACCATGCGTTGTACCATGTATTATAACCGTACATGGTTAGCATGCTAATACCATAGTGCCATGCATTGTGGCTGTACATGCTAAGTGTGCTAATCACACAGTTCCATGCATTATTCCGATACATGGTAAGTATGCTAATCACAGAGTGGCATGCGTCATGGCTGTACATGCTAAGTGTGCTAATCCCACAGCATCATGCATTATGGCTGCACATGGTAAACGTGCTAATTACATGGTACTATGAGGAAGTCCTGACTACAGGATATCCCCATTTATAACTAAACCTGGCCAGTTTCCTTATCACACAATACTGTATTGAGGCTGTGACTACAGAACATCCTCCCACCATCTTGTGGACCTTTCCTTAAATTCCAGACCAAGTGTTAGGAGTTACCTTTGAATGAGCCAATCATTGATCAGGGTTTTTCCTGTGGTTGTAACTGCAGAACTAAGGACAGCCTGGACATGAGTCTAATAGGCCCTCATAATGTCAACGACAGGGCAGCTGTGTTTTTGGTCACTCTGGAAGCAAAGACAAGGCAAGACTTCCATAATTTGATGTATCTTTCTGATGATATTAACTACTGCTATAAAACTGAGCCCACTGTACCAGTCACACATTGAGACCATTCAAATGAGACCAAGCATGACTATGTACACAACTTGCTTGCACATAAATAAATGTTTCTTGCATATAAGCATCACAGGTGAACTTTGTGCAAAGGTGGGATGGGGACAAATGGCAAGAGGCGAGGGGAAAATGAAAGGATGGGTTTGCAAGCAAAAGTGTGAGAGCCTTCCTGTGGGCTGCTTCTTGCTCACTGGGGGTTTGATGGGTACACCAGCTGCTCTCAAGTGGGAGTCGAGTCAAGTCTCGCCCTGAGAAATGGCACAGACCCTGAGAAGCATAGGAAGACACTGAGGAACAGGGATAGCACAGCACCGTGGTGGTGGTCGGGGAAAGGGGGCGTGTTTGTATGTTTGTGGACCACCTACACGATGCCCAGCATTCAGCGGTTCAGCACTACCATAAACGAAATGGAATACTCAACTCTAATGAGACAGGAACAGTAAAATAGCAGTGGGCAAATTATGGGCTTGTCATTTATTACAGTTTATTGCTTTATTTTCCTTTATAACACTCATACATTATAATGCTGTGTAACACCTTCCCACCTCAGGCAGCCCGTATCGCGGCGATGACAGTCTTTACTTGATTTCCTCGCATGAGAGCATCTCCGTGCGACTTGTACTTAATGGCCGCCGGCGCACACCCCCTCCCAATCGCCGGCGCCAATAAGACTCTAATGAACAGCTGGATGTTCGAGACTGGAGAGTAAGCCCAGCTGTTTCTCTGGATGGGTGTTAGTGAGAAACAGGGAGAGGGTCCTTTATGAAAGGTGGACCCCTCGCCAGCTGAGCCTCCCCCATCGGTATGAAGCAATTTCACTCAATTGTAGAAATCTGCACATCTGCATACAATTCAAATAACCCCATGTTATTGCCAGTCTGCAAATTTTATTTACCCTGTGAAACTTATCACAATCTACCATGCATTTTTTTTTAATTAACAGATTTGCTGCAGCGTTCTGTATCCATCCTTAAAGTGTAAAATGTCACCAGTATGTCAAATAATGAATTTCCTAGATAGCCTAAATGTCTGCCGCTTGACTTCACCGTTAAGTTATGTTTGCAATAACTCTGCTGCTTTTTGCCATTTTGGCTTTATTGTGGTTTATATAACTGAATTTTCTGAGGAGGAGACATTACTGCATCACTGTGCCCTACATGTTTCTAGTGTCTCTATTTGCTTCTGCCGTGCGAGAGGCTGTAAACCTTCCAGATGTTTCTATTTCTCCCTTCTGCACCAGCCTGCCGGGGTTTGCGCAGCCACACTTGCGTCAGCCACTTCCGTTTTCCATGGTGCCACACGCTACTATGTCTGAGGAGCGTTTCACCGGTCATGACGACCTCTTGTGTGGCCAGCCCGCTTTACCTCCTGCCTATTCGCTCACGAATCGTCCTTTGGTTTGTAATTCATTACGACCAGAGAAACAAAACAGGAGCTCGTGTGTCCTTGAATAAAAGAAGTAGGTGGCAGGTAAAATGCACTCGTGTGTGTGGCATCTGTGTCACTCAGAAGCCGACGGGATACAAGCCCGAGGCTGGGTGTCGAGCATCACGGTGGGCCGGGGACGGGGTCCATTTTGTCACCAGGCTTGAAAAGCCCAATCAGAGGCTTTGAGCTTTAGACCTACTGAACTGTACTTTTCAAGCAACAACGCTTTTGGATAGTTTTGGTTTCAGTGAACTGAAAGGTTAACAAGTGAGGCATTTCTGGAAATCTCCTTGTTCTTTATGCCTCGAAATCTCCCAGTCTACCTCCTATCTCTTCCCTCCAATTCAGCCCTGCTTCTGACTGCTTCTGAATTTTCCCACAATTCCATTAGAAAAACCAAGCTGTTATAGGAGGACATTACAGCAGTAATGCCAGTTAGAACCGGGATGGAGCCACTGTGGAAGGCAGCCGGTGGGGAGCGGCGTGGGTCTTCAGGAGCTTTCACTCGAAATGAAAGTGAAGGATTGAAAGAAATGGAAGAGCTCTTTGAAAGTGCTGCCCGGTGCGTATAATTGGAACGGTCCTGCTTATGTGCCTAGTATGTGTCACGGGTCTCTTTAATGCTTTTGAGCAAAAGTGATGTGAAATATCTGACTGACTCTGTGGCACTGGGAAGGAGGCACAGTCTATGAGTGCGCGGCTGGTTTAAAGTTATCTTTATTATTAATTTTTTTTTGTTGGACAAAATGTGCCATGTGACATTCTGAGGCCCTCCTGCTTTCATCATAAAGCTCGCAGCTCATCCTGTAATCGGTTAAGTCCTCGTCCATCCGCTGCTGACGAGGTGACCGGAGTGTTTCGGTGCAAAATGACTGCTGTGCATCACTCCAGTGTCCGGTACTTGACCCCTCCCATCTAAAAAAACTCCGCTGACATGTGGTCTGAGAGCCTGCTGGCAAGTGACAGGGCACGAGCACGATCCTCGCCTGTGTTCTCCACCGTGCTGTCTGGAGCAGAATGGTTCAGCTGACCACAAAGTCAAGGAGCCCACTCCGGATCCAATTAGGCCATCCTTCTCGTCCGCCATGGAGATCCAGCCATGTCGACGAGGTGGCATCTGTAGAACTCTTTCTGCAAAACAGCCACCTCATTGTTTTCTGACTAACCTGAAGCCGTCGGAGCTCCCCAGAAACTTTCTGTAACACCGCTATGTGACATGGCTGACAGAGCACTAAGCAGACCGTCGTCAGTCACGTGACACTTCATTAGTAGAAGGTGACATCAGATCCCAGGGCAATTTTAACCTCACTCTTTCATCAGATTGGCATGTACGCCGAACGACGCCACCTCGCACAGTCAGACACACGCATGCGCGCACGCACACACTCACAGAGCTCGGCTGTGCTCATTAAATCCCTTCTGTCCTCTCCATCTCTCTCGTTCCCTCTCTGACACTCTGTAGGCTGCTGGTTTGGTTTCTGACCAATTTCCTCTCACCATTTGTGCACTGGCACATCATAATGGTATTATTCTGCTCCGACACATACAGACACTGACGAAAACGTGAGTGAAAAACCTATGACAAATCATGACAATAAATAAAACGCCATTAAACGACGCAAGTCAGCTTCGCTCCTCCCTAGCAAATCAATACTCTTTCTGGTTGTTATGCATATTCGTATGGATGGTCTTATCGTTTTCACAATTCAGCAGTGTAGAGCAAGTAAATTATCAGTGCTAGATAATGCTAACATGTACATAGACTTCTTTGTAAATATTAATTACATTTTTTTTTCCCCACTGTCAGAAGGCAGTCATAAACAGTTTATTTCACTTCCCATTTACTCTTTAAATCATGCCAAGGCACATGTATTCTTGAAAGCTCAGACTTCTCGCAAGGTGTTAACGCTTTTTCAGCTGCTGCGTTAGCCAACCATTTTAGCTCTCAAGGAACGACTGCACCGAGGTTAAAATGGCTCCTGACGGCTGAGTGCTCGAGGCAGCACGGGCATCGCAGCCGCTTTGCATGGAAACAGCACCGGCCTCCTGGCCATGCCAGAATGGAGCGCCCAGCTTACGGCGCCAAACATGGACTGGTAGGAGGTAACGCAAACTGGTGTAAACGACACATCTGAAGTGAGCAATATTCTTTGGGCTAGCACCCTAGTGCGTAAACTGAGTTTTAATGTGTTGACTTTCAGAGTGCTTCTGTTTTTCCTCTTCTTTGAAAAACTCGACAAGCTTAGCGAACCACAAATTCATAATACATTACCATAATCTCTTCTCCCCAAATTGCAGTACCTCTGTGACTGGAGTTAATAAATTCTCATTCATAACCCAAATGTTAAGTAATTCATTTCAATGTACTTCTCAGTTTGAGCATGTCAAGGCAAATACACTTTCAGTTTTTGGTCTTTATTTGAGAAAAAGTGATTTCCACCCCCCACCAAATACTCGGCACATAAATGAAAACCAGCCCTCAGGTGTTACTGCTGGATGGTATTGTTTCCGATTTTGCTTGTTTAACGTGGAACAGAAAATATTTTGTCATGCTCACTGTGTCGGGAACACTGCTGGGGATTTTTAATGTGTTCTTATTTTCGTTTCTTCTCATCCGTAACATTCTGTCTTAAAGATGAATATAACATATCTTAAGGCCATCCAATCTGGATTACAAAGGAGATGTACTGCGTGGTAACAATTAAAATACAGTGTGTCTTGAATTTTATATA
>JAACJT020000036.1:7576585-7616614 GCA_009936485.2 Gymnarchus niloticus
GACATAAAAGTAAATATGAATGATACTGAGGGATGTCTACTTGATGTCGAACAAAGGCAGTGATGCACGGACAGACAGCCGTACGGGGGGTAGATAGATAGATAGATAGATAGAAAGGTAGATAGATAGATAGAAAGGTAGATAGAAAGGTAGACTGTAACTTAGCAACACACAAATGCTGTTCAGGCTGTATATTTGTCAGACGTGTGATTATGGGTGCTAGTTCTAGAGCCAATGACTTAACTAACTTAATTAGTGTGCTGTAATACTTCTATCTTTACCACAATGTTTCAGAATGGAGACCTTTCCCTGACCCGTCATTGGATCTCGTCTCTCCATATTCAATACTGCCTTCAACTAGTTTTTACGTCTTGCTGTTTTGTTTCCAAACCGACTTCAGTCTCTCTCTGCTGACGTTTAACTTTCCCTTACCGACCAAATGACAACAAACTGAACCTTTAAATGTATTTAAATGTTGTCCCCTGTAAAAGAGTTCATCATTTTAAAAAATGGTTAGCCCATTCCGGAATGCTTTATAACTTGACCAGGTTTTCCTTTCAATCACAGATCTCTCTTGGCAGTTTTTCTTTTCTTTTCTTTTCTTTTTTCTTTTCTTTTCGTTTCAGTAGGAACTAGCCAAAGTAACATCATAAAGTCAAAGACGACCTCAGGATTCTGCCAGTGGAATCTGAGATCTGAATAAGTGAAGAGCAACCTTGAGAAGAGTCATTACAAAGAGTCAGCACAGTCTTTCATCTGAATCGCCATCAAGCAAATGGGAAAACAACCATTTCTATGCAAAACAAGCTCTCCATCATCTGTGCTCACTTTTCTAATCAAAGACCTTTTAGCATAAATCACCACTGGTTATTATATTGTCAGGTGAGGCGGTTATGGGGGGGGGTGCTCTGTCGGTGACAGAATGATCTAACAATGCAGTCCTTTGGACTTCGTCTGCCAGGTGTTGGTGAAATGATCGTATTTTATGGTCTCACTTGACACGTGGTGATTTGTGAAGCTGGCCATAATTTAAGTCTGAGGTGCATGCATTTTCAGCACATGCTGGCCATGTCAAGACGAGCCGGATGCTTGCAAGGCTCTGGTCATGCACCGTGTGTTGTGGTCTTCTCCAAGTGACAGGAAGATGGGAAGTCGTCAGCTTAATGAGGCTGACCTCGATATGAGGGTGGAGCTAAAGGGTCTTTTACACCAATCGAAAACCACAAGCTCACTGTGTTCCTTTAACGTGCCTTTCCGAGTCAGTCGTTCCGGCTTTCAGTCACGCCATCTGCTCTGACCGTTAGGCGTTAACCTGGAAAGCCTGGGAGATTTTCAAGTCATTTTCTGTGCGTGGTGTGATTTTCTCAATAGACCCCTTAACTGTATGGCAATGATGTGTAACCCCAACAGAGATGTACATACAAAGAAAAAGATATCAAGTAATTATTTTCTTCTGGGTCAACATTGCTTGTTCCATTTAATGTTATAATTTTCAACACTGCAAAGTAGTAATTGTAATTGTGAGTGAGCAAACGTCATGTCCTGTTGTCACCTGAGACTGGAGCTCATTTTGTTTTTTTTTTTTTTGTCTTCTGGCTGGTCAGAGCGGGAGGCCCACACTGCATTTTCCTCACATCTGATTAAGGGGAAGTTGAACAGAATGACAAAGATAGATTTGGGTTTAATCTGAGCTTTCTTTAAATAGATCGCAGTGCAACAAGTAGGATAAGTTCTGTTAACTGAAATAGATTGGATGCCTAGGGAAACGTATTGCTGCTACATCAGGAAAAAAAAAAAAAATCAGTATCGCATAATAACATGAAAAGTTTACTGTTATAAATGGTTTTTTTTTTTTTTCGTTTTTTCTGGTGTGGCAACAATACGTTTCCGTAGATGCCTGTCTAGTGCGACTTTGAGAGCTTCGAATAAGGCGATTTTTGTACAACTTTAATTTGATGTTTTGGTCGTGTTTATTAATACTATATTTACAAAGCTCTATATTTATTTAGGGTGTTGTTTTGAAGACTGGGTGGGTTGTGAATCGTAAATTAAAGTAAAATTATACTAGTTCCATCAGCAGACCTTTCCTCGTTTTTTTTTCTTCCCTGCCGAACCCTGTTTGGATGTGTAGTTGTGTACCCCGGAACTGAACATAGCAGCTACAGATAGCTGACTGACACCTGCTCAGGCATTACTCCACCTGGGATGGTGAACGACATGTCTGGCGAGCCCCAAAGGGGTGGGGGGCACAATGCTGGCCGCTTCTCCGCTCGGAAGGTCACAAACACTGGAGAGTAAGAGAACATGGAGCGAGAGAGAGCTCTGATAGGCGCCCTGGCCGTGACTTTCACAGGAGACTTGAAGTGTTCAGTGCTTATTGAATGACAAAGACTCACCTGGACAGCCTCCATTGTCTGGACGGGCAGTTCAGTAGTGATGCAGCAGACTTCCGTGACCATCTTCCCAACCCTAATCAAATGAGTCACCATGAACCTGGAGTTGCTCTCAAACCTTACGACATTGCTAATTTTCCATTTCGGCATTTTTAAAACTTTACTTTGCATTACGTATCTTTCACATTTTTTCTCTTTTTGCACTTCTCCATTTTGGTGACAGGTGAAGTTATTAATTTTGCCATTTGTATTAGCATTTGTAGTGAGACAGTCAGAACAGGTTGCTCCCTGTTGGGATTAATAAAGTACTGATTATTAATAAACCAGTTTCTCATTAATCGCATGGATTATGGAACAGAGGTAATGTGATCTCCAAACCCCTGTAACAAGTAATCCTCTTCCATTGTCATTTATCATCCCTGAGGATTGGGTCTGCTATTCTGATTGATTTCAAATTCCAGTTCTCACCAGCCAACTGCAGCATGTACCCATACCACATAGTCTGTCGATTCACCACCCAAAGCTGATCGTCCATGTTGTTACACTTTGGTTTCATTAAGAATTTTAAAACAAGGAGATGTCCTCAGACTGTTTATTTACCCCCTCCCTCAAGTGAAATCCTTCTAATCGCGATCCTTCAGAAGAGCAAATCATTGTCTTTGTCTTGCTCGATGTCTACAGGGGAAAGCAAGAGGAAGGCGAGGCACCTGAGCTTCCTCAATGAGAATGGAAATAAGCCTTGGTATTTCAGGTGCGTGCTTGTCGCCGTGGATACGAGCGGAACTCGCATCTTGGGTGCAAAGCGGGCTGAGGAAGTGTTGGATCTCTGCGGTGTCTCCCTGAGTGTTGGAAACAGGCTGAAGCCCAGCTAGGACCCGTGGTAGGGGACCGGGGTGAGTCAGCCATCCCTCCAAAGAAAGAGGAGAAGGGAAAAGATCAATCGGTGATACAAGTAGGCCCCTTGACAGTACCTCTTATCTACTCCAGTCAAGGGTGACAATATGTTTGTCAGCCTTTTCTGAAGCTGAATTGCCTAATTATCTAAATAATTTTCTTCTTATTGTCAATCAGTCAGGTGATTAAATACAATTTATTCTCATATGCGCATATCTATGTTATATTTTTTACCCAAATGATGTTGACGAAATCTATAGATATAAATAATACAGTCGACCGCTTAAAGAAAACCAATTAAGCCCTGGGAATTGGCTGGAATGAAAGCCAACACGGAAAGTGTTGGTCCTCTGGGGGCAAAGGCAAACACTGTAAGATATGAAGTAGATTAGGAATGATGGCTGCAAAGGCAGAATGTTGTGAAGGGCTTCCGTTGCCATGGTTTCCAGCTCCATCCATACCTGTGATGCGGGTACCAGTCGGGGTCCGTTAGGATTACTGGTGGGGACACGACGGTGCACCGTTCCTCACATGAACTTAATGTGTTATGGAGAGGCAATGGCATAGCTATAGTACCATTTTAGTAGAGATTTTCCAGACTTACTTCTTGGTCCTTCTATGGGATTTTTGAAATCTGTTTATCCCACTACCACCCACCCCCCATTGTTCAATAATGCAAATGTTACTCCATCTAGTGTGGTTCCAGCTTCTGAAAAGGCCTCCACTGCATGTGTGGTTATATGAAGGTAGGGTTATCCCAGTGGAAAGCACTGGATTGAGGTATGGGGCGGCAGAGTCTTCTGCTGTATGGTTTTAATGCACTTTCTTACATTGGGCCAGATGGGGCATGGTTGCTCAGTGGATAGCCTTGTACCTCCATGGTTTGGGGTTTGAATCTTGCCTTCGACTCTGTGTGCATGGAGTTTGCATGTTCTCCATGTGCTTCGTGGGCTTCCTCCCGCAGTCCAAAGACGTGTTTTAGGATAATTGGTGTGGCGAAATTGTCCGTAGTGTGTGTGAGACTGTGCCTTGCATCGGACTGGTACCCTGTCCAGATTGTCCCCTGCCTCTTGCCCTGAACCTGCCTGGGATAGGCTCCAGGCAACCCTGAATAGGATTAAGCGGTCAGGAAAATTGATGGCCAGTTGCTCTAGTGGAGACACTGATGGGCAGTTATTGATGTCCTGCTGGTCAAAGTCACTGTGTAGTCTGGCCCCGGGCTCCTGAAACACAGTGAAGAAAAGAGAAGATCACTGACATAAGATCCAAATCATTGGTTAGGAGACATTGAATGGTTAGAAAGCACCTGCTCTGTCCATTGTCTCAATCAAACTGGTGGACCTACTATATATCCTTTGCAGTGGGGTGGAGTTAAACCACCTGTTTGGTGCAAAGCAGCATTCTGAAGCACTCATGAATCACCATGATCCAGAGAAAGTAAGCAATGTGCTATTGCATGCTGGGTTTCTGAATTCATTACTCAAACATGACATTACGCATTGATCTGGATATTCCTCAGATATGCATATTCCTCTGCATGGTTTTCTTGTTTCATTTATTCATCAGTTTCAAACTGTTTCAAATGTTTCAGCTGAAGAAGTGCTTCTGGAGAAGTAAGTTTTTTTTTGTTTGTTTTTTTTTTTCTGTTAAAATTAGATTGACTTGACAGCAGGTTGAAAGTTAGTGGATGAATCATCATCTGTATTCGACTCAGTTTGCAGTACACAGCCTCTATTGAAAATTCTATCCATTCTTCTGCCACAGGCAATTGTCCTTATTATTATTACATATGGCATCGTGAGAGACAACGTAGAAAGGACATGTTAGGCAAATAATTTACATTAGAAAGAGAGGTCAAGAGAGATCATAAAGAAGTGAGTGGCAAAAATGAACAAGGGACAGCCGAGTCTTGTGTGGGTATGGAAGCATAAATAAGAAAGAGATCACGCCTTCACAGCAGAATTAGCTGAAGCTCTCTCGGACATAGTTACTGCAACGAAGCCGGAGGGGAGGTCGACTCTTCGTGTTTGGGCACTCTCCTTGTCGCGTCTCTGACCTAGAAGGTCTCGCAGGGATTGAGAGAACTGCACGGAGCAGCGTGGTGTCAGGAGGCACCGTGTTGAGGAAGCGCTTAATGTGAGCAACTGCATCAGAAGATCTGATGATAGCTGGAAGCTCAGTTTCAGTGCAGAACAAATGAAGCAGAAATTGTGACGATATGTGAAGCAACAAACCACTAAAACAGTTTATCTGAATGAAGGATTCTTCAGAAGCGTGCAGGGTTGCACCTTCCAAGGTTATTCATTTTGATTTTTTTTTTTAAATTTCAATTTCAGTTTGATTCCAAATGGTATTTTGAGACTTAGTAAATTTTATTGTTTTATTGTAGTTTGAGTAACTTCAGTGATTCCAAACAGCAGTTTGCCATTGGCCAAACTACTGAGGTAACAGTTAGCCCTGTTGGTTAACCAAAGCATCTTCACTTAGCAAAAACAATGTCTTCCCTTACAACTTTTGGAAAAAAAAAATTGTCTTCAAATTAATTTTCTGGTTTTTTTTTTTATTGTATTTACCTGTATATTTGTTCAGTTTAACTGTAATGTCACTTATTGCTTTTCAAAAGACTGAATTACTACAACTTTAATTACCAAATTGTTTTTTTCCCAGGGTTTGTTCATTGTAGTTCTAATTCACAATAACAACCACGATGATTGCAAATCAGATCAAGTTCCTCAACAGCAGTTTTCACCCATCAAAAGCGGAGTCAGGGAATCTGAGATGATGAATGCATTTGGGTCTCTATGAGTCTGTCAGATGCCTTCATGTAGCTGCTAGGAGGCACTGGATCCTGTGACAGCATCTACAGCCAGTGTTGCACTCTGCTGCACAGTGCCGGTTCAGCTACAGGGCAGCGACACCTGATTGATGGCCATGTAAATTTCAGGCACCCTAGTCAGTCAGCTCCTAGTGAGAATGAGGGTCTGACAGAACTGCTAATCAATGGAAACTGGGGGAATATTACCCAATAATTTCCCCATTATAGGTCAAGAGGAATATGCTTCCAGACAACTTAATTTTGGACTGATTGCAACTTTACTCCAAGCCCCTCAAACACGTATGTGACTTGGACTGCCAGCTACACACGTTGTCTCTGAAACAAGGCCTAATTAAGGAGTCTGTGAGGCCTGACTGACACCACCCGCAGAAGATGGAATATTTTCCCTTTCTTTTTCAACAAAAAATTGAATCTTTTCATCAGTTTCACTCTAGAAGATAACATGCGTCCCCATCATGATTTATGAAACGTGGAAAAAAACAGGTGGCAAGATTTTTTAAAGAACTGTACTGCGAATGCAGTCTTGCCCAAAACACTAAATTCAAATAGGTCTGATAAACAATGCATTCAGATTTTTAATAAATGAAAAGCTCATTTGACAATTCGGTGTGTCACGTGGACACTTCTGTTCTATAGTATGAAAAAAAACTATTTATTTGTCTCTTGTAATTTCACAGAGGGACCCACGATGCTCTTTAAAGGTGACATTAATACTTTTGTATGATAACGAATAAACTATGAAGTCTTGGAGACTGGTATATCAACAAAAGGCAAAGGGAAAACAGGCTTTGTTCTGCCTTCTAAGTTACTCCTTTTGGGATTGCTGGATGGTAGGCGTTGGCCACTGGCCACAACCTGTTGGAATGCTTTTATGATAAACAGGAACACATCATTAGGGCGAGGCCAAGTCTGTAGTCCTCGGTCCTGGAGAGTACTAATACCGTATGTTGTACTCTTAAGGAGGACTGGAGCACAGTACTGCTAAAATTCTACAGTGAAATCATAGAAAGTCACTTCTGACCCAATGAGAGTGGAGAGCAATGTGATGCCAGCATCAAGTTCCTGAAATGTCTTGTTTTGATTCATAGATCCTTGCATCCTGATGATTTTTTACATTTGCTTTATTTATTAGCACAGACCAGATCAGAGTCTTTTGTTAAAAAAATAAAATTGTACCAACTCTGTCATGCACCTCAGGCATATGTTTATGTCGGATGCAGATCAGAGAAATGGCGTGGAACATTACATTAAAGCCAGATGTCACCTATCATGATAAATACGGTTCATCGAGCTGCAGTGGGATAATATCCTTGAGTCTTTGTTTTCTCTAAATCAAAAGGAAATCCTGTCAGCATTGTTAGGATATCAGATTTTTGTCCCAAACTCTCCCATCTCTGGGTTTTAATAGGAGGAGAGTAAGTTTTTTTTCAGGTTTTCACTTCCTGCGTGGGATATCAAAATTCAGACATTCTCATCTTACAGCATTATCTCAAAGCCATCATGAGAAATGTCTGACAAAAGAGACATATTTTGAGTCAAATCCCATACGCCACTTGTTTTGAAAATATTAAATACTGGGTGAGCGTAATGCTGTGCAATCAAAAAAATCCCCTTATGAAGCCTCTTTGTCTCGCCAGTGACATCACGTGCCAACCCAGGTCGTAAGGAGGGCACTTCCTGAGTGTGGGGCATTACTGTTTCAAAGGAGCGCCATGTCAACTCTTGCTCATGCATTTAAATGCAGTTCATGTCTTCCCTTATCTACATGGCTTCCTGCACCTTTTTCAAACGACTGAGTCAAATGAAGATTCCCATAAAACTATTAATCTCATTTTTTTAATTTAAATTTCAGTATTGTAGCACTATTATAAAGAACTTATCTGTACTGGCTTATTAACACAATGTGAAATTTCAGCGTGTCACGTTCCAGTCGATAACATCTATTACCTTGGAAAGCACTTTGTGTTTCCCTTTAACTAAACCTGTTGAAGTCTCTCTTTTGTGTGAAACACTAGCAGAAGTGGGCAATTTGGACCCGGTATTAACGAGTGTAGATAGTCCTACGATGGAAGAAACTGCCGTTGGAGGAAATATTTCTGCAGAAAGCTGTTTAGATTATTCAACATCGAGGCTTGCCGACAGGGAAATCAGGGTGCATTCTGGGATGTAGGTGATTGCCAAGGGCAGCAGTGGACCTGATGTAGCTTGAGCCTCAGATTTGGGGCTGTATAAGCAGAGATCAAAGAAAGCAAAGTGAAAATTACAAAGATGCAATTTCACCGCGACGTTCGGCGGAGAGGAGAAAAGGCCCCCACGCTGAATAAGATTTTGCTGGCCTTTAGGAAGTGTATGTACTCTTTTGTGCTTCTTTTATGTCACTATCTGTTCATTGTGGCGAGCACAAACGCCACCTAAGGCAAGACGGGAGGTGAGCTCAGTTCTGGAAATGCAGTTGTGACCGTTAGCTAAGACAAATGGGTTTTGTCAGAATACACGTTTGTGATGCTGGTGGATTTTCAGATGAAAGTCAGGAGCCATAATATTTTATGAGCTGGAGCTGGAGTGTGCAGAAGAAAGGAACTCGTGATGTCTTAGGGAGGGCACGGTGGCTCAGGGGCTGACACACTTGTCTCACACCTCTAGGTTTGGTGGTCTGAAATCCATTTCAGCTCTGTGGGTGTAGAGATGGCGTATTCTCCCCGTTTCGTGTGGCTTTCGTCCCACAGTCCAAAGACAGGTTAGGTTAACAGGTGTCTCTAAATTGTGTGTGTGTGTGTGTGTGTGTGTGTGTGTGTGTGTGTGTGTGTGTGTGCGCACACTCTTGCTTTGTGCTGCATATAGAGGGCTCTATGCATATAGAACCCCAGGCCCCCTGTGATCCTATATGAGATGTGCTCAGAAGATGACAGTACGGATGTGTTTGACCTTCATAAAAAAAACCATTTGGGTATCTCAGTAACATATGTGTACTAATACATCCATATTGCCAGTATATGGGGTTCTTCACAGAATAGGTAGATCATCAACCAGTCAAGATACCATTATTTAAAAATACTATATTTAAACGCTGACAGCTCCTCATTTCCTTGGATGTATCTTGTCTCCTGAAATAATTTTGTGTTGTAAGACTGGATATCAGCGTAACTGAAGAATTTTGTTGTCATGCTAGCTGACTATTACATTATGGATGGTTCAGGTGTAATGTGTAGCGGAAATCGGGAATCCACAGACATGGCCTCAGATGATTCCTCAACATAATGTACATCATTTCTAAGTACCTGACAGGTTCACTCTTCAGGGTATCAGGGTGCCATATTTAGATTCCCCAAATACAAAGAAACAATATTTTGGGTTCCTTTACCATGGTCCTAAACTACCAAAGAGGAAGGATGTGATATTTTCCTATTTCTGAGTTTGACCAATAGATCCAAAAAGCCCTTAATTGCCTCGTCTGTCAACATTCTGCCATTTCAACAGCTCCAAACCTCTTTAGAATGGATGTGTGGGTCTATCCTTCATCACATTGCCCATTCAAAGATTCTTCTCCTCCAGTCAAGGCCCTTACCAGTTCCTGAGTATAATTGTTATTATAAAATAGTTACCTACATAAAGCTTTGCTTTTTAATTTACTTGCTGTAGTGTTTGGCTGCTTCTACCAACACGTTATTGTGGTTGATTCCAGTCTTTTATCTAACAGACCTTGATTTTTTCCTCATTAAGAAATGCTGTACTGTTAATTGTCTATTTGTAAAGCTTTTACAAATATACCTGGTGCATATTGGAGCCGGTGTGGTCCTTCTTGTAATCTGCTTACTTATTTTTTCAGTATATCCCTTTCAAGTTTAGAAAGCCCACTGGCTATATGAATAAAGCATTCTGCACAACTATGCCATCTGACATTTACATCAACCTTTAATCAAGCAATTTGCAGGCATGAACGCTGCTAAATAGCTTGAGATTTGTTAATTTCATTTCATATAACTGTAGAGTCACTTCCCATTCCCTCTTGAAACATCTGTTCAACACAATTTCTAGTAAAAACCACAAGTAGCAACAACATTACGCATTAAACAAGCTCTTCAGCTTGGAGGAGAACTCAAAGACAAACCCTCGCCATCCTTTATGTAATTGCCTTTGGTCACCTGTGCTACGGTATTTAATTGCAGTTCCAATCTTTCAAATGACAAATAGCGGCAACTCTATAAATGCGAATACTTCATTAGCTGTTTAACCACCTCTTTGGATTATCCCAAACAAATGCCTGTATTTCACCACGTAATGCATATAACGTTCTGAAGGATCTATTATCAAACTGTTGTTTGTGACTGGACGTGTTCAAGACCATCCTGGGTTGGGATGGTCAACAGAAATATGTTACATCAGAACTGGGAGCAATAGCTTTACTGGAAAGTTTTTTGTTTTATGGGATGTGCACAATCAGTTCATATCTCCAGGGTTTGGGGGTTGGAATCCCGTCTCCGCTCTGTATGTGTGCAGCATGCATCTTCTTCTTCCATCCTCAGTCCAAAGAGAGTTATACCATAGTTGGTGACTGTGTGTGTGTGTGTGTGCATGTGTGTGTGTGTGTACCACGTTTATATTACATTGTACATTGTTGGGACAAAACGTCCCCAGGAAATAATAAAAACCTGAGATTTTTACCATGTGAGGACACATGTTGTGTTCCCGCAAGGGAAAACTCAGTTTTATAAAAATCTGTGAATGCAATCAAAAAACCAAAAGAGGCAAAAGTTTTGTATTTTGTTGGGTTGCTTATGGTTTAGGTTAGGAGTGGGTGAGGGTTAGGGTTGTCACAGTTAGGATTAGGTTTAGGCCCGTAGAAATGAATGGACGGTTTCCACAAGGCGAGAAATACAAACATTCATGCATGTGCTTAACATCCTGTCCGGCGTGTCCCTCTGCATTGTACCCTAGCCTGCCTGGGATAGGCTACAGACTCCCCCTGATCCTGTCTTGGATAGGCAAATGAATGAATCCTGCATGATCCCAGTTACCTCCACCATATTTTAAAGCAGTTTTTAAAAGGAGTAAACATCAGTTAGAATGTCCATGTTGCTTCCTGCATAGATGATTTGCAATAATACTGTTGTTGCATAACACATATTCCTTAGTTGGTGTTCAGTGAAAAGTTTTTGTGAAGACTGTGTGATTCCTGGCTGAAGCCCATGAACTTTCAGTGAAAACCTATTTGAAACCAATAAACTTTTCATCTGAACGTGTTTAATGATATATTAGAATCATATACAATTCTTTTTAGATCCTTAAATAAACTTCAGGAAATTTTTACACATCAAAAAATAACTCTTGTATTGTTTATATGTTTTCTGGGATCAGTTCTCAACAGTACTGTCTAGAAAGCAATGGACATATTCTCTAGCACAGATCATGTTATTTAAATTATCTTCAACTGGAATGCCTGATTTCTTCATAAACATTATTTTTTGCATATAGATTTCTGTATTGTCGAGTGCTTGACCTTCCCTTATAATTTAAAAGTAAATGCTTAACACTCTGTATCATTAGCCCTCAAACATTTTCCACAACATTATGTACAGGAACAACACAAAGGGTTTAAAGAGGACTGAGGTGTAGTTCGTTGTGAAATCATCTCATACACCTGAAGTTCTCTCTCTGAATTTGATAAGCATGCTTTGACTCGTCAGAGCCTGACTACGATAATCTTATACATCTCTCCCGATCGAAGACGGTGCAGAAGTCGTCACCTGAGCATTTCATTTCATAACAGTGAGGAGTCTGATCCCCACGGCCTTTCACAGTGACCAATTCCTGCATTTAGCACTCTTTTTATAAACTCAGTATGGGCTCCACTGCTTCATTGGTGCTTCTGGGAGTTGCAGTCAAAAGCTGACACAACGGGGCCAATTCCTGACAAGCAGGGCTAACTGCTGCTGACAGTACACTTCTGCAAAAATGAGTAGATGCATAATATGCTCCCATTCTATGGGATGGGCTGACTTTTTCTTCATGCTGAAGTTTGGCCTTCCTTGAGGGAAATGTCATGTTGTGTTGCCTTTGTCTTGTAAGTCGCTACCTCTCACCTGAAGAATACATTTTTCTTTGGATGTCTACTCCCACGAACACAAAAATATAATTGATGCTTCCATCGTATGTTTGCTGCATAAAGAAGGAAACGGATGCCGAGGGAGAGACAGGGTCATAAAAAAGGAAGAAATAACACAAAGAGAGAGTAGATACAAGCTATACTGGGGAAGTGCCCAGTGCTGCTTTATTCATTGAAACCTACTGAGGTGTAAAATCGGATGAGATGGTATAGGAAGCATACCATTGTGTCCCAGTGTGGACCTGAAATGCTAATCATATGCAACAGCACCAAGGTAGAAACCTGTGAGCTTCCAGGGGAATAGACAGGTGTGGCTTATTGAAACAGATCGGAGCTTTTTATTTTAAGTTCTGAACTACACTGTACTTGTATCCTCCAAAGGACATGCTTACAACTCCAAAGCACCTTCAAGGTGAAAGGATCAGGACAGAATCGAGTGCTGTGGTGCTTTTTAGAATTCTGTAACTATGACAATAACTATGCTATTATAGTTCATATATTCACTGCAAAAAAAAAAAACATGAAAACATCAATGCATCACAGTGACAACATTGCATGTATCTGTAACTACGTTCCTACTCCAAATATAGCCAGGGTAACACCAAATCTACCAACACAGATGCTACTACCTCAAAGTATAAATATTACAAGAATATAGTATAAAATCTATGCATGGTCTACAACCACTTATTCAGCAGAGGGTCATGGAGAGTCTGGAGCCGATCCCAGGAAGGACACAGAAGAAGGCAAGATGAGAGTATCGAATATTGACCTAATTTATTAATAATCTGACATAATTTGATTGCACTCAAAGCAACGAAGAACTGATTAGCTATATTTCAGGTGGCGTATTATGCCATTAAATTTACCCCTTAAGACATTCTGCTTTTGAAAACATAAGGAATGTCTCATCAGCAGATACTTTGTTTTTCAACAGTGACAGTAAAACATGCCAATGAGGAAGATGCATCATTTGGAACCAACCACGTGACCACCATTAGAAATGAGCCCAGGGGCTGTGAGTTAAAGCCACAGGGAAACATGAGCCATGGGTCATGGGTAAACACCGCTTAAGATCCAGGTGGTAAATGCACGTCGTACAGATGGCTAGGCTTGTTCTTCATGTTTGAGTCCTGACTGGCTCTCTAACAGTTAAGTAGCAGTGAAAACCTCGGTACGTTGCTATTAAATTAGATCTATTCAACAATCCACTTTCAGCGGAGTGCAAGGCACATTGTGCCAGTCCATGATAGGGCACGTATCCATGCACTCAGTGGCCACTTTATTAGGTACACCCAGGGGGTGTGAATTAGACCCACTATTGCTTCCAGAGAGGCTTCAAAGGTATATCAGCGCTCAGAGAAGCCCTTCTACGTAAAACTCTTATACCGGCCATGTTACTTTTGCACTTGTGGCCTTCCTGTTAGCTTCAATGAGTCTGTCCATTCTCCTCTGACCTCTCATTAACAAGGTGTTTTTGCCCACAGAACTGCTGCTGAAAGGATGTTTATCTTTATTACATCATTCTCTGTAAACTCTAAACATTTCCGGGCCTGCAAATCCCCGGGAGGTGGTTTCTGAGATACTGTAAACGCAGAATTTGGCACCAGCAGCCACGCCACATTCAAAATTGTTTCGATCACACATCTTAGCCATTCGAAGACTGAGCCAAACAGTAGCTGAACATCTTGACCCGGTCGATGCCATTTGTATTCGGTTGTAGCAGCATGATTCACTCTTTGGAGAAGTATGCTCATTGCATTAACTAGCTGGTGCACCAAATCAATTGGCCACTGAGTGTACTTTTATTAGTGATGGGACAATCGAGGTTTTAAAACCCATGAAGTACGCATGTGTGTGTGCATTGATTGGTCATTAACGATACTCCTACTCACCAAGGGTTTTGTAAACTCATTTAGCACCAGCATTTATTGGTCAATTTAAATTAATCCGACCCACCATGTGTTTTGAAGCCTGATTTGTCCTATCGCTAACTTTCATACATTAAAAGCTATACAGAGTCGCCAATTCACCTGAAAGAGGGACCTTTATGTTGTAGAATGAAGCTAGCATAGGCACAGTAAAGAGCATATAGACCTTACATACTCAGATTCAAACCCACAGCCATGGAGCTATGAGACCGCAATGCTACCTGCTTAACCATATTCTAGGCTAGCAATTAGACTAATGAGTTAACAGGAATTAGCAGCCAATACATGTGTGTGCTGTGAAATATGGTACTGTTTATTCCTGTAGCACCACAGCCAGTAGGGGTAGTCATCTCCTCTGAGGAGGAAACACCATTAAAAGTAACTTCAGATCAATGCCAGTTGTTCAAATTCACCAATAAGTGTGAAGATGGAGAATGTGTTTTCCTTTAATGTCAGAATGACAAAAGCAGTTCAATCCAGTAACACCTTTCGGTGAGGTCTGCAAGTCGCAGCGTGACCTGTCTTCGTCCCCCGGCACCCTCTATCTCCTCGGGGACGTCCGCATCAAGAGAAGAACCAGCTTTATGTCGCAGACCTTTCCCTGGCAAATGCTGGATAACTCGGACGATAAAATAACGAGATGATGCAAGGAAGCTAAAGCGATCTGACCGTCACCTGCCAGCCCTGAGGCTGATGTTTGCCCATATGACGGTTTTTTGCTGTATATTATTGGCTGTTCGGGCTAGAGGTGGGCGTGTCCCGATGCAAAGTGGCACTGGGTGCAAAGTGTTTGTAGCTCAGCGCAGGGACCAGAAGGTATCTACCATCCGCAGTGGTATCCCTTAGATTCAATGTCCCATGCCGTTAAAAGCCATAAAGTAATTACACATCATGTCACTGAATCCCAGTAGAGAACTTTGACCTGTCCAGTGCTCTGTAACAGAATAAGGCCTTCTGCTTAATGCATTGATTTCCTGCTCAAAGTAAGTGAACTGTTAATACCATATGTGAAGGATTGGGCAAATGGCAAGACCGTGGGAAATGTAATAAATAGCACTATTTGAATATCACCACAGGAAATGCAGACCTTTAAATAAGCCTGAGTGTCAAATAATGGAGTGATTCGTTCTCTTGCAGAAGCTAAAGCATGGCTAACGTACTGCTACTGTTCATCTGGAGTTATCTCAGTAAATATCGCTACTGCTGAAACTTGAGCTTTTTTAGCCCATGGCAGGTGAAAGTGACAGGAGCTGTAGGCGTGTGGCTGGCACATAGCAAGCTGGTCAAGGCTAGCGACACAACTTTAGGCCAACCCCACAAACAGCATAGAGATTGTCACAGGTGAGATCCCTGTGCAAACACAGCCGTGTTCAATTGCTGCAAGATGACCATGCATAAATAACAAGGGCTGATTTGAATTGGAATTAGAAATAGAATTTGAATATTTGTATAATCCTGAAGCAAATTGCCTAATTCACAACACAGTTAGACAAGAACAAAAATAAAAATTCCACAGTGCAGCAGACAACAATTCAGTTTTAATAAGTATAAATGTATAAAATATAGAGATGGAAATAAGTGAATGAATATGAAAATAAGGCCAGTAGTAAGGTGTGAGTTTAGAGCTTTTGCTGATAAAATATTGCACAAAATGAAAATAGATGTTGATAAAAAATAACTATTGCATATATGCCCTGAGTGATTAACAGTGGAACAGTCTGACGGCCATTGGAAGGAATGATTTTCTGAGGCATTGCAGGACTTGGAATATTTAATGTTCCTCAGAACCATGTAAGGTGGGTTTTCTAAAAGTAAGTCCCCTAAAGAGCCTTGTTTGTCTGCAACTATAACCAGGTGCCTACCGACACGCAGTTAGCTTCAGCTTGCTGTTAGTCTGTCGGATGTTATATTTCACACCTGGCCATCACAGTCAAAGAAACCAAAATGTCACCTTCTATTAAGCAAACCGCCACTTACCGTTGTCCTTGAGCATCGCAGCACAAAACAAATGATGAACGGCTACTGGTCGAGCAATGGGTCACCTGTCTTAATCTCAGATTTTGTTTTTGACTGAAAACACATAACTGCAAGGGCTCTCTTGGGAGCATCTGACCTCACGGGTCATCAGGCTTGCAATTTTAATGACTCATAATGAGGGTGGTGTGGAGGGTGAGCAGATCACACCATGGCCTCCTACCTCCACAATTGTAGACGTTATTAATGTTCCTTAGTACTGTGTGTTTGGAGTTTGCATGTACCCCCCCGTGATTGCATGGATTTCCTCCCACAGTCCAAAATCATGTAGTTGAATCAGTGTCTAAATGTACTATTGCCTGTGATTGTATGTACTGCAACGGACTAGCATCTCATCGTGGGTTCGCTCTGCTCCACACACTGTTTCCTGGCTTAGGATTGCAGTAGTTGTACGTTTACATTAACAGTCATGGAAATGTAAAGGGTGAATATAAGGCAACCATTAATAATGTTAGATATGTTTGTGTTTTACACTAAGTTTTTCTCCCTTTTAAGGCAGTCCAGAACCGTTGTGTCTTCAAGGCTTGGTAAGCTTCTTATTTTATTTCTATGAGAAGAAACAAGAATAGTGGATAGAGGAATTTAAAATACATAATTGTACACTTTGGCAGGCGGGTGGGGTCCGTGTTCTGTCAAAAAATGCAGCTGGTGGGAAAAAAATGTTTGCTCTTACCTCATGTAGATACCGACCTGGTAAGGCCTTGGTTTTAGCATCAGGCTTGAATTAGCAATTAATCAAGCAGCACAAGCTTTGTTTCATAGCAACGGTCCTCATTAAGTGCTTCCTCGTCAGGTTCTAAATTCAGCTGAGTGCCCTTGGGGCGAGCAGACAGTGCTGAGACGTCTAACACTGGCAGGATGAAGAAATTAGAAAATTGAGAGATACAAAGATTGGGAAAATAGATACAGCTAAGTCACGAATGGGAAAAACTGGGCAACAGGGTATTTCAATGAATCTGTGTGTTGTTCAGAAGCTGCAGGTAGAGTCATTGTTCATCACGGTGTTCCCCAAAGACTGGTGTGGTCCTGAAGGTTGTGTTCACATTGCCGATGGTATTTCCACTGAGGTTGTCACGTGTCAATAAGAAATTTCCATGAATATACCCTGATGCTGTTTCATGAATCACCTCAGTGAGTAGGACCAATGAAGATATATACCATATCAGCATTTCCTCCATTCATTTGCATTCTGTTGTTCTGTGTTCTTTTTAGTTAAAATTTAATGTTTCCTTACAACATGGCCATTTTAAACAAATAACTTCCATTTCCCTCATCCTTATGTATGTGTGCAAAGGCAGGTGCACAAAGAAATCTCGGTGCTTTGTGTATGTAACTGTCGCCATGGCATCCATATCTTTACACAACCATTGTGTATGTGGCACCGAAGCACAAAGCGTGGAGAACAATTAATTAGCTGTCCCACGGGGAGCATTCATTGTGTGTAATGTGCAGGTGGAGTGTCCGTTGATCTATTTTCATTGTGATATGACTAAAAGTTCTCCATATGCCACAGTGCCTCAGGGGTATGCAAAACAACCATGGCCTTTTAAGATTAGCCTGTCGGCTAATCACCTACAAATGTTGTCTGGACTGTGTGTTGTCTTTATGGAGGAGCTTGCTCAAAGAGCACATCTTTGCCCTTTATATGAAGGATAGAAAGACCCATCCAGGCCTTTGGAGCCAATGCCCTTGCTGGCAGCTTTCTCCCCTCCAGCAGAGAATGGAGGACAAATACTTTTCATCAGTCTATCATACCACCTACTGCCGGCACATTCATCGAGAAAGAATCCCCGTTATCCTATTGAAGCAACACATCCAGCTGCCATCTCTAGCTCCTCAACAGTGCAACCAACACGGTCAATTTGACATCCAAAGTTTCTCCTCATGCCATTTCGGCTATACTAAGTGTTCTGATGTCTAACTAGACTCCCTTCTTTCCTTAAACAGCTGGTATGGTTCTGGGTGCCTAGTTCCCAAGGAAACATTACACAGCACAATGGCAATTTGGGGATAAATGCTACATGAAACCTTGTTACATCCCCGAATGAGTTTCCTTTGAATGCACTTGTTTTAGAATCACGGTTTTATTGCAAATACTGAAGCTCAAATAAGATTGCATTAGAAGTGGCAAATAGTATATGTCGTGCTAACAAACCAAAAAGCCAGACAAACAGTAGCCTTATGCTTGGTGTGGAACAGGACTGAAGAATGGAAGCCAGCTGTAGACGGTAAGGTACCAGCCCAGCATGTGGAGACCATTGAGTTCCTTGAACAGGGGTTAAAGCAACTCACTAATGGCTGTTTAGGTCAAAGTCCTTTGAGAAAGGCAATCTTAGGTGCGATCAGTATCAATGTCCTGTCTCAAACTCCCGATCATCTTACTCATTTCATGTCAAACGGTCCCCAATGAGCACTTGAAGAGAGTGTTACCTCAATAATACCCAACTTGTATTAAAAACATACATTTTTTCACATTGGCGTTATAATACTTGATGTGGAGGCAGCTCGGTCTGGATTCTGTCGTTATTCCAAGATGTCAACTACCTTCTTATATTTGGCAGGAATATCAAAACTAAAGTAACTTCTTGTTAAATGTGTCTTTTGCAGGTATTTTTGGCTTTTAGTTCAAACCTCATTTAGTTTTCATATTATACTGAAATATGCCTTTTAGTTCATGTCCTTGTACGTATATATTGAGTAAAATCATGTTGAGATGGCTTTAGACCCACTGGCCAAGAAGAAGAGACTATATCACCTCTCTACTGACACCCGTCTCAGGGGACAACCTGAAACCCCTCTGCCAGGCTGCTTACTCTACTGTGGTTTTTGACTTTACAAGACTAAAGGGTAAAGACCACAGGGGCAGCGAGGACTCAGACAGTAAGTCAGTTTGGTGAAATGTGTTATCTCATGTTAACTTGTCTTGAGTATATTCCTAGTTTCCTCTAACGGTTTTATTTTCAATACTTAAAAAATGTGCACAGGTAATTTTATAAAACAAATGGATGTACTGTTGTGTAATTGGATGTAACTTAAAGTCCGTTACCTGCCATCTTCCATCTCGTGGATGGACTAATTATTTTTGCGACAGAAGCTCAACGCATTGTGGAGTGATTGGTCCAAATTATATTTCTGACGTGTCTGATTTATTTAGCGTTTACGGCGTTGAGTGTCCATTTAAAAATACATGTGCTTGCGGATGCTGTCGGACCTTGCTATTGGAGGGAGACGTGGAGGAGAGGCATAACTGCATCACGTCAAAGGGATGTGAGGGAGGGCTCAGAACGGAGTGCTGGGTGTGTGTGTATGCGCGCGTGTGTGTGTGTGTGTGTGTGTCTATGTGAAACGGGGGGGGGCAAGGACAGAAGGGTGGGGGGTATCGATGACATCACCCTCCAGCTTCCAGCACAGCCAGCTGTGGTTTCTAGAAGCGGAACTGAGAAGCGGTCCTGTGGTATCACACACAGTGCAACCACCAATTTTTTTTTGGGGGGAGGGGGGGGATTTTAAAACGTATTCTCAGCGAGGCAAACCCGGCAGCTTGGATCGTTGGCAGAAGCGATATAAACGGGATTATTGTACGTGATAAATTGCTTTTTCATAGGACGACGCGAGTAGCGATGTGTATATGCACAACAGTAATTAAAAAGGAGCATCCTTAACGACAAAGGTAAGGAGCATCTTTGTAGGACGGAGTAAGATGCACGCCCGGTATATCTAATATCCTTTAACCGGAGAACCGCGCCCGCTGCAACTCGGTGCCACGCTTCTCAGAATATGGGGCGCAGACGTGGGTTTGTGGATGAGAGCTGTGCACCTCCGTGCTTAAGGACGGAAGGAGAGTGGTGAATGAGAACAAAGCGTGAGTATCCGCTGGCAGCCGACACCATGACTGTGGAAGTCCGTTTAGTCGTCGGCTGCGTTGAAGTGATGCGGCTGAGTTCGGTGAGGATGAGGAGTGGAACTCCGCCGCAGATCGGACTGATGCCTCCACAGCCCCGGTCGGTTCGTCGCTGCTTGCCTTTCACTGTCTTATTGTTCGGCTGGATGTGTGTGAAACGCAGGACGTGATATCCTCAGTACAGCAGATCTTTATACTCTCATTGCTACTTTCGCATCCATATTCAGAAGCCGCTCTCGTATATACGGCGTTGAGAAAATGGCACAATAATATTATCTGTTTGAATCGATGGTGGAGTTACGTTTCTAATAGCCTGGATAAATAAGTCTGATGATATAACCGGTTATCTCCCTGACAATCTGCTGGGTGGTTTACAGACAACATAATTTTCAAAGTAAGTTAGACATGATTTTCCGGCTGAAGATATCAATCCTATAATCTGTTAATGAGTGTCGTGGGGACCATGGTTGAATAATCTGCAATTGCGCAATGTACCGAAGATTAGTAGTCTTAACTTTCGAAATGTAGCCTAATACAGAATAATTACAGCGCGAGCTTTAGTCGTAAATGAGATTTTGGTCGGGATTACTTTTAGTGAAAGGCTTCGTAATCGAATTTCTCTTCACTTGCTCAGTTTGATTATTGACGTTTAAACTATTTGACATGTAATTGTATTTGAGCCACGTGAATAACTTTTTGGTAAAAACCGTTAGCGTCGTTAAGTTCTCCTTAGAGCAAATGCTGGTGACGGTCAGACGGCATGGTTCAGTCCCCAGGCAGCTTTTGACAGGCAGATTGTGTGTCCTGTTCTGCTCTGGACGATGCGGCACATATCTGACATGCAGTATAATGGAGTTCCCCATCTTACAGAGGGTATTTATGATACTGTAACGCTGAATTGATCTGCAGGTGATTCCCGTCCGCACGCGCCGTGAGCTGTCCGCGGTCCGAGGCGCGCTCGCGCTCAGCTGTCAGACTGGCTGCTCTTAGCCTGGTGTGGAGCTGCAAGCTGCACTTTAACATCTTTATTCTCTGCCTTTACTGGCACATTAGCTCTGTCGGTTGAATTTGATCGGACGTCATTTCGCCTTTTTTAAACGGCACCTCCACACATTAATTACATGATCTTTCTAAGGTGGTTTGGATGTTCCCCTCCTGGGACAAATCTTACATGATGGAAGAGGGGCGCATCACACTGGGGTATCTTATCAGGAATGCATCAATGGACTCTCACAGGAGTGGGCAAAGAACCGAATCTGCATGTGCTGAGCATCGCCTTTTGCCACATTGATCCTTAGATGTCCCTTGCAATGCGCAATATTTCAGTGGGCGGCTCGCCGACCCAACAAAGTAATCCATAAAATAAAATAAAAAAAAATATGTCATTTAATGAGAGTAAAGAAGGCTTTCTAAGAAAACGAAGGGTTATGTTTATCCACTTTGTACAGATTTATTGCTTTCCTCTGGGCTCGTTATCTTAGCTACGGTAATATTTCATTTCGCCGGTAGGAAGGTGAGCTTATGATTTGGTAGGTGTCGATGTAACGCTTCACCGTCTTCCATGTTACTGCATTTAATAGTCTCACAGAATGCGTCATCCTGCAATGAAATACAGAGTCGGGGGATCGTCGAGATCTGCAGGTAGCCATTTGTTTTGGACTTTGGGCTTGGTTACAGGTGTGGCAGCCTGTATCTCTTCCATATGGCCAGTGCAACCCCTAACTGTGAATCGTGATTATGGGGAACGCTTAAAGTGATATCCTGTATACACACACACACACACACACACACACACACAAGGACGTTTTAACAGGTAAGGAATCGGACGATCAGTGCCACGCTGAGAAACCTAAATCTCTCCAGATATTACAAAAACTGGATGAAGTAATAAAGTAAATTTTGGGGCGTGCGGCGGACAAGCGAGCGCTCAGATGCACTCTGTGGTCAAAAGAAACCCGAAGGCAGCGGTGGGTTAATCCTGCTAATGTATTTAAAGATGATCGGATATACCACAGTTTAATAAAAACGACGGAAAGAGCGATCCAGGAAGCCAAGGTGTGCATCTCGGTTTGTTACGTAAAATTGTGTCAACCCTCGGCGCCTGAGAAGACTCGTATCGAGTTAATCTGGATCAGGGCTCAATCTGGAGGCGATACCCGCTTTTAAAAGCTGCATGACGAAAACTGCTGTTATATTTACGCAAATAGCGCATTCATTCATAATTTAATTAATTTATTTTTATTTATAAATAAGAGTACTTCTCCCAGCTGGTTTCAGCTGACACCTAAATTCGGTCAAACAATCGATTATTTTATATATAAAAAAATATATATCTCTATAGCAATAACAAGTTTGCACTAACGGAAACAACAGAAATATTAAAACCATGATTGTACAACGTCTATTGCGTTTGTGATCGATGGGAAATCTGAACACTGAAGTCTGACGCCTGTCGGACACCTTAATAAACGCCTTGGCCTGTCAATGTTAACACAACAGGCCGAGTCATCCGGATGCTTCTGTGCACATCTCCCTTTCGTGCTCAACTGTCTCTCCTTATTAGCATTATTAAGTCAGAAATCTGGTGTTCCTCCTCTTCCCTATAAAGGAATGGCAGCTCTGCTGATGATGACACTGATAGGCAACTTCCATTCCCTTTTTTTAGTTACAGCTGGCTATTAAATACAACCGCCAAAGGTCTGACCTTTCCGTATCAGGTATGAGCAAACACTTCTTTTTGTCAAAACCAATGGACCATTTTTTTTTTTTTGCCACGAGCTGAAATAAATGAAATGCAATATGCTGCATAAGTGATTAAAATGTTACACCCCTTGAAATTTGTTGCCGAAAGTTAATCCCACACCACTTTGTGGTTGGATTCAATAGCCCCCCTCTGATCTATCAACCCGATGTCCGGAATCGCATCGCACCCGCAATTCGGCAGAGGTCGTCAGTGTGACAGCGATGTAACCCCAGCTCTTTGTTCTGCCCCATAAGGGGTATCATTTGGTTCTGACTGGTGGCACAGCCTGGATTAGACTGTGGTCTTTCAGCTTCTAGGTGCTGCATCTTTCTCAGGCTCTTTGCGGGGAGCTTCCAGGTGGATATGAGTCACCAGCAGGATGCTCAGCTACTCTCCTGTACATTTAACAGTCTCGACACTGATGCATCAGATCTTAAAAAAAAAAGAAAATTAACGACAAGGCCCTTTAGCTGTAGCACTACCTGAGTAAAACTGAACCAATGTCAAAGACAAACGCTCTGGACTGGTTATGTGGACTTGGCGCTCACAGTAAGACCCCCTAATTACCAGATGCCAGTTCTTATGTGCCACTTTCTGATTATTGTTGTTCCATTCCTTTTTCTGCAGATTTTAGTTTCATTGTACATTTGCCTGATTTATTTAGTACTTCTGTGTGTGGGCCTGGCTTTTCTTCACTTGTGCGTTGCTTCAGACAAAAGTGTCTGTTATATAAATACATGTAACTGATTATGTGTGATTCTGTTTATGTAGTCATGTCATATGTTGTTATGCAGTATGTAATTTATGTAGTAATATCAAAATAACATCATATCACAGTACGTTTTACGGAGCAGATTGCTCTCATGCTTTTTACACGGAGCACTGTATGTTCAGAGAAATGGATTATTTAATAAAAATATTGGAACTAGCCTGTTTCATTTACAATATGCAGAGTTCTTAAGGAATATGATGAAAAGTTCAAAGCATTAGAGGTGTAATTAGCTATTTCATAAAGTTTAAGCTGCACATTTTTAGAATGTCATGACTTGGACTTTGCATGTGCTGTTGCATGCATTTGTGCTGTTAATTTCCATTTGTAAGTTTGATGTCAAGAATAGTTTATTAATGTTTATTGACCCCACTGTGTAGAATTTCGAGAATATGGACCTTCGGTCCCAGTGCCACGCGGTCTGACAATTTAATGGTTTTGACGTGTTCCACGGTTACTCAGAGGATATACGGTGATGGGTGGTTGTATTGGCCGGCAAGATTGGTTACGGCTTTCTTGTATCCAGACAGGGGAGTCAAGCACATTGTCTTATCAAGGAATTAGATTTCCCGAAGGCTTTCCTTTGGGGAAAAAAAATGGGACTGGACACTGGATGGCAAAGGCAATATTTTTCATTGAAAATCTCATAAGCTTTCAACTGAAGCCAATGCAGACAGGAAGGCAGTAATGGAAAGTGAAAAGGGGGGTGTGGGGGGGTGAAAGGTCTTGATTAGCGCAGTTCAACTGCACAATCGATAAAAAAGACAAGAAAACCATTCCAGTTGATAGTAGAGACAAAAAATACATAACACCTTAATACAGAAGTCCAGTTCTGCTAAACATTAAAAAGGACATGATTTTCCCCAGTTGGCTGTGAGAGGAGCGTCTGGAGACACTTTGTGCAGGCTGTCAATCAGTAGAGCAAGGCCTAGTGAAGCTAAAAGTTAAATACTTATAGCTAGGATCTTGTAATAAGTTTTTAAAGGTTGAGGGAAAACATTATATCGCCGTTATTTTAACAGTATCAATTAATAAATATTATTGTCTCCCTTCTCACATTCAAACATATTCTGCTAATCAGGCTGTTTGTTGCTGAATTTTGTTTATGGCCGAGATGAAAGTCTGTCTGTTTTCGTTTCTGGAATTAAATTGCTCCAAGTGCAGCCCTCAGCTGCTTGATGAGATTGCTGATGAATGAGGCCTAATGTCTGAGACAGGTACTTAACTAAGTGGGAATTTGCTAACTGGGGAAAATCATCTAAAAAACGGTAATCAAAAATTTCAAGTCAGAAATGACTTCTGCTCAACAGTCTGTGTGTGTCAGCCCATATGAGGGTGGATATAATGGATGAATGCAAACAGAAGAACAACATAGATAATGATTTAATGGATAAATAGATGGCATATACATCATGAATCAATAAATGGAGGATATGTGGAAGATGTGCTTTATAGATATATAGATGGTAAGTAGATCATTTCTAGAGAAATAGATAGGGTGGGACAAATATTGCCAGCATTGATTGGTAGTTCTGTATACTCCCACCCACATGGGTTTTGAAGCCTCATTTAGCGCCAGCGTTGATTGGTTACTTTGGGATACTCCCACCCACCACAGGTTTTGAAGTCTCGTTTGTCCCATCACTAGAAATAGATGGTATGTAGAGGACATGCCATGTAGATGTAAAGGGAATATTTAAATTGTGTTCATATATAAACAATATGTATGGGGCAACTTGTACTGATGTATAGATTGATGTTTTTTTTCTTAAATGGTGGATATATTAATAATAAATTATAGTAGGATTAAAACACGTAAAGAGATTATTTATGATGTATGGATACATTGAATGGTTGATTGAATAATAATAATATATACAGTATATATTATACATTTTTCAAGGAAATAAGGCTTTTAGGTTTTCCCTGTTTCTAAAAAATGAATGTATTTAGATCAAAGGTAACATGCTACAATTTATATATTAAACCCAGCACTTTGAATATGTACATATACATAAACTGTCATGTATGTTTGCATATTACGTTAAAGGCGGGTGGACATTGCTTGTGTATATAGAGAAGAGTAATGAAGGACATTAAGGAGTGTGAATACTGATCATGTGATACGTGAATTTCTAGACCGTAGTTTAATGGGTGCTTGTACAATAATTGGTAGATAGATGATGGATAATGGATGGATAGGAAAGAGTGGGGCATTAAAATGATTATGGGTGGAGGGAAATGGATGAGGGTGGAGAACAACTTTAGTTAATGAAGGAGTGTGGAATTTTGGCTGGCCATGATCCCTCTTCAGGGAATTGTTATCAGAATAGTATTTTGCAAGGATGTAACGATGATTTAACAGAAATAAGGTGTACACGGTGACTTTAGAGGGCAGTAAACCATGCAGTATTTGCTTTAGTTGCATTTTTTGTGTCTTTTCCTGTCTATTATTCAGAGTGTCAAGGGCCCCAAAAACTGTTTGTTTCAAGTTAAACTGCATGTTAATGTTGCTGCTTGTGAATGATAACAGGCAAGAGCGCTTTGTGCAATTTAATAAGTGCCGAACTATTTCCTCCTACCTTTCTCCGGCTTGTAGGGTGTGCTGTATATGTCCAGTGACATCAGTTCTGGGATTGTCACAATTATCTTGCCTCGGCTGGATTAACATCCTGATGGCTTGATAGTAATAAGTACTTATGGCATAGCTGGGGATCCTTGTTGGGGGATACTTTGGGAATTCAGGAGAAAAAGGGTGAAAAAAGCTGTTCTTTTTTGTTCCAAACAATGAAGAGTTTATAACGATGGGGTAGCTGAAGGTTTTGTTATACTGAATTATAGGACAAGTGAATGACTGAGTCAACTGCATGTCGCTCACTTTGCTGGCAATGTGTGTTAAAGTGTTCAGTTGTATAGAGGTGCTCTGAGAAACAGGACAAGAGTCCAGGACGGCACTTTGTGTGGGTGGACAGTACTGTGTAGTGAATGTGTTTTATAACGCCTAGTCAGAAAAAGTTGGGACGGTATGGAAAATGCAAATAAAAAAAACGCAGTGATTCTTTACTTTGACCTTCTGCACACATTACAAGGGCATGGCTGTGGAAGAAGAGGGTACGGGTACCGGACTGGCCTGCCTGCAGTCCTGACTTGTCCCCAATAGAGAATGTGTGGAGAATTTTGAAATGAAAAATGCCACAACGACAACCCCGTACTGTTGCACACCTTAAGACGTGTTTGGAGGAAGAATGGGACAAAATAACACCTGAAACGCTTCATCGCTTGGTATCCTCAGTGCCAAAACGTCTTCTAAGTGTTGTGAGAAGGAATGGCAACCATTACAAAGTGGTAAATGCTTTACCATCCCAACTTTTCTTGGAATGTGTTACAGGCCTGAAATGCAGTAATGGATGTATATTACCAAATGAAATGACGTTTACCTGACAAAACATGAAATATCATGGTTTCAGACTGTCTGCAATGAAATGAAAGTCAAAATGGTTGTCGCAAACGCGTATCTCAAGGTCTAAATGGGAGTCTATTAAATTTAAGAAAAACTGCATTTTTTTTTTTTTTTTTTTCATTTCCCATACCGTCCCAACTTTTTTTGATTTGGGGTTGTAAAAAGAGTGAATGTGGGTGTAGTGTGATAATGGGTTAGGGTGCAGGGTAGAAGTGAAAATGGATGTAGTGTAATGATTGATTAGGATGTAGGGTAGAACTAATATAGGATGTAGCGTAATTATGGATTAGGGCATGGGGTTGAAGTGAGTGAGGGTGTAGTGTGTAATCAGATAAGGGTGCAGGTTAGAAGTAAAAAAGGGTGTAGTGTAATGATGGATTAGGGTGTAGGGTAGAACTGATATAGGGTTTAGTGTAATGATGGATTAGGGTGTAGGGTAGAACTGATATAGGGTTTAGTGTAATGATGGATTAGGGTGTAGGGTAGAACTAATATAGGGTTTAGTGTAATGATGGATGAGGGTGTAGGGTAGAACTAATATAGGGTTTAGTGTAATGATGGATTAGGGTGTAGGGTAGAACTCATATAGGGTTTAGTGTAATGATGGATTAGGGTGTAGGGTAGAACTGATTTAGGGTTTAGTGTAATGATGGATGAGGGTGTAGGGTAGAACTGATATAGGGTTTAGTGTAATGATGGATGAGGGTGTAGGGTAGAACTGATATAGGGTTTAGTGTAATGATGGATTAGGGTGCAGGGTAGAACTGAGTGAGGCTGTAGTGTCAGAATGGATAAGGGGGCAGGGTAGAAATTATAAAGGGTGTAACGTAACGATAGATTAGGATGTAGGGCAGAAGTGGACTAGGTGCAATATCCCAATAAGGTGATGAAGGTTCAGTGCTGAAGCAGGGAGCAAAGAGGAGTGCCAGAAGCTAGAGAGCGTCACGAGACCGAGACAGATGTGTTTTTCTTTCAGGGGACAGTTAAATAAAAGCTATTCGTTTAGCTATGGATGATGGGAATTCTAGCACAAAGAGGAGACAGGGACATGTTGAAATGGTGTGCATCTCCAGGCCCACGTGAACTGAGAACATATCTAACTCGCTATGAAAAATGAAAACTATAATATGCCAGAATTTAGGTGCGTTGTTACTTTTGATCCATTACTCCTGGCTGCTTTATTTATACTTTATACATAGTGCTGTGGTTGATTCTGCTTTTGCTGTGCTTTTCTAACCCCCTGGATTCACCCTCCTTGCTTCTTTTGTTGAGCAGTCCCAGGGACTTAAAGGGAGAGTTGAAGTCTAGTTAAAGGGTATTTATATCTTTCGTCACTTGTTTGGGTGAAGAGGACATGACAAAGAGGTTGGTTGTTTATTACCGCCCAGCTAAGTGCTCTCGTGCTGCCTTCCAAAGCAGGTTTCGGATGGATAATGCATGTCCTTAAGGGTTCTGTGACTAAACTTGCTAGAGGTTCTCCAGACTCCTCTCCTGCAAGCACATTTGACCATCTTTTAGTCACCGTGTGCATTCACTAGGCCTCTGCAAACAGGATTCAGTATTGCATTAATGGCAATGGTTGTCGCAAACGTGTATCTCAAGGTCTAAATGGGGGTCTATTAAGCATATGGTCAGCGTCAAGACAAATGACGATTTTCCCAGTTGTGATTGCATGGTGCTTCACGTTAAGGTCTTGCTGTTTCTTTGGCAGTGTCGGTGTCTTCCATTAGAGGGGGCTGGAAACAACAGCCAAAGAGTGTGCAGAACCACACCTCAGTGTTGGTGAACTGAGATGCTGATGCTGCTATGGTAACACCCATTACTTGGTAACTGTGTGCACTGGCTGCTTTGGTTTGGCTATCTTTCGGTTACCTTGGGCTACCATTCGTGCTTAAAGGTTCCTTCTCCATACCTACCTAATAATTTAAGTTGCAAAACAGGGTAACGAAGAGACCATATAATGATTTATTTAACAGACTGAAAAAATAAAATATGTTCATTGGCCTACTAATTCCAGGGTTAAAGGAATGATTGATATTGAGTTGGCTGAATTTTTTTTTTTTTTTACCGATTTGCCTGATGTGAACCCATGTCCAAATTCCAGCTTTGTAGCATATATGGAAGAAATCTGCATAATCTAGACCATCTGTCATATGTGCAAGTTCCTAATTCTGCAGAATACTCATGCCTGGCTTATTTTGCGGTGAGTTCATTACATTATGCAACTGTTTGATATCTAACAGATGTAAGCATACACACACATGCGTACATGCACACACAGAAACACACACAAGTTAATCGCTCCATTTTCATGTCTCCTGGCTGTGTACTCTCTTTACAAGAAGTAAATGATGCATGTTTCCCACATTTTGTTAGTATTATTCTGAAGAAATTATATTTTTGTTTGATTTTTAAGCCCTAAGGATTGAAAAGTATACATAAAACACATTGATTAGTGTGCTGTACAATTATGCTGAATGCTTAATAGTGGGCTGATTGGTGTTGATGTGTTGTTTTCTGATCGGCACCTGACGTGTTGTTTTAAACCCCAGTCGCCTTACCCTGTTTTGGGGGCGACGTTTTGATAGTCTAATTTGTAAGTGATGTAGCTATGACTTGCTCCTCGATCCTTGCTCCTGTCTTTTTTGTTTTTTTAAGACAAGCCTGGTGTAATTTATCGTCATGTGTAAAAGCTCCTAGGTGATATAGTCAAGACCCGCTCTCGACACACTGAAATACAACCTCATAGATCAAACGTGTTTGTTTGTCTTTAACTGTTTCGAGTTGTATGCATCACATTTTCCCATGAAGGTTTGATGGTTTACTGGAATTGGATTTCAGAGAGACAATAATGTGAGTAAGTCAGCCAAGTAGTCTAATCCAGGCGGATGGCTCAGAGGCAGCAAGTACCAGGCAAGGTAACATGAAGGACGAGCATCTGGTAAGTCCATGGGGGTGTGTGGAGTATTCTAGACTTGATCAGGGTGTTGCAGTCCGTGATGTCAGGCGAAGCATTCTTGCCAAACCTCAGACAAAAATTGTCGCTGCCACCTAAAGCTTTTGTCAAAAAAAAACTATCGTACTGTGTATTGTTCTCCATGTCCTTTGTCTTTGATGTATTTATCAAATATTAAGATCTTTCTTTTGAACACTTAAGTTCCAACCTTCAAGATAACCTTAGGATGCATTCTCGCTGAACGTGGGCGTCATGCCTTGACCTTACAACGTTCGGAATTTATGTCCACAAACGTTTCTTATTGCCTGTCCCTCCTTTTATCCCTCATATTTTCCAGAAGTGAATTAGGGAGGATGAACTGCTACACTTTCGCCTCTCTTTGTGTCATTTCCTTTGTGGAAAAAAGACATAAAATGGAAGACCATTAATGTTTAAATGACTGTGGTTTCACCCTTAGACTTTTCAGCTCATTAGCAGGAAAAATACACTCTTAAAGAGCAAGTGAGATAGACAATAGGGCAGGAGACAATGCACATGATAATGGATAGTGATGGGACAAATGAAGTTTCAAAACTCATGGTGGGTGGGGAGTATCTCGAACTGCCAATCAATGCTGGCTATCGTCAGCATTGATTGGTAGTTCAGGATACTTCTGCGCACCATGGGTTTTGATGCCTCACTGAGCACCAACATTCATTGGTTAGTTTAGGATACTCCCACCCACAACAGGTATTGAAGCCCCATTTGTCCCGTCACTAATAATGGATATAATTTTGTGGTACTGTTGCTACATAAAGGACCTGATTGTACTCATGAAAGTGGTGTGACAGGCACCTCAGTGTTCTGGTACTGGTTTTAGGTTACCATACCTCTCCAGCCCCATTGTGCCCCCGTTCGCCTCAACGACCTCTTCCGCCAAGGTCAGAAATATTGTGATGCCATTGTATGGTGCAGGCTTACTGCATGGCTCACACGCACATAAGTACAAGTAGAACTTGGCGACCCAAGCTCATTTCTAGTGGCTGACATCATTACCCTTGTTTTGACAGGTTTCATTTACTCATTTTGTAACCATTCATCAAGTGGAAGGATGAACTGGACTTGGCAATAATGGCCACTGAGACTCAAGAGCTGTTCTGACGTACGCGGGAGTGACCTTGTTCCATTAAAGCGTGATCGATCATGAGACCGCCTCCCTAAAGAGTCCGCTCATCCCGTGTCTGCTACAGAATGATGGAACTGCTGTTATGGGCATTGGTGGCAAATGGTGAAAATACTGACAAGCTGATGTGTCTGCATTTGGTCCTTTCTGGTGTTCTGGGACTTATTTCTATTTTGAGGTCAACAAATCAAAATAAAAGATTGTGCAGTCTTGCTTGCTGTCCGCATTTACTACCAATTTCTTATTTTTTCCTCATCATGTAAGTGTTATCCAAACACTGTAGGTTTTCCTGTTCAGCTTAAAAGGAGTTCAGTCTTGCTGATTTTCAGATAAATTAACAACAAAAAGTGCAGTTGCTCTTTAATCTAAATTGCATCATTCATTCTATGTAATTTGTCACCTGGAATGCCTCTAAATATCCTCTAAATCCTGTTCTGTCATCTAGTAGATGCCCGCCACTGGTTTCTGCTAAACGTAAGAGCCCAGTAGCAAATGAAATACATTTTATCTCAAAAATGGGCAAAGAGCAATGGAAAAGCAGACTCCATCTGCTGATTCTCTCTGCACGTTAACTGAAATCACATTAAAGACTTGTTGGTTTTACTTGAACCACTGTAGCCAGATGTTACTTTTTTTCCCATTTCATTAGTGCATTTCTTCACAGCTTCTGTGGTCATTTTGCCTCGGTTAATGCTTTCCCAGCCCTGGGAATGTTCTGCCTGAGGCTGGTATGGGATCCGGTGTTATGACAAACTGTCATTAGTTGATTTGGGAACTCAGGATTTGTTTATCTGCCTGAAGTGGCTCTGTTTGGGCGGCCATGTTGGATCTTACGTTGGTGAAGGACAGCGGGTTCCATATTCCCTTGGCAAGATCAGACATGCTAGTTCTCGAATGAAGGACACAAACATAATTGTACCAATCGTGGCAATGGTCATCTACTTCATACGTGGTTGTCACTGCTAGTACTGTCTCTGTCAGTCAAAAGCTCCTGGAGAGCAGGGAATAAGATCAGAACATCTCTAAGCTGGCCCACAGTGAAGCTGAAAGACCTTGAACTTGATGCAACAGATCGGCCTGTGCAATGTGTTTTGATGAGTTTGTTACCCTGAAAATATAATAAGAGCTAGTGGAGTATAGGTATCAGTCTGTATTGACCTCTGTACAGTGAGCCCTTGGGTCTTTTACAATGTCATGTAGTTGTGAGTTAAATACCCAATCTGCTGATCCTCTTTGTGTCCAGATGATGATTATTGATACCAAGGTCCACCTGAAACCGGTTTGCTGATACAGGGCACTACATTAATACATCTCATCCAAAACCATACCCCATTTATGACTGGAAAGGTTTTTCATTGCTGCAAGTCAACACTCCTCTTGGACCCAATTAGTGTTTAAAAAGGTACTACTTTACAATTTTTCCATTCAAAATCTTTTGGGATAAAAGGGAATTGAAAAGAATGATGTAAGGCATCATTTTTTAAAACCCATCTACTGATACTGATAGAATATGATTGGGTCATTTAGACGAATGTGTTTGAAGGCAAATCACTGTGATATATTTATTTTTTTCCGCTTTCCCATCATTCAATTGTCTATTGGAGTCGTCACTCAGTAGCTGGAATATGAATTCAGCAATTATGGTAAGGCAAGAATCTGAGTGCATGAATAGCAACTATGATGAGGGGAGAATGTCTACAGAGGGATTTGTTGGAAAGATAAGCAGGATAGGTGCAGATTCACCGTGCTGTCAGGATGAATGACAAGTCAGGCCAAGAAGCCTTGAAGTGTTTGTGAAGGGGCAATGAGAGCGCAAATCAGCCACGTCCCAGTTTCTGAAGAAGGTAAGGATGGAGTGTGGATAACTAGCCATCAGGTTTCCCCCCTGCATATCTTCTAGCTAAAGGCAGAGAGAGAGTCTGATGGTGAGTGCAGTGGTGGGGATTCGTTCTTCATCTGGAGGCCTCAGTTTGATGTTTTTTCAGATAACTGCAGGTTATTCTGACTCCTTGTTGGTCTGGTAATTAATTATTCAGAGGGGGCCTTATTGTGCTTAGAAGGGAAGCCTTCTCCAGGAAGACACTCACCCGAGTCTTTGCAAATTTTATTTGTTGTTCTCGCTTCGCGTGTTGCATCCCCTAAGTATTCGTGTTTGAACACCTTTGACATTTGTTCAGTTGATAGTCTTGACTGTCATTTAAGGAGCCTAAGAGTCAGTCCACGCTGTTTGTTTGGTGATGCATTTTAAGGCTGCCTGCAGTCACTTGGGCTGCTTTTTTTTTTCTTTGCAAGTTATGTACTGCATTGCACAGAATGTGGTTTCTGAAATGCGAACAGAGCTGGAGGCAGAAATGCAGGGCGTCGGGGTACTGTTGGCTGCAACTGAATGAATCGGGCTCTTAGTCGTGACCTCTTGTATTGAGAAGTGAGGTCATATCATGAAGAAACCCTTAATGTGGCTACATTGGTCAATGGAGCTTTAATTGACTGCAGTGCCAAAAGGGTGTTGGGGGTGCATGGCAGATGGTCCTTTATTATCAATCTTTATTCCATGTAATCACATGTACACATGACATTGAGCAAAGATTCATCAGTTGACCAGCAAGGAACAGGTAATACAGAGCAAAGATGGGAATTGGAATCACATGGACATGAATCAACCAAGATTTTTAAAGCCCTTTAAAGGATCATGACACAGTTATTCATATGGGTGTGAGCTATTATGAAACTCCTTTGTCTGATGAAACCAATGAATGAACCTCATTATTTAGAATTGAACTAAATATTTTTATCTGAATGATTTGCCTTTGATGGCTCCTTTGGATGTGTCACCTGCTTGTGTTGCTGTCCGACCCGGACAACTGCTGTGATGGCATAGGCCTGAGGTGCTCCTGGATGCCTCCTATCCCACCTCCCTTTGGCCTCAATTCCTCAGAAAATATTAAGTGTCTCTCAGCTTTTCCCCTGTGAGCATGTACATCTGTCCATAATTGCTCACCCATTCCTGTACATTTGGTTCATACAGGATTCCTGCATGTTTTTGGGCATTCCGGCTTGTGGTAAAATGTCCATCTGACTCTTAGAATCTAAAATATCCTTGCAGTGAGAGAGCGGTAGGCTGTCATTCATCTGAGTGCTTTATCTTAACACACGGAGTAGACTGACAGTGGTACCTTGCTTGTACTCGCTTGTGCTGTTATAAATGAAGCAGCTTTGTGTAGGCCAGTTGCTCAAGCTCTGGTTTTATTGCTGTGTGGGAGGGGATACTATCTCCTGTTAGCTAAAAAAAGCTTTTCACCAATTCCCAGCACAGGTTCTAGGCTGTTTTCAGGCCCCTCATCACTGTTTTAAGCCTAACTGACTGAAAGTGCCCGGTCAGTATTACACCGGTCCTTGACCCTTTCTCCGGAAAGCTCGCTGGCATGTTGTAAACACGGTGGGGGCATCAATGAAACCAAATGAGCAAAGAGAGCATTGGGACTTTGTCGATATCCAGGCTTAAGAGCAGAGAGATTAGCAGGGCCATTTCCGTAATGTTTTTATCCGCTGTTTCTGTAGCCACATCAGCAATAGCATTGATTTTTATACTTGTTCTATTAAATGCCTTCATCTTGACATGGCCACTGACTCATTTGGACAAGGAACTCTGTATTTTCATAGGGAGGGTCTGTCCAGCTGACTACCCAAGATGGCAAAACTCTGGCAATAAACACTGTCTATAAGGACAAGAGGAGGTTGTTCACCTGCAGGTGTCAGGATATCTCAACGATATGTCCTACCACTGTTTCTATAAAATGTTCTGAGGCCTCTTGGTGGGTGGTCTGATATCCGACATTTTTGCTTGAGACAAATGGCAGGGCCACACTAAAAGGTGCACTCCTGTCAGGTGTAGATGTCTTTTCCCCAGCAAAAACATCCCTTGCACCAGGCAGTGCTGAATCAACTTGTCCGCTTGTACATTTTAAAGCTGTGGGGTCCAGTAGTGGCAGTCCACAGCTGAGATAAGTGAGGCCGCATTTAATGTACATTTCAGAGTATAACCACATCACTATAGAGACTGTCCAATTTGCATGTTTCCTGCTACTGCATTGAAGCACTCAATGATAAGTTCAGGGTTGGGGCTGCCGTTCAGAGTGGGATTAGGGAGAGCCATTTGTCCTGTTCTCCTGCTGAAGTGTGCTGTCAACCCTGTCGGCTTGTCACATGGCCCTCACTTAATAGGCTCAGCTGTGTTGTGATATAATATCGCATAGTACAATCTAACACGTCTGGAAGGCAGAACGACAGGTAGCGACGTGCTGGTTATCGCAGGAGCTCGAATGGCGCCATTCATCAAGTTGTTATCTGTGGTGCTCACAAATTTGTTAAAGTCACAAACAAAACTCTGCTAGGGTGACAGACACGCCCGCAATGTGTAGCATGGTCATATTTTTCCTCACAGCCGCCAGCAAGGCTAAATCATGTCTTCGTTTCATTATTCTGGCAGACTGCAGGGTGTCAAAGGGGAACAGGCTGCCAGTGAGGACGTACACATACTGTACTATTCTCCTCCCCTTATGCACATAAAGTTATGCGTTTCATTTTCGGGACCCCTCTTTGAAAATTGTCCAACAGCACTGAAGGCCGCCAAGATTACAGCTGTTTGGGTAACCCGAGTCCTGTTTTAATTTGTCTTCCATACCCTGACTCTATGTTTGGACTCTCTTCATTGAATCCCAAGGTTTATGGATCTTTGAAATTGAACTGTTATTTTTTGCAAAATGATAAAAAAAAAACAACAGCACACAACACTGCCCTTCCCTGATTTGTTTTGCCAGCCTTTTTTGAGAAGGCTTGATGAGATTCCGGGATCGATAAATCTCTACAGAAAAAGGCATTTTCAAAGCAGACCGCCCACTGCCTCCCCTCTGTGTCTCTTGTGGACACGCCGCCTGTAGGACTTGCAGGTCACTAAGCCCCGCATATTAGAAAACAAGGGGCGTCTCAGCGGGACGACTGAGACACGGCCCCACCGCACGTGGGTGGACCCGCATACGGGCGCTGTGTGATTTCGCATCGGTGTGAGCGAAATGTGTTATAATCTCGCAGGGATTTTGGTAACCCGTCGGGGCAGCTGCCGGCCTCGGAGGACCTGGAATGTCACAGAAGATCAAGGGCCGAGTATCATTTTTTCTGCCGGCCGGCTGAGAGGTTAAAATGATCTGAGTCCGTGACATGCCAGGCTTTGGCACACGGCATGGAGAATGAAGGCTCAAATTTACGCCCCCCCCCACAAAATGGATCCAGCCTTTGGATGTTTTTCAGACTCTGGGGCTCGACGGTGTATCGGCTAACAGATGGAAAACATATTCTGCTTAATTTTACAAAAACATTTTGCTTATTTCACACAGATTAAAAAGATGTGCATTTTTAGGATTTCCTGTAAAATTCGCAATGCTGCCATTTTTATTGTTGTCGTGGAGGCTTAAAGGACCGAGTTCAGAAAAACATTACATACGGATTTAAGCCTTATTAAAGAGCCCAGAAAACATGGCGTACAAAAGCTAATTTCATTGGCTTTTGAGCAATCGGATCATTGCACCTTGAAATCCTTAGTTAGAGGGAGGATTTCCCTCAACCGTGTTTGGCGTCCAGCTGCCACGTTTTGAGGTGCTACAAAGTGGAGCAGTCAGAGAGTCTGCAGGAGCGCTCAAACTGGGATAATGTGTTAGCGCGCAACGCCTTGGACCGGGGTCTCCAGCAGGGAAAATGAGGCATCTTTACCCAGAATAAAGAGGCCTCGGGGTTTAGCCTAAAGAAGTTGATAGTGGATCCACACCTTGCTCTCACACCTACTCTTTGGGTGGACCACAATAGCTCTTCTCTGTATCGGCTCAGAATGCAGCCTTGACCCAAGCTTATTTTTTCCCAGCACTTTAGGGATGTCAGCTGACTAGAAGTCTACGGACAGTTGGGATAAAAAATAATTCCAGGTTGGCGGCTCCTTTGATAAGAATAGAGGTGGTTTAAGCCAAAAGCTTGTTTTGTATTTTATGTATTTTGCTCTGAAGTACCTTTTTTTAAAAAATAAAATTCCCGTACTAAAACATTTTCTGATTGTGAACCGTGTGCTAAATATCGTTACAGCCAAGGCTGAAGCAAGCATTCAAACTCCAAGCTGTAAAAAGGATCCAGGTACAAACTGAGCACACGTCTCTCATTCTATCTCCCATGATGCTGAGCTCACCCCTCCCAGTCCTTTTTCAGCTCAGAGAGATCCTAAAGGCTCCGTCTTCTAATTCCCTGGCCTCGAGGAACGCCTTTGGTGTTTCGAGTGTGTTCTGTCTTTTGATAAACGTAATCTACCAATGAAGAGATTACAAAAAAAACCCTTCGAAACAGTTGGCCTTTTTATCAGCCTTAACCGATACAGCAGGTACCGCTGTCCTCTCCATGCTTCCTGAGCCTCGGTGCTCAGTTCATCTGATGCCTGTGAATGATGTCCTTTACTCTACATGCTGCATATAGCTGTGCTTTTGCTTCAGCTTCCTCCTTCATTGCTGTATACTGTGCTGTTTCTGCCCGGCAATAGTGTCTGCTAAATAAACATAACATGTAAATGCATATGAGCCTTTAACTAATTGCAGTTGGTCTTTCTCCATCAGCATATATATCTATGTATATTATGTTAAAGTGGAAACACAGGTTAAACGTGCTATTTTTATATACCTCAGTGCACTTCCACAGTTAGCCCTTACAAAGTTGGAGAGATCCATCCATCCGTCCATCCATCCATTTTCCAAACCACTTAATCCTATGCAGGGTTGCAGGGTCATGGGGGGGGGGCTGGAGCCTATCCCAGGCATCCTGGGGCACAAGGCGGGGGGCACACTGAACAAGGTGCCAGCCTATTGCATGGCACAGTCACTCACACTCATACGCCCGATAAGTTGGAGAGATATAAACCTCAAATCATGTATGATTAAGTGTATAGTGGTCCTTGTACAGTCTCCTGCTCCAGGACCCCCGTGACACTAACCAGGAAAAGTGGTTGAAGATGGGTGGGTGTCATTTAGAATAAATAACTTTGCTAAACATCATAGCAGTTGCAAAATTCCATCTTACACTGTATAGTAGCACATTTTAAACCACTCAGCACTCGTGACCTATTGAGCTAAAAGGTACGTGTGCAAGGACAGAAATGCTAATGGGAGCCAAATAATAGAACCCTTCTTTCCGGATTAATGCACAAAGCGCTAATAAATAGCATCCTCCAGATCCCAATTAGCAGGAAGGTTAATTAAAGATTTCTTTTTTCGTTGATTAACAATACGAAAAATCCTCCAGTGAAGAAAACAGCTTTGGGGGGGGGACACTGTATAGCTTATGTTAATTATTAAAATATATTGTGCATTACGTGTCATTCTGTTTAGCATAGCGGCTCAGAAGAAAGCTTTGTTTTGTGTTTTGCGTTGCCATTATTCTGCTTTGTAGAAGAAACCAGTTAATTTATGATTAACGTCTTGGAAGGGGGTGTGGGGGATTGAACGGGGTTTAATTGGTAGCTGTAATACTTGTTTTGTTTGTTTAGCACTGGAAAATCCACCACCCAGAACCTATATATGGCGAGGTTAAACACAGAGCGTCGCCATGGTGAACAGAAGACTGGTATTCCAGACCCCCTCAACAAATCTCCATTCTTGTGGATTTCTGAATGGGGGTGGGGTTATTGCTGACAGGCACTGCGCTTCCTGTCCCGGCCACTGTGTGGTACCAGTTGTTTGAAGGCACTGTAGACCATCTGCTTAATATCCTCGTCTTCCTCAAAATTGTTCTCCCTCCCTGTCCAAGAACTTTCTTTGAAAGGTCATTTTTCAACTGATGGGTGGTGGTTTGGGATGCAGAAGAGTGTTGCTGTTGTACCTTTGAGGAAAGTAAAATGTCTAAGTGGATATACTACTGTTGAGCCGTGACATACTTTGCATAAAAGCCTAGCTACCTTTCAGTTAGGGATTCCTACAAAGCAAATGACTAATAATGTGTACATATATAATTTTGCACTCTAGATTAATATTCTCAGTATTCAATTATCCATGTTTGAGCATGTACTACATAAGAACTGAAAAGTCCGTGGATGGTTGGGCATTTACTTGAACATAAGACCTCACAGGATATGATGAATGAGCCTAAATTCTTTGCTTCACCCTAGTCTCTCTCTTCCTCTCCCATAGTTGTCCCTCTCCTTCACTTTTTCTCCCTGGACTTTGGCCTGAATTAGTCAGATGGGCGCCTTGCCAATGCACGGAAACCTGAGTCTTATTGGGTCTTGCGGGCCCAGGCTAATCGGTGGTCTCATTTCCTAGCATCTTCGTATTTCTGAGCCCTGGCTTCAGATTTAATTGCCCTTGTAACTGAGAAACCCACGCATGATCTCCAGCAGGGCACTGTGGATTGGTCGGAGGCAGCGTAAATACATTACTCATAAACCAATTACCTATTTACATTCGTTTTGCCATCCTTAGCGTGGCCTCTGTCAGTTTGCGTGAATCTTCACCTGACATACTGCTGTTTTGTTTGATGGATCAATTTGTGGGGGGGGGGGGGGGTAGCCAGTGAACATGTCTTTAAATTGAAGTGCAGTGAGTGGAGCTGGCGTGAATCTTGCAGCAGCTCTTGTGGAGTGTGGACTAGGAGAGAGCAATGATCACAGAGGTGTTTTGGTTACGGATGAGTAAGAAGTTCTACCACAGATGTAACAGGACATTACCTGGAGTTTTTAGGATGGAGAGGGGGGCACTGAAACATAATGATAGATAGATAGATAGATAGATAGATAGATAGATAGATAGATAGATAGATAGATAGATA
>JAACJT020000036.1:7616714-7647958 GCA_009936485.2 Gymnarchus niloticus
GATAGATAGATAGATAGATAGATAGATAGATAGATAGATAGATAGATAGATAGATAGATACCTTATTAATCCCCTTCTATTTTGTTTTTACTTAGTTTATATTTTTTTTGTTATTCATTTGCATTCTCTGTAAAGCACTTTGAGCTGCATTTAGATGTATGAAAGGTGCTATATAAATAAAATTATTATTATTATTACATATATGAATAACAGCAGGAGTTTCAGGCTGACATCTTCTATCTCGGGTGAGCAGGCCTGACCGGCACCATTATTCAAGGCAGTTGGAGATACAGCCGTGATTTCGTACAGCATCGCCGGAGCACCAGGCGCCATGCCGAATGAGTTTAAATTTTTAGTTTGCACACAAGTTAAGATGATATCTACAGCATGGACATGAGAAATGGACAGAGGGGTCCGGCACACACTTCAGCTCTCTGCTCACCGTGGATAGGACTGTAAACTCCACTGGAACATGCAGAGGTTCTGCGTGTGTGTGTGTATGTTCCCGTGTGTTCGCCTGTGTGTACATGCATTGCGTGTACATGAGTGTGTACTACCTTTGGCTGAAAGATGCATCAGGCCAGATCTAAAGCATGCTCCCATCATCAAATATGGCCCTCAATATCCTTTATTTAAGTATTTTATATATCAATTCTCTACTAGAATTGTAAAACTGAAATTAAATAACATCCGCCATAAATCCAGGCTCCGCGTGCATAGCTGTGAATGGTACTTTCACTAAAGAGGTCACAGGTATATGACTCATTTTGAGCATCAAATTTAGGACAGTCATAATAATTGTTCCAAAACTCTAATGAAAAGCCTTTAGAGGAACTGTTGCAAAAGAGATTAGCATATGTACAAAATAATATTTAAAAATGTATACAAAATGAAGCCTTGCATTTCCTTCCAGTCCCCTTTAACACATTGCATCGGCTGTGTGGTTTATGTGCCTCTTAACACTGCTGTTGCTGTTTTGATTATCACCACTGGTCTGAGGTCTCATTTACAGAGCAGAGATGAGTAATGATCCGATAAACCATTTTTAATAAAAAAGACTCGGTGCTTCCGTGACGACCCGTCCGGCGGATTGGCGAAAAGCTATCATGTGGCTCATCCTAATGAGTGTGGATTAAAGTGGATGATCCAGGCTTTGCAGGCCCTGCTCTGAGGTCAAAAGCGGCTCGGTGCCCTCGTCCCGCACTCGGCGATGACAACAATAATAAACCAAATGGCTTCTGCCTTATCTTGCTGGACGCTTCCCCAGCTGGTCCCGGCTGTGTGGGACTTATAGAGCAGCTTGTTTTTTGCATTTCCTGATCGTTTGAGTTTTAAGGAAGTTGGCTGACGTTTCAATTCAAGTGTTTCCTGGTGGGAGGTTGACCTGTCCATTTGATTAACGACGGCATGATTCTGCTCAGTCTAGTTGGTCCTCAAAACGGTATCCGTCTCCTTTCTCTTGGCATCCTCAAAAATAAAACTGAAACAATTATGTGATGTAATTTTTAATTCCCTGATCTGCTGGCACAAGTGGAAGCTTGGTTTTACAACTGAGGCTCGAATGTCCTCCATGTAACGTGAATGGCCACATACTGTTCTTGAGTGGCCCTTGAAAAAACACACGACCATCCATCTATTGGGCCATACAACTTCTAAACGTTATCTTGGTCAGGGTCACAAGGGGAGGAGGCTATTCCAGGCAGCACAGGGTACAAGGCTGGGCCAGACCCTGGATAGGATGGGACATGACCATAGATGATTAATTAATCTGTTTCACCACCTGCTGCTGGCCAGCCCACATCTGAGACTGGGGCGTGCTTCCAATGTTATATTGCTGCCAAGAGTCAATGAGATGATAAAATTTACTCAGAGAACCCCTCCCCTTTTTTATAATGACACCAATATTGTCAAGGCAAGGGGTGTGGTAAGGACATGCCACAAAACACTATTAAAGAGCCATACGTCCATCTTCTAACCGCTTATGGTGGACAGTGTTGCATAAAGTTACATTTTTTTTCTCCAGCTTTTATAGTTGTCATTATTGTAATTTTTCTTACTATTTAATCTATCATTATTTTGCTCTTAAGCTGGCTACCCACCTGCCCTATGGCTGACTGGGTATGAGCTCCCAACGTGGGAAGAAATGCCTGTTGAATGTAGAGGATTCCGTGAGGCCGGGGAAAACGGCGCCGCAATGCTGGCTGCCAGGCACGACGGTAATTATTATTGTGCTGCGCCAGAGCTCGGCCGATAATGGCTGCCGGCGCACTTATCAGCACAAAGCGGGGCCCGCTAATGAAACTCGAGCCGGAGAGGGGCCGGTGTTGAAGTGGGGAAAATCCTCGCTGGAGTGAGCGGCTATGTTGGGGGGGGTGGGGTTTCGAGACACACGGCCTGGCCCTACACAGCTGCACTTGTTTTGACTGCCTTGACAAGATCTGGCATGCTGCCACCATCTGCGAACTGTATAGATACAGAAGATAGTGATTGGTTGGGATCCTTACTGCTTCTTTAGCAGGTTTCCTGTACCCTATAGGAAGCAATGACAGAAAATTGAAGGGAAGCAAAAAAAAAAATGTATGTGAGGTAAACGTTTATGAAACAGTTTTTTACAACATTTAAAGCATTTAGACTCTTTAGGGGTATAGTCTATTACTACCTGTAAAACCTTGCTGTGCTTTTGTGATAATGTGCATTGCGGTTTGAGAAAATCACATTGATGGTGGTGTAGATGTTGGGTTTTAGGTTCATCCTTTCTTAGAGGAGGGCTCACATTTCCAATAAGGAAATACTCCTCTGTGAGAGTAGACCAATCAGGGGGTCCTTCATGCATTTCCCGCTCTGTGGATACAAGCATTTTGCTCTCAGATTTATGCTTAAACCAACTTCAAGTACACACACACGCACACACACATACACACAGACACACACACACTCCAAAGTGATGTACACTCCCTCAGCTGTGTGAAGCACACAATACTGTAGAATCCTTCTCTGGATATCCCTAGTTTTAGTTGCATGGTCTGCCAACTGTACAGTCAAGCGCCCCCTAGCTTTTGCAGAGTGTATATGGGTTTTTGCAGATGTGCTGGTCCAAAGGTCATTCTTGTTGTCCAGTTCTGATTTTGCTAAACAAAACAGTACGCTCCCCAGCACATAAACAGGTGCTTTTGTCCCAGGGGGGTGCTTACGTAGGAGGGCCTCAGGTCTTAAATTGGCTTCCAGTGCTCAAAAGTTCAGGCTGCCCAGACTGATTAACGATGCCCCCCCCCCCCCACATGGCCTACTCCTCCTATTGGACGGTGCCTGTGGCAAAGCACACATATTCCTGTCAGAATGAGGAATCGATGTATGCCGGCTGAGTGGTTGTCCTGGAAACGGTGCCCCCTGAGTTTGCTGGGGCCTGCCTGCAGGCTATGCAAAAACCAGTGGCTGAGACAGATGCATACAACGTCACCAAAATACTCAACCATTACTCTGTTTTGGGCCATATTTCACCCTTAGAGTGATGTTCACAGTTTTTGCAAGTTGCCCCTTTTTTTTTTCTTGATAAGCTATGAAATGTACACAATATTGAAAAGGAAATCATTATTTAATGATGATGCTAAATGTATATGGATCCCCAAAGCTTGGAGCAGATTTGGGTTCATTATGTGAGGAAGAGCAGAATGACTGGCTACTGAAAGATTATTTCAAATTTTTTTGTCATTTACCAATCCAGGCATCTGCAAGGGAGCATTGCACGGATGTGAGCCTCCCACTGGGATCTTATCTCCTCCTTGTGCTATGTACAAGACTCAGGAAATCTGTGTAAAGGATTTTTTTTTAACATGCGTTTTTGCTTTCTGGTTTAAGGTAAACTCAATCTCACTGAAGAAGACGCCAAAAAGGGAGGAAATGAAGTTAAAGTGGCTTTGAAAACAAAAAAGGGGTAAGTGATGGTTCTTTGAAGGTTTCTGGTTCTCGAGTTATGGAAGTGGATGCCAGGCTTCATTCCACACTGCTGTCTGGAAGGCCGCATGATCAAATGAAGTTTGGAGCCACTCAAAAATAAAACCCACTGCTACTGTGCATCACGTCACACCTGACTTCTTGAGTTTATTGCTGATTCAGACCTACTTGACTGTGTCTCCTTAACATATTGAGCTGAGGGCTATCTGAAGCTCAGAGATGTTCCTCGTGTGGCTGAGACCTCAGTGTCACTTTGTGAACGCATGCAGATGTTTGCCCTGGACTTGTTCTCCATGTGAACAGGGTGCCGTTATCAGGTCCAGGCATCGAAGCAGGTTAACTTGATAGATTTCCACAGGATCTGGTTTGGGAGTCTGCCCACCCCCCAGACACACTACAGAAGAAAACATCAATCATTCAGTCACAGTTTTTTTGTGGTATTTTTTTCAATTGAGGCTTGACAAAGCAGTGTTCCAGGGCTGTTGAGAGGAACTGGGAAGAGTTGGACTGTTTTGGGGGCAGAAGGCAACTCCCGATTGGCAAAGCAGACCAGTAGTGGTCCTGGTAAACCAATCAAGACATGCACAGTATTTAAATGTTTTTTATGCAGTCATTTATGGTCCAGTGAGAAAGCATGCGGTTAAAGAGCCAGCTCCTAACCAGAAGCTATGCCTGAGTCTCAAGAGATTTGGTAAGGAGTGTGATCTGGGTGCAAATGATGAGAGAAAAACACATGGAAGATTGGAGTAGCATTTTCCCAGCTGACCTGCACGTTACATGAGCCAGAGTCCTTCCTTGACATTGATGCGAGCAGAGACTGCCAACACAAACTGCACAGAGTCAAAGGCCCTCACTCTGTATGATGGAGCAACACTTCTGGTTTGGTATGGAGGGGTTATGCGCGGCTGAGGGGAACGTTGTCTGTTCCGTAGGTTCAGTCTGGTGAATTATTAAAGTGGCATCAGTGTTTGCATTTGTTATTCACCAATGAGCATGTGGTGGGGGGTGGCTAGCTGGAGCACTGCATTCAGCATGAGGGCTGGATCTGGCAGATCTCCTATCCCAGGAGCCTCTGCTGCATACGGAGAATAGAATCCAAGAGCTTTAGGGTTAAGGACGAGGGAGTGGGACAAAATGGAACCATCGGCATCCAGTGATGAGCTAAATGAGCCATTTGTGAGCCAGACCCGAAAGCACCTTGTCCTAAAGAACAGCTCGTGTCCTTTAACACTTAGTCCGGCCACCGAAGCGTCCTTGCAGGCTGACCTCCCACGGTGGGTGGCTTTCCCCCCCGCTGGCTTTGGGTCTCGGTACACTCGGCACACAACAAGCACATTCTCAGAGGTCTGTTAAAAATTCTGTCATTTGTGCCTGCATCGGGAGAGACAGATTAGCTTTGGAGTCTCAAGGTAATGAATTTCACTGTCCTCTCGTAAATAATTTCATAGCAGTTAGGTATCAAATGTGTATATATTTTTTTTTACTATATCTGAAACTGGAAAGGTATATTTTGGGGGAGGGGGGACGAGGATCCTGTAAGCAGTGACTAAATCACACATTTAGAGACACTGCTGTCCAAAATCCAGCGAGTCCAATCATAGAACTTCTATCAGAAAGCCATTTTAGCATACCAAAGGCATTAAAATTGTATAATTTATTATTATGAAAGCATTTTGAAATGTGTCACTAGTGATACAATAATGCTGAGTCATCGCTTTGCCTTTATTTATTTATTGAGGTATTTTATTTATTTCTTTATTGCATATGAATTATGGATGAAACTCTAAGCTTGCCATCTCTACTCCAATGGCGTTATGAAGAGTTTGGATTGTTCAGAATAGTAAAAATCAATCGGTAGCATTAAAGTTGGACTGGGATCACGTTTCAAAGACTGATACATCCTTATAAGGGTCAGCTGATCCCCCTTGGTGGCTATCAATGGCTGACTCATGACTTGCTGGGTATGGGTAGAGTTGGACGCAAGCATTGTGCTGTGTGAACAGACTTCCTTCCCTCCCTGCAGGAATGGGGAATCATGGGTTTGCTGTGAATGGTAGCATAGGAGGCGGCGCTACCATTATAGGAAGGCGCCCCATCCAGTAGCGCTATCCTGCTAAACCGGATGGAGGCTCGAACTCAACGTCATTCCCACAGTCAGACTGATGCTGGCTGTTACAGCCGATGGTTTACTCGCACAGGTCCCTGCTCCATTGGAGAAGCAGAAGGAGTAAAGGCACACGCCCCATCCATGAGGTAACGAGCCCCCTGATGAAGGCTGCCACACCTGCATCTTGCCTCGCAGACGGTGCAGCCGCTAATTATCTGCCCGAAAGGATTCACCTTTAGAAGCATTCAACTGAGAAAACGGCATTAACATTCAACTACTGCTAGCAAGATTAGGGAGTTTGAGGCTCGATACACATACTTACACTTACTACAGAATTCCAAACACAAGTGTGATGGAGTTTAACTGACATATGAGATATGCTTTAAAAGGTGTAACTTGGATCTAAGGAACTTGGCTGAACTGACTTGGGGGAGGGGGGTGATCTGTGGATGGCACGTTCCCCTGTACACTCGTCCTGACTTCTCAGCTCCTGGCGCTGGTTCAGCCAGGGAACATTTGGCTAAACATGGCACACAGTTCTGTGGCCAACGGCTCTTTGACCAAAGAAGGGAGGATCGCAGCCTGCAGGGGTGGGACCAGTGGGGGGGGTGGGTAAACTTGTTTCCAAGACAACCACAGGCTCCGCCTTTCAGTGGGAGATGTCAAGTGAGCAGGGGGCTGCGAGATTTTGTGGGTTATTGTCCATCAAACATAACAAGTGGTCCAAAGAGAGTTACAAAGTGTATCTTCAATGGAGTGTTAAATTAAATAGACCTGTTTATTGACCGACTCTCCAACCAAAGTTTTTTTTTAGAAAATTACTGCAATTAATGTGTATTAGCATGCGATAAGGGAACATCGGCATACTCTGACAATCGTCAATCTGCCTGCTGTCCATTCGCCGGTCCCCCTGTGTATATTATTATGTGAACCCCCCCACCTTACCCCCCAGCCCTGGGCAGCCAGTCTGAGAAAAACCAATGTTTACACAGCGAGGCTCCTGCTGCAGCTGTTATCAGGTCTGTTTGTTCGGGAGTTTAAAAGAGAACAGAAATCGGGGAAAAAAATCCTGGTAATTGACTTGCCTGGGGGGGCAGTTGCAGCTGATTGGTAAGCGTAGAGTGTAACCTCTGGAGATCTGCCACCTCTCACAGTCGGTGTGTTTTCGATAGAAGCCTGTGCAGTGGGCCTGATCCACCATGTGACAAGTACTCCATCATGGGGGGGTGGTAATGGGCAGGCCTCAGGTGGAGAGAGGTTTACTGGCAAGTCTCGCAGTGCTTGTCTTTCACAGGAAGAAAAAAATCACAGCCCTTAGTAGGCTTTTTGTAGGGTGGGCAAACACCGCCTGTCACTCTGGCTGGCTGGAGCTGGTCTCTCCGGGTCCCCACTTGAGCATCAGGGCCGTTCGTCCTTCTGCGTGGCACAGATAGCTGAGGCAGGGATGTACGTCTGTCATCCTGGGGGGAGCACACCCAGGCTCCAAATGTGCACGAGCTTCCCCAGGAGGAAAGAAAATATACAGCAGGATTAACGCTCAGGGGAGGCAAACTAAAGACATATTGTATGTGAGAGGATTTGGATTTTTTCAAAAAACAAAAACGCAAAACCTCATTCTCCAACCAGTCTTCCACAAACAACTCTGCCTCAAGCTTCAGTAAACAAAATAGACGCTGTGTGAAACAAACGATCATGTCTGTTACTCCTCTTAAATTTTTCTCATTTTACTTCTTAAAAATTTCAAAAAGGCTTGAACACCCATCCCTCATTCCATACACGTGTGCTCTACGTTACATGTACATGTACAACAAAAAAATCAAGGCGGGTGCAATTCCCCAGCCGGCTCAGCGCATTCCTTGCAGTGTTATGGATCGTGCATGTCAAACGGAAAGCTCCCCTTAATCACATTTCGCAATAGGGCACCCGCAAAGTGTCGTTTCATCCCCAAGTGAAATTTACCTTTTTAAAGGTTCCCTTCACCAGAGGAAAGCTGATCATCGCTCCAGATTTACTGAGCTGATGAAATTAGGCAACTTAGAATAAAATGCCAATCACAGCAAGCAGAATAAGCTGTTTTTACTTGACAGTTAAACCCCTTCCAGTTTCAGGTGTCTCACTCCGCCATCTTGAATTGGGTTTAGAAGTAGTAAAAAAAAAGAAAAAAAACAAAAAAAACAGGGAAATGCTGAACTGCATGTGCCACACGCCTGTCCAGATGGATGGAAATTTTAACGTTTGTGTGCGGCGACACCAGCTGTGTCATATGGGGGGGGGTTACTAATCATTCCCACGTTTGTGTAAGTTACTGGCTGCCACTTCGAAGTTCGGTCCTGACAATGCCAGCACACGTTTGTGAATTGCACAAGTATCATGTCCTCAGGAGAGGATGGATTAATGAAAAGCCGTGGACCAACTGCGAGGTTTTTTCCATGACTATCACGAGGATTTCCTGCTTCCTCTCCTCACAGTCTTCTGTATTAAATTAAATGTTCTTAGGTCAGTCCGCAATGCTGATTTTCTTCTGTGTAAGGCACAGGTCAAAAAAAAAAAAACAAAAACAGTGCTTTGTGTAAAGCAAATAGTAGGTTAAATGTTTCAAATTTGGCTCCTTAATTGAAAAATACCTGTGGCCCTGACTGGGATAAGTGGTTTGAAAATAGAGGGGAATTAAAAATAAGTATGTAAAAGACTCAAGTCCTCCTTCGTATTCTTTACCCTTGAAGTATTTTTCGGGAACTATGTTGGTTAGGTTGCTATATAAATGTAAATTGAATTAAATTGAACATTTCAGTTTTCCGTGTTGGACTGGGATCCTCTGGATCCTGAGGAAAATTTCCAACTTATCTCTGGTCCCCTTCATACAATGCACTGTTTACTGTTCACCCCAGGGAGCCACGGCCGACCAGCAGCAGCCAGAGTATCCCTGACCTTCATCCCCCGAATACTAACACCTGGGCCAGCTTCATGACTGCTAAATATTAATGTTTTCGTAGACGTAATGTTAATTGCGAGGTACTGAATGTGTTTCCCTGGTGTGTTCGCTTCCTCGGATTCTTGTATTGACCCTTGCCTGTCTGACCACGGGCCAGCCTGCTGATTAAAGACCTCCTTTCTCCGCACTTGGGTCCTGTATTGCCGTTGTTACAAGGACTTTATGTTTCATTGTAGATGAGCTTCATAAGACAGGAGAGCACAGCCTTACAGGTGGCACTGCACACGTCTATCGATGGTTCAGCGCCTGACTGAGTCGCTTCTTTCCCGCTGCCTTACTTTAATGTCTCTGGACTTTGATGTTTGGGCCCTGACTTCGTACACTGTTGTAATTCGTTGTGCATAATCAAATTTTATGCGCATTATCACTAGTACATTGAGGAGTTGACAGCCTGGCCCTGGTATACAAATATTTGCAGGAGCCCCTTTGCACCAAGAAGGTAACTTTAACATTTCTTACAGGGTGCCCACTGCTCCCTCCTAAACTACTACTACTTTCTTCGCCGTAGTGTTTTTTTAACACTCTTTAAAATCACAGCACATGATATTTTCGTACCGAACTCGGAGAAAAAAAAAATGTCATAAAAAAAAAAACACTACAAGATATATAAATGACGGCGCGCGCATCATAAAATGTTTAACGTTAGAGGAAAAGTCTGACATTACGCTACGGGGTCCAAAGACCACCTGAGAAGCCAGCAGCCCCCTCGGAGAGAACGGCTGCAAAGCGCTGTCTGCAGATGGGGAGCCTTGGAGTCCTCTGATTGGTCAGCGTGTTGAGTGACGTGACGACATGCTGCTGGGGGGGGTATTTCCATGGCCGAATAGCAAATAAGGTGGGGGTGGGGGGGAGTGTGATGCTGGAAGCCCAGGTTCCCCGTCCCATAATAATATGCATGGTTTCGAATAACGGTTCGACTTCGGACCCTCATCTGTTTCTACTTTGGAGTGTCATTCAAGCGGAGCATCACGTGAGCCGAGAGGCTGGGGGCCATCAGCACGGAGGGGGGAGAAGGTGGTCGTGGACGCACGGAGTTATTGGGATCTGTCTTTTAAAACCTCTCTGGGTTTTGGATTAAATCCGCGCTTTAAAACAAAGACTCCAAAGGCGGCGTTCAGAAGCGGATCTTTCTGCTCCAGGTGTAGGTGCCGGGAATCGGATTTTTTTTTTTTTTTTTTCCTTTCTCCGTTTATTCAATGGATGAAATGTAATTTTTATTTTTATTTTTTGAGAATTACCACGTAACCATTGCCAATGTGGCCCCGCTGAAGGAGAGACTGTAAACACTACCGATCGTAAGTGTCCGCGTATCCATCTTCTCCGCTGCTTTGTTGCGAGTTTTAAACGGAGAATAAAGGTAACACACATGCACAATGTAACCATTTTGTGTAATCGGGACGAGCCGACGGAGACTCACTGTCACCGTTTTGATAGCGGGGGCTGATATTAGTTACAATATAATTGATATTTTATATAGGCTACCCGGCGCTGTTGTATGAAACACGCTGCACTTTCTCCAGCAGTAAAGACTTCTTCTATTTTTACATGTAATATCATCATTGCTGCTGCCGTTACATGCGGCTGACGTGTGTGCATCATACTGAATTATCATACTGATTATACTGAAGTGATACGCCGTTTGCTCCGTTTCATACATTCGTGTGGTCTAAAAGTCAGTGAGTCGTCTCCTCTTTCTCCGGCACGGCCAGGGTTTCGGTTTAATCCGTTTCGAAAGAGTATCAAAAGAGCAAAGTTTCACTTAAAGTCACGTATTTGCATCGCTTGTAACACCGTGGACATTTCATCGGATCTGGCGAGTTCTTGAACTTCTGTCGCACTTTTCCTGGCTTTCTTTTTTTAAATTCTTTTTCCTAAACATGTCCCTGCAATAAAAGCAAAGCCTTGAAGTTGGTGGCCCACAGACGAGCGACTGCCATTTGGCTGCTGTGCTATGGAAAAACGCTGCCTTCAAAGCGACGATGCCTCGCAGCGCTTCCGTCCCGTCAGCCTTCCGATGCGTCTGAGTGCGTCGACGTTACACGCATGAAAAGCATCCTAAGATCATCACCTCCGCCGTGTTATTAACTATAAATGCATTCTGACATTAGTTGCGTATTTGCACGGAGTTCACGTCGCTTTGTGTACCTACGACCGGGCTTCTCCATTCGCCGGCTTTCTTGTGTACAACACACACGCCTCAGGATAAAAGTCGCCTTTTTCCAGTGTTTCTGGGCTCTAAGTTAAACCCGCATTAAAGTTGCCATCACCGCCTGCCTCTTTCTAGCAGCCTTGCGTTTGAGTTCGCCGTTGACTTACACAGTGACTGTGTAGCAAGGCTCGTTTTCAAAAACCTATTCGTACAATTTAATACACCCGATCTTTAGCTCAGATTATCAAAGTCAAGTTTATTTAGAACGCCTCCTCCGTGCCGATATCCCAGTGAGCGAAAATATGATTGATACGGCTGGAAAAGCTCATTTAGTTGCTGAGTCCATGCAACTTTGAGAAAAGAACTTAAAGTACATTTTTCTTCTTTAAATGCATCCTTAAAAACCGTTATTCCTTTCAATCAAATGTGTGTTAGTCTGTTTTATTTGTGTATTTTTTGTATCCGAATCATGTACAGAAAATATTTCTCTATTGATACAGAGGCATTTGGAATGTATGACGACTAATGCAAATGTGTCCTTGAAAAGCATTTGTTAGTTTCATCTGGGTCAACTGAATCAATTCCTGATCTGAAGGTAAGACACACTTTGAATGCATGAACTGAAGCCGGACCCCCTTTTGGCAAGATTTTACAACATCAGAGTCATACAGGGAATGAAGTATGGGTCTTTGTTGGCCTCTTGATTTTAAAAAGAGCCTTTTCTATGTGTGCACGTGTGTCTGCCTGCCGGCTAACCGCCCCCCCCAGGCTGCTTCAGCAGCGGAGACGATTTCAGAGATCTTTAAGGAAATCCATTACAGTAAGAACTTACTTTAATCCAAAACATGAATTGAGAGAGAGTTTGGATTGGCCAGGGTATTTCGAGGAAGAGGCTCGGAAAATAAAGTTACTGCATAGTGTGAGAAAGTATCTCAGTGTGGAGCATTGTATTGGGAATGAAAAAAACAGCCATTACATTTCTCATTGCCGTGCCTCAACTGGCCAGTCTAATGCAAATTTCAATCAGTCAGCTGACAGCAGGCCCCACGCGGAGTCGTGTTTTTCAGAACCCCATGCAATGGAGGCTGCCACAGAATGTTAGTTAGACATTAAATGGCCGCCTATTTGTTAAGCTTGTTTGGATATAACTTGAATGTTGTGTTAGACTGGTCACTGGCTCTGCTGGCCATGCAAACTCCTAGCTTGTCAGATTTTGCAGTCATGTTTAATGTTCAGTGGGATTAGTGTCAGCTCAGCCTGACTGGGGCTGATAGATGGGCCAAACCTTGCCCCCTTTCATAAATTACCAACTTATGTACTAGATTCTGGCATATTGTGTACTCTGCTCTTTATGTCAAAGTTCATTTCCTCTTTCCGTGGTGATTTGTAAAGGTGCCAGAAGGGTAATTTTGCAGCTTAACTGACTCTGCGTGTAAATCTGATCAGAAGTTGTGTATATAGCTTTACTGACAGCTCTCACAATGAAAACTTGCTTCTCAGAAATTATGCTATGTACCCATTTTGGAATACATAATTTTATAGCTTTAGCGATTCTTAAAGAATCCTTTACCCCATTGCTGAAGAGTCACAAAAATGATGGATAGCGTGGCAGACCAATTACATTAGGGCAAATGACCATTGTCCCTATGACAGGGGCCTGTAGGAGGGTTAAGCACACAAAGGAGGTCATTATACAAAAAGATTTTTGAGTGTCTCTTTCTGTTAAGTTGCTAATTTCGAATGCAATGAGCTTGAGCTGTTATGTATGATGCGGTACATCTGAATTTGTCACAAAATGAGATTTTCTTTGTGACTTGATGGTTATGAGTACCCAGGTGAGATTTAATGTGATGAACTGTTTTGAGTCTGTGCCCCTAAACCTCATTCTGCGTTTTTATGTCGAAACAACTTGTGAACAGTTCGAGACTGCCGATGGGCACTGGGAGTCCATTTGCTCGCGCGGTGAACGGTGGGATCAATGCGGGCTTGCATTCTGCCCTTTGCAAACAGAAATAGCCGCAGAAAGTGACACGAGGTGCATTTTACGCGCCTTATGTACATACGTGGTTTAGAGAGCCGGGGGGGGGATGCAGAAGACGTGAAGCGGTGACCTTGAAGTAGTGTGTTTGCAGGAGTATGGAGATAGAGGGGGGAATGGGTCTCAGATGCACAGCCTACCGTATACTGTCTGTTGATCATTTCTGCCATGTACTGTATATGTGTGTGGGTGGTGGTGGTGGTGGGGGGTGAAGTTAGCTTGTTAACAAAGAATCGCAAACAAGGCTCAAGTGCGGCTGGAGTGATTAATCAATCGTTGGTAAATGTCAGAAAACAGGCAGGCTGAAACTGAACCCAGGGCTAAATTATTCCCCTGCCAAAGCTGATCTCTCTCTCCATGACATTTGATTTACTGTTGAAACAATGGATGTAACATTATGTCCGACCCCTCTGGCGCCGCAGCGACAGCCCCATCAGCATCCTTGGTGCATTTTGAGACGCGACGATCTGCCGTTGAGTTTCTCTACCGGCTAATTGTGTTTGTTCCTCTTCATTTAGCCCGACTACTAAATCAGGGCTCTCGGCGTCTGCAATTAGTTGGTTGTTAAAATACGGATGCTTACACTCGTAGAAAGGCAGCCCTCGTTTACAGTTTTCGCACTTCCTAGGTTTTTCCCGTGCTGTTCCTTCGTGTGGGTCAGAGGTCCACTTCATGTTCTTCTGTAGCACTGAGGCACTTTGTTGTGGTTGCCATGGTCTGTCATCGCCATCAAGTAGTGACATGGGATTTTTGGGTGCAGGAGGGTGCAAACAGGGCAGGGCTCCATGGGGGGGGGCAGGATCCCAAGCATCCCAAGGCTGAACAAATGCAAAGTCAAGTCAAATGGGCTTTATTGTCAGTAGCACAAAATAACATTTGCCCAGGTCCACGGTGCAACATGCAGACAAAGTGACACCATGACTAAAGAAGGGGTTCCACTATGATGTCAACCAGTCACAGAATTTTCATTGCTGTAAATCGGAAGCAAGCAAGTCAGAATTTGATTTTACGTTTACTTTTTGACCTTAACAGCCGAACACGATCACCTGGGACTGAGCATGGGATGAATTGATTATTTTCTCTGACCATTTCTACTGATGGCCATTTTCACAGTCCTAGGCTTGAAAGAACAGTGACATATAGCAGAGGTGAAAAAAATAAGCCTAAACTAGTTATAAATGAATGCGCAGGAAACAGGACCAAAACTGTGTTCATAGATCTTCCCAGACAAGTATGAGGAAGCTAGTAAAACCAAGGTCGCAAATTTTAAATAGGTTTGATCCAGTCCCCCCCCCCCCCCACTCACATGCATGAGTGACCAATGGTGAGTTTGTGTTCACCCAGGGCTGACTTGTCCCCATTCTAGGCTTTTTTCCAAAATGTGTGAGTCGACTGTTCCTTTGATAAGTGATCTTTTACACCAAAGATACGCCTCAGGTTGTTTCTCAAAGGCATACGAACAGAATATTAAAGCTTGCTTTTAAGGCCAGAGGAACATTTGTTGATGCTTATCACACAGCTGTACATCTAACAGTTCATGCGAAATGGCTTCTTTGTAAATTGCGATTAAAACCAGTCAGTGATTTATTAATATTTTTTAATGCCCACCCACCCCTCGCTTTCGTCTTTCCCACTAATCTATGGCTCATAGGGGGTAATTACCAGGTGGCAAGTGAGATTTAAAGGTGCTTCTACTTAAGGGCAGCTTAATAACACAGGTTTGTCATGCGGACCCCGCCCTTCCCCTGAGTTATGACCCTTTGGAGTTTGGGACAAGGCTGTGACCCCCTTTTATTCCGCTCAGGGTCATGCTCACCATCTGTGATTGGCTCATTTCTTTGGCCATTTGGCTCTGCCAGCTGGTTTTTATGGCGTGACGAGTCACATCTTTGAGGGACATCTCATCTTTTTTATTCCAGTGAGAGAACGTAAAAAACAAAAGTCTTTAGTTAAAACCTGCAGTCGTACCTGATGTAGCTGTTTCGGATTTTTTTCCCCCCTGAAGTTATTGATGCTGTGCTAATTGGTTTGATCTTTGAGTGTTTTCACCTCTTCTCGTTTAGAGCAGAGGCTTTGGCTGCTCTGGGCTGTTGGATTGGGGAAATTAAACAAAGATTACAACACCATACTAAAACAAGCTTTTGGTTTTCAAAAAGTCCAAACACATTAATTCTTCAACGGATGCAAAACATTGAATCCCTTAGTTAGAGAAATCATTTTATCCTTTCCAGTCTTGATTTTATTAAATAGTGAAGGGCTTAATATTAAAAATACAACAATTTTACCTTAACTTTAACTGTGTCATTGTATGGTATTCAAGTTTCTCTGCTTGGATATTTGGAAGCTTGATGATGATCGCATTTGGTTGGGGCTTAATGATGCTGGGGTACTAATTTGGTGGAATGGAGATTCTTATCTGTAAAATGGAAACATCGGGCAAGCCCTGTTGTGCAGATCTGACATCGGTGTCACAGATGACGCCAAGGGGCAGCAGTATGTCCCGTGAGGCTGTAGAGGGGTAGCAAGCGATGTATGTTGGGGGGATGAGGGGCTGCTGCGGTCTGATATGGCAAAGCACGAGTCCATTGGGGCTCAGGTGGTCCAGGTTTCCGGATACATCATTCGCAGCAGTTTTAGGCATGAAGATTCTCGGCTGGGTTTGGGGGTGGGGTTGGGTTTTTATGGGCCAAATGCTGTTAATCCTCCTGCTTTTGTGTTGGGACAAAGTGCTCGAGGGCAAGGGGAGTCCATCTGACCCTGGTTTTAAATCCCCCCCATACATACCCCACCTCTTTGTTATCGTCTTCCGCAAATCAGCGAACATCTGGTAAGGGGAGGCAGGGGGGAGGGAGGGTGCAAAGGGGGTATAATTGATGGCTGTGAGTAATTGTGTGTAATGTGAGATTGAAAGCATCTCTCTCTGGGCCAGGGGAGGGCAGAGCGGCATAACCCCCCACCCACCACAAATGGGTACCCCCTAAACTCCCCCCTAAACGTGATACATCTCTATTTGAGAGAGACACATGTCGAGTTGCATTTCCCTAACCGTGTCCTTGAGTTATTTTAGGCCGGGTTGATTCTGTGGCGTACAGACCGCTGTATCTGGTCCTGAGAGCACTCTCTGTGTCAACTTCCCAACCAATCACTCTCCTCTGACTTCAAACCCATGATCACGTACTTGAGCCAAGTGCAAAGCATGGCTTCTCTGTCTTTTTGGGCCTTTGTGCCATGTCTGATGCTCCAGCAGGTCAGAGGAGGTCGAGGGCTTGATTTTCTGTGGAGACCCCGTCACGCCGATGGATTAAAACGGATTGGGAGAGCTTCATTAAGCTTGGTGGTAAATGAATAACTGGAAGATAAGTTTTTCCTCAAGTGGCTAACAACATGTACATTGGCAGCACAAGTCGTTCCTCTTTTACCCCCATGCAGTTTCATAAACTACATGCAGCCGGTTTTGTGTACCGTCGGCCATAATGTGTTCCATATGAAACATCACTGTAATTCATCAAATATCGTTTCAGCGTCTTCTGACAATCAGGATATAGCTGGTCCTGTTTGAAGCTGGCAACCTTTCTGGCCTCTTGTTGTGCAGCTGTACCGGAAAAGGCTTTCCTCATCGATCCCCTTGAACGACCAGTCATTGGGAAGGGCCATTATCTTTAGAAGTCTCGTCAGTTGTGGCTTCTCAAAGGCAATACAGGAAGCGCAGAATGGGTGGTGTGTGAATGAGAGGACAGGCGGTACTACAGCACCGTAAACAATCAGGCTGAAATGCAGTTGTCCTTTCAGACTGGGTGAAAAGGAGGTCTGTTATATGGGAATAATGGAGGTCGTTTGGACGCATTTTTAAACTTCCACTTCCAGTACTGGAACACTGGGAGCAGGAGCCTATCTCAGGCAGCGCAAGACAACACGCTGGATGGGACGCCATGGCAGGGCGCATGTCCACACATGATGGCCGATTTTGGGATGCAGATCCGCAAACTGAAGACCCCTTGTCCCTGACGATGGTGGGATGTTGATGCTGTGCCACCATACTTCCCAGACTTTTAACCAGATCATTAATAGATTTGTGGCATGATTGATTTATTTATTATCCAAGCATTGCAAAGCTGTTTGTCTGTCTGTCTCTCTCTCACTCCCTCTCTCCCTCTCCCTCTCTCTCCCCCCGTCCCCTTTTCCTGGCCTGACCACTGTGACTCAGTGGCTTTCAGTTATCACCTGTCCATGTCTGCCTTCGTTCATTTGTGTTTCGGGTTTTTTTATTTTCTTGGTGCCGTCGTGGAGCTCCGAGTGCAGCTGGCGATGCAACTTCATAAACACGTAGCACAAAATAATCAGTATGACGGCACAGAGGAGAGCACATCATCTTTACATGCATTTATGCTCCTGAACAAGTGAGCAGTATTCTGCTCTTATTTTGTGGGAGAGTCTCTGAGCACAGTGCGCATGTCGGATTTGAGAAGGCTGCGGCGTCAGGCTTTCTACCCGAGTCTGCTCCTCGTTCCTTGTTTCCTAGCAGTGACCCTGATGGTTTGAGTAGAAGGTGGGATGGTTTTCTGGGCAGAGAGCCATAGTTCCCTTCATATCTACAGCCAAGTGATGGTGTTAATGATGACTGTCGCTTGTCCGGCTGCTAAAAAGTGAAGACTGCCACGCATCGCTCACCGGATGGCCTGACGGGGCCGAAACCCTTCATCAGCCCATTCAATGGCCCTTTTTATTTTGGTTAAATAAATACGATGCTCCTACAGGAGCAGAGGACCACCATCGGAGGTGGCAGTGTTTTTTTTTTTTTTGTTTGTTTTTTTTTTTTATTGTCTTCTGGTTATTGCGGCAATGTCGTGCTTTGCATGTGTTCGCACCTGTCATCGCAGAGACTTGCTGGGAAATGGGCTCCTAGCATGCAGTCAGGAATCTGTTGCATCGGCATGGGGGGGAGGGGTGAGAGGGTGCAAGATCTGCCACCCCCAGGCACCTCCATGACCTCAGGGGAGGGGCAAGCTCAAAAAAGGGGCTGGGAGGGGGCCTTGGGGGGGACGTGTTAGCAGAAGGTAGATGGAGCCCGCTGAGATGATTTGCATGGCAGACAAAGGTGTGGTAATGAGTCTGAGCCTTTCTATCCTGGGGTTTTAATTACGGAGCCTCAGAGCAGTGAAGGACACTGGGAGTCATTGTCCCACCGTAGTACAGTAGACAAGGGCGAGAGAAACACTGTGAGGCTCCGGTGTGCTGATGCTTTAAATAGAAATTACATTTTATTTTTATATATATATATATATATATATTTATTTCAGTGGGCTGCTTTGTGCTGCCTACTCTGCGTATAAATATTTCGCATTCTGCCCTGATTTGGGCTGCACATGCTGACTGGCCTCAGAGATCTGAAAAGGAGTAAAAGGGGGAGGCATGGAGTGAGAAAAGCCCACTCCGGCCTGGCTTCGGCCATGCCTCTCATCTTGGCGGTCACGTCCACACCGCCGGTACCGTGGAGACACCACTGATGTCTTTTTAAGCAAAGAGGCGGGGCCTTGAAGTAAACAGAAGCCCCATTCCAGTTGTAAATCACGGCGCCATCTTGCACAGTGCATGACTTCAAAAGGGGCTTTGCAGAAACAGATTTGGAGCAACTGGCTGCCCCGTGGCTCCCTCTTGGTACACTGAAAGCAGTTATTGTGACTTGCAGTTATGCAGATATGCCCGTCCCTTGGACGGCTTTTTAAGTCATACGAACGTAGAACACTGAAAGTTAGAAGTACTGTACGTGTTATTTCAAGATGGTGGGCCAGTCAGTGCAGGATCATCCGACTGGGGTGTCTGTCCTCTTCTCCTTCATCCCTGGAACACACGGCCTTTTCAGTAAATGTCACTTCACCTGCTCCAGTGTGTCATGCATTATTTTATTGTTATTATTAACATAAGGATCGTGGTACCATTCAGGATCTCAAGAACAATTGGGAGACTTCAGCAGATGAAAAATAATGATTGACATCAGTCCGCTGTTTTTTTTTCATTCTTGCCCGGTGATTCTGTTTCATTATAGTAGTATTTCCTCTTTTAGGCATTGCGTCTTCACTTGAGAGTCAGGGCTGCACGCCTTTCTGAAAGGAAACCCAGGGGGAGAGCAACTGGTACAAAGTCAACTTCTCTCTTTTGTAATCAGTCAAGAGTGAAGGGAGATTTTGTTTCAGGGTCTTGTAGGGAATTTGGATTTTGGCAAATATCAAGTAACGTTTAGGGTAAAAGAGTTTGCCAGTGCTCCCCATCAGTGCCAGCGGTAACCTTAGATCTTTAAGTATTTCTTTGTTTATGTACACTCTTACCAGCAGTTTAAATTGGATCTAAGGGTAAGTGTTTGGCTTACATGTGCTATTTTAATTGGATGGGTTCTAAGTGGGTTTGCTGTAGTGTGACAGGATATTTAGTTTAGTTGCTTGAACTTCTGGAGTTTGTTGTGGAACGTGGATGCATGGGAAGCCCATCTTGTGGTCTCCCAGTCTGCATGGCAGTGGGAGAGACAAGAGAGGCTGCTTTGTCGTCTGTAGACCTTTGGGGTACTCGGCATACTTTCTGTGTCTTGTGTGTACATCTGTGCGTATCTGTGGGAGATCGTAATATTCCCACTGCAAAGCTCCTTTTACACAAATATGCTAAGCGAGAGCATGGCTAGACGAGCACCAACAAGGTCGAATGAAGGTGCATCCGTTCCTCCATTCAAACCTGGAAGCCCAGACTAGACTTTTAAGGCAGTAATGTAGTAAAAAGTAATAGCGACAGTCCTTGCCTTGTTAAAATGATTGGTTGCAGTAGCGCTAGCTAATCTTGAGGCACAGCATCCAAATTTCATGAGATCAAAGCGGTCATATGCAACTTTAACATGAGCAAATACTCAAACACTGGGTAGAATTACTAGTTTTAGCTAGAGGGAGTAACCTGCATACTTGGGTTTCCTCCATCAGATCATATTGTATCTTTATTTAAGGGCATATTAAGGTCTGTAGGGTGCAAATGCTTTTTATTTACCAATGACTAGGTTCCATTGGATTAATCTAATACTTGTCTACCTGGTACTCCATTATTTAAATTATTCTATTAGTTCTGAATTGTCTAAAAAATTGAATTTGTTTTTCTAAAGAGGAGCCTACATTATGAACTATTTAATGCAAAATATTGTAACATAAGACCTGGTGATTGTGTGATAGCATAATGTTTTCCTGATAATACAGCATGACAACAGCGTGGTGCCTTGGGTTCATGGAATGGAAATCATCTTTGTGGAACGGTTATGAGTGGCTGTATTCGGTCCGCGGTGCAAGGTTGAGCATTTTTATTGGCTGACAACCCCATGTGAAGGAAAGTGTCCTGTTCTGTGGGTGACAGGAGCTTCAGGAATAAGGACAGCTTCAATCAAGGACATTACAAAAACGAGTCACGTTCACTATTCCTCTTGTCATACCGCTGGATGGTTAAGTCATTCAGACTGTGCGTCCCTAAACGACTTTGCAGTCTAGCTGTCTTTTACTGACATGTCATACAAACCGAAGTGTGACTCTGAAAGTAGAATCATAGCGCCCACAAAGGATTTTTTTTTTTTTCCTAAGGAGCAATGGTGTGAAACACTGATCTCAAGTGGTCGTGGTCTGCCCCAGGTCATTGGCTTACATCATCATTCCCATTTGACCTGTCAGTACAGGGGCAACATTGAAGTTCCTGGTTGGGTCTTACTACCAAGGACTTTGCATGAAAGACCAGGGAGAGTCATTGGCGGGGGTGGCATGAAAGGAATGCTAGGTGCTGAATTGTGCTCTTCAAATCTCTGAGTGTTTTTTTTTTTTTTTTGTTTTATGTTGTCCATCCACACCCGATAAGGTCACAGATTATCAGCGTATAACCTCGAGGAAGACATGGATGAGGAAGCATTTTACTGGCCCCTTGATTTCCCACTCAGGATGTGTAAAGCTTCGCCAGCAACACTGCCGCGTCAGTTCTCCTTATTTTCAAGGATGAATTCGGCGTTCTGTTTAGTCTGGTTTCCAGTGACACCCATCTGCCCAGATCGCCTGCGGCCCATCGGGCTCGCATCGTGCATGGGACTGCTCACATACGAAAACTCGGAGCACAGTCGTGGAAGTGTCTTGCTGACATCAGGCAGCTGAGCACATATTGTAAAATGAATAAACAGGCATTAAAGGCAAGTGGTTCATACTGGATTGCTTTATGCTCCTTGAGTTGACAAGTCTGTCCAGTTTGCAGCTGGATTCTGCACTTGAATTGCTGTCACATATTACAAAAGGTTTTAGACTTCTAGCACATTCTATTCTGCCACCACCTCTTTCCCTTCTTTCCTAGGTGGGATTCAAGCTGAAAATAGGAACTGTTGGACTTTGCAAGGGTTAAGATACTGTGTTTTTATGTCCAGTCAACAAATTAGCCTGTTCAGTTCCGTGGCTGGCAGCGGCTCGCAGGACATTTAAGTGCCTTGCAAGAATGTCCAAACCGCTTCCAGCCCAGCCTTCCTGTGGTCTCGTTGTTTTTGTTTGTCCTCCAACTCTAGCCGTGGAGTATAAAGTGAAACAGCTGGCAGATTTGATTTAATGATTGAAGCGGAGTCAGTGTCGCAGCAGAGGGGCAGCTTTTAAGGCCCATTGTTCCAGATAACCTGCATCGGTGTGCCACTGAGTCCAAGTGGAAGGAGAAGACAGTCAAAGAGCTAAATTCTTGACGGGTTGAAAATGGACAAGGAACAAGTGCAGCTGTCCTTTTCCAACCCCCTTTTTGAAAGCAGCATCATCGTCATTGTAAGGATACGACTGACAGGACGAGGTTAATAATCCTCTGGAGAAGCTACCCAGTCAGGGATATTGCTGGATTGTTCTAAAAAAGACAAGGGTGTGGGACGATGAATTCCTGGTGAGCAGTTTAGAGTTTTTAGCTCGGAGTTGAAATGCTTCACTTTCCCATGGCCCAGGGAGTGAGCTGTAAATTACGGTGCTTTAGCTGCTGTGTAAACAAAACACATTTAGCATAATTGTACCTTTTGTACGTCTTTTCAAGGAGCCCTATTGATTTTCTCCTCTCATGTGTTATTCTTCTCCCACCCCAGATATTTATTTATTTATTTATATATATTCTTTCTCTTTATATATTTTTATATATCAACTCTCCTGTTGCTCCAGAGCTTTGCCTGGTGGTTCTTTGCCTGTGCTCCCCATTTCTTGAACTCCTGCATTTTGGACAAAAATGTCAGATTTGTTGGAGGTGAATCCGTTGATGCTTCTGGCTATTGCCTTAAGTGCCGTCGTTGGGAATGCACCTGGAATGCAGCTCTGACGGCTGATCAAAATGTAGCGCATCTCGGAGCGTGTCGGTGTACCCGCTTAGCTCGGAAAACCCAGGGGGAGCACAGGGCGTCCATGGGTATGGTGTGCTTATGGTGCGGCACATTTACGAGGCCTTGTGTACATGAGGCCAGCAGCCCATGATGCACCACATGATGCGCCACATGATGCGCCACCGCTCGCCCACAAACACTTACCTTTCCAGGAGCCGAGTAGGCGTCGACTCACAAAGGGAGCAGATTGGCGGAAAAGCCGGATTTGTTTCAGGTAACTGCTCAATTTCGAAATGTGGGGCAACTCTCATGCCTTGCTTCCTCTTTCACTTTCTTCTTCACACACACCAAGTAGTGATGCTGAGGCTCGTGACACGATCCCCCCACGCCACCCCCTTGCTGGCTATGAGGATCTCCAGTTTTTTGCTCATAACCATTTCCTTTTCATCTGGAATTGCCAAAGTGGCTGCCCTCTGATGCCGGATATTTGTGAACTCTTGGTATCCTTGTGGACTTGATCCAGATTATTTGTTAAATTCTCTGCAAATAATCCAATAGCCTTATTGTTAGTAACAGAAGATGCCATCCAGGTTCTCTGTAATGATTTATGTTTTATTAATAAAAGAGAATAACAGTTGGAAAAAGTCTGAGGGAGAAAAGGTTGTTTACTTTTTGTACTTAGGTTTTTTTAAACAAACATTTTTGAAACTTTCTGTTCGCTTTTGCCAGACGGCTGCTATAGATCGTTGTTATGCTTTCAGTGATTAGACGAGGACTGAAACTGGCTTGGCTGTCTAACCTGATGTGACCAGAAATCAGTTTAATGGAAAATGAATGTGATAGCTTAGCCGCCACCCCGAGATTCTGAGGAGTGGACGTGTCAGCAAGTCTGGATTCCTACCCCTCAGCAAGTCAAGCCTGGAAAACCAGCCGCCTCAGGGTGCCGTCGCACTTTTACGCAGAGGCCCGAGGCTCATTTCAACATCTCAATGTAAAAACTTAAAAGTCTCGCATCCCATTTGTTTGGGTGGTGCCGATTCTGCCAGGGGGTGACAGGGTCGTACCCGAGACCCAGTGGTTTGATCGGCAAGAGGACACCAATACCCATGTGCTGAATGTGATGGCCATGATGACATGGCGACCGCTGATAGTCTCTACAGCATTTTTCTGCCTACACTAATGATTGTTTCTTTCAGTTGAAGATTCTGCTGTTTTCTTTTTTGTCTGACTTGTGTCGTAGCCAGACCTGGTCTTCAGAGCTAGCAGCACACAGGAAGCTCATACTCAATACGCAATCCACAGATTTTCGGAAGTTCTCTTGCTCCTGCGTGAAAACGCATTAATTTTTCTCCCAAGCTGACCAGGGCTTTTGCTACTCTTGCCAATGGCCAAGCATCAGAAGAGCAAGAGGCAACTAGGATGTCTTTCGGCTCCCCATGGCCGGACGGTATTGGTGTCAGGTTGCAAGGGTGTAGGAGGAGATGGAGTTTGGTGAGGAGGGGCAGGCCATTGTTTCTGGGCTCCATTGCCCACTGTTTATACTATGGGAGGTGGGGGGCCCTGGTTGGGTTGCTGTATATGGCTTACCTTCCACAGAAACAAGATGGAGCCCACTGGTCCGTTGGCATCCTCTATTTTCTCCAGAGACAGTAGCCTCTCCACTGTGAGCAATGGTCTTTACAGGCCTGACATGGACCTTCGCTGGCCATTAAAATCCAACCTGCAAGTTGAAGAGCAGTGTAAACCTTACAGCTTTAAAGAGAAGCAGAATAAAAACTGGACTTCTGTTATATATATATATGTGATTTGGGGCCCCCACGTTTGGGGTACAGGTGGCCACTTGTGAATTTTCTGTGCCCTCCTGGAGAACCGAGCATCTTTGTATGTCCCTTTATTTTTAGGAAGGGCATTGTGTGACGGTGCAAGAAGACCCAGCCAAAGGGGGACTTTGGTTTTTCTAGAGCCCTTCATTTGGTTGTGTTTGCATTTTCTCTGTCTGGCTCTCCTTGTTTTTCCTCTCTTGGCTATTCTCTGTTTTATCTGCTCCCGGGTGACCAGACCAAAATGAGCTGGATGAAGACCGAGTAAAGTCATTCTCCTCAGGAATGTGGCTTGTTCATTTCACCCCCCCCCCCCCAAGACATTTTGACCTTCTGTTCCATGAACTCCTGGGGGGTCTGTGCAGACTCAGCTGGTGGCAGCTGTAGTAATTTAAGAAACATCAGAGTCTGAGGTCTACATCTAACACGTGTATTTTTCAGACAAAATCAAGGTATGTTGGAGTAACTCTCTGTGTTTTTAATTCCAGGGTATTACTAAATGCTTGCACTTTCTTGTCTGCATTGCATTGTTGCCTGTGACATACCTATGTAGTATAAAAGCTACAGTTTTTATTTTGATATGTTTTGTGCATGTATGTTAATATGCGTTCTCTTTGGGAGAGACATCGTCCACTCTCCTGCCATAGTTAGCATGAGTGCCAAAGTTTAAGTCGCATGCTTAGAATGGCAGGAGGCAGTGCATTTCAGAGCAGGAAGTAAACATTGCCTCCTCCATCCTCGTAATTTTGCAGACACTCCCACCTTCCCTCAGCCATCAAGGGCTGAAATTAATAGAGAGATCCAGAGACTTGAGGCAGAACCCAGATCGCCTAAGCCATTTACTGCGAGAGCACCATCACGGAAAGTCATGGTACATTCAGCTCCGTACCCGTGTTGGGTGCTTTGGGGAGTTGGCACATGGGAGATGCTTGCAGGATCTTATCGCAAATCTTCCAGCTTCACTTCTGTGCTTCAAAGCTATCTTCCTTCAGTGAGCGAGGCCAAACGGCAGCGTACAGTCAGGCCTTTCACACACGGGCTTTGGCAGAGTTCTAGCCTGCAAGAAACATTATAGGAGAAACCTTTCAGAAGTACCTGTCTGTAAGAAACGTTATGGACGAACCAGCAAGTAAGAAACCATATGGATGTTTCTGCCTGTGAAAAGCTGAGGGAAGCACAAAAATGTCTGGTGGTCTGGAGCTGGCACCGATCAAATATTGCTGCTCTTGTCACATATGGCCTGCACACGTTTCTAAATTTGAATTGCTTCTCATAATTATTTATGTTAAAACTCTAGCCTTGACATTGCTTATTTTTTGCATCTGGCTTTGAGTGAATGCGGATGTCTGGTGTGGGCATGTCATTTGGTGTTTTATTTTCAGAATTTGGGTATGATTATTGGCTAATCCGGCATGTCGTTCACACGCCAGCCTAGCCTATGAGTGGTGCTGTTTTGCCTGTGTCTTACCTGTTGCTGACCTTTGGTCCGTACACAAATTTTTATGCATACTTAATCTACAATATGTTTTGAATATGCTTCTTGAAAATGATTAGCATGAAAATCTTTCACCTAAAATGAACGTGATCATTAATTTATCAAACCATCAGTGTGACGTCATCGTTAATTTTAATGGTTTCTTTCGGTGGTGAGTACGTGCGGAGTGAAGGATGGAGAACAGAAAGAAACAGGGAGCCAGGTAGAGCTGTCAAAGAGGCGGCATGGGAGTTGGCGCACAAAGGGGGCAGTGTTGTTGGTCAGGGTAGGCCGGCTCTTTGAGGAGCACAGCTGGTTTGCATTGGGAGGGGTGCATGATGGATTATGGGTAGACCCATGACAGACGGACCTGCCACTTCTCTAGCATTCTCGCTTTGCAGATTTCTGTCTTCCACGCTATTTTTTTTATGAATGCAACATGCTGGCTCAGTAGGTGGACGCTGGGGGTCTTTGCAGCTTGAAACTGAGTCTTTGCAGGAGTTTGGCCGCCTTGTTTTTGATAGACCCCCAGTTTTTCCAAGCATGCTGGCATTGACTTCAGTTCCAGTACCTCTTCTACCCTGGGTTTGGCAATAGGCTGTGCTAGGTAAGCAGCACATCTCCTCTGGTGTGTTTATTTATTACTTAGAGTCTTTGGAAATGTGCGCAGACCGTACAGCGGTCTGGATGACCTCCAGGTCCATGCGTTTGTTAGCATTCCGTACATGCTGAAACCCTCCCCACCCCCACATAATCACACCTGATCCCTGAGCTATGCTGTGCTTGCAGTGTAGAGTGGTCTTCAGAGATAGACGGAGAGAGTAGGACCACTCAACTGTGCTCATCCGTCCTCTTCACAGATTGGGCAAAGCAGCTCCAGTCCAGGAAGCCGACTGACAGAATGGCTAGATCATTAGCTGATCTAGCCCAAAACTGGGCACACTTGTATATAACCGCCCCCCCCAAGCAATTCCTAACATTACGTGAACCACATGAACACTGTCTCCTTTAAATTCCGCTGGTTCACTCTGCCAAGGTTCTTAAACTATTTCCTCCTCACCTCCTGGACCTTTTTCATTTTTAGTGCTTCATACCTTAATGCTGCATAATGTTATTGCTTGATGTTATCTTAAGGACTTTATAGTGACCATGAAGGGAGAGATTTACAGAAATGTAACTGAAGAGAAAACTGGCGACAGTCTTTGCCAGGAGAGATCTCTTGGAGGGCTAATGGTTTGGTGAGTTCAGGCTCTGGTCAGAGCACATGCTGTTCCCTGCACCAGATGTTGACAGAGCTGGGAGGGTGTGGGATTTGGGAGGTACTTTGAGGTAAGCCCCTATGGGCTGTCTGGACAGGGTCTCCCACATTCCACAAGGCATGCCCCAACTCCTTGGTAGTTCTTGACTGTAGAAGAGAGGACACTTCTACTCTTTATAGCAAGTAGTGGAGCTTGGTCTCAATCTGAGCACCCCACCGCAATAAATGGAGGGTGGCAGTAATGGTCAGCTTCAGGAAAGGGAGCAGCAGGAGGCCTGGTGGAGGTCTTACGGGGGGCAGAGCGAGTTGGAAATAGCCTTGGGAGTGGGTTGGTCAGGTCAGGTCGCAGTTGCTATATATAGGCCCCTCCTGCCTTTACAGTACATGAGCACACGGGCCCACACGTGCCCACACGTGCCCACACGTGCCCACACGGGCCCACACGGGCCCACACGTGTGCCCGCTCACATACACACACAGACTTGGCTGCACGCACGCAGACAGCTCACAGAACCGTGCTAGGCCAAATGGACCCAAGCAGCCCCGGCTGGGCATTCTCAACGGTTATCGGCCACGATATTGACGTCTGTCCTGCTCCTGTTCAAGCTCACCGCCTCCATCATGGGTGGAGCAGTTTACCCCACATTTTCACGGGTACCCAGTTTAGCAAGAAAGCGACACCCCTCCCCCCCGATCACGGGCTTCGCCTTGTTTAAGCCAACACTACCCACCCACAGCCTGGAGTGAGAACACCCTTGGCGTGTTTACAGTTGAGTGCCTGAAATTGTCGTTCCACTCGGGGTCCATCCCACGAGTATGTCACACACACTTCAGATACTTGGGGCCAGTATCAGAGCCGTCAAAAGATTGTTGTTGAACAGCATCTTTAAAAAGCTGAAGGGAGTGGTCTCTGAGCTGGCATACTGGACTGTTCCATTTTTTAGTAGGGGGAACTTCCTTCTTACCTTTTGCTCTGTATGGTGGTATAGTCTTGAGCGCTTGATGCTCATTGCTGCCATCACCGGCTGTATGGTAGTTGAAGGAAAAAAAGGAGGAGGCAAGTCAATTTCCCCCTATATATTTTTTTAATTATTGCAAATTTTTTGATGTGTTCCAGTTTCTGCAAGTGATTCTGATTAAGTCTCCCTACACATGTAATCCAAACCTGGCCAGCAGCACCTTGGGAGTTAGGGTACAGTGAGAAAGCGCATGAACCCGAGCAGGTCCAAGTGAGGTATAGGTGTGCACCATGTTCCACGTCTCACCACCATTTTAGGACCGTCCGGGAATCGCTCCAAACTGCACACGCACACATGTGCCTAAGTGTGGCTAGCTTACCGCTACAGGAATCAATAATCTGTTTACGAGTTCCAGCAGAAAAGATGGAAATGACCCTCCCCCGCTAAGCATTCTGTCTTTTATTATTCCTGATATGCACTGCAATCGAACCCATATGATCTAGGTGGACTGGGGAAAATGATTTGCATTCTCTTCCATAAATCTCCACCCTTTCACTCGGAATGTTCTCTGGATACACGACTTTTATTCTGCTAATAAAATCCACGGCTTTGTTCGGACTAAGTTCGAAGGAGTGCTCACCAAATTGTGCCAGCAAGTGTCTCCGCACTCCAACGACCTTGTAAGCTGACCGGTGTTGTATTTCTTGCGTTTGGGAGAGGGTTCAGTGACCGTTCGCACCGTGGGCCACGTGGCAGAGTTGACCATGAAGTAGTACTTGTTGAGGGACCCTAGCCTCGTGGACGTGGTCTAACTTTTTGCCGGCTGAATGTCTGTCAGCGTTTGCGACTTGCCTGCTACACTGGATCCTGGATATGAAGAGAAGGAAGGACAGTGGTGATTTGAAGCCCCATGAAGGGCCCATCTTCCCCTGCCAAAAATAAAAGGGAACAGGCCATGCCTCTGTTGGCCCTGGAATGCCATGTATAAAAAAAAAAGGAGGCACGTAAAAAGCTTTGGCAACTGCTTGACCTCTGACATCTGACCCCTATTTCTGAAGCCACTCTGTGGGTGAGTGAGTAATACACCAAGGTGATAAGCCGGGACGGCTCGGGGCAGGGGGGGGAATGGCCAGCATCAGGCTGTGTGACTGTCCCCCCCATCCAAGTTCAGCAGTCAGGAACAGTTGGGAGGGGCGGTGGGGGGTGGTCACACGGTCCACGGCGACGACGTGCCACAACGGTAACCTTGTTCTCCCTCCTCCGCAGAGCACTCTCACAATGGCCCCTTATTATGGGCCTGTGTTAAAAAGGGACAACATGGTCTGTGTCTCCTGGGCTCCCATTTGTCTGTGGGAGAGTCCTTGAAAAGGGCACTGTGTGACACAGCAGAGCCCTGCAGTTAAGTCGTTCGACTAATGAGTGCCAAGGAACCACGCCGTCCACCCACTAGAATTCCAGCTTTGTTCGGAAGCCTTTGTCAGGAGAAACAAACTTCCAAAAATGTAGCTGACCGTAGCCTTAAGCACATGAATAGCTCTGAGTTTTCTAACACTTTTTACCCAAAGCAGCTCTGCCAAGTGAGCTGCCTGGCCTATAGGTGGAGCACTCCTGTGCCAACTGGATAGTTTTGTTTCAAACTGCCACTCTACTTTCCCGGAAACACCAGCCAGATGCTATACCTGATCTCATTTTCTTCTCTGTTTTCTCTTTTAATCTTCTCACCTTACCCCCCCCCCCACCACTACTGCTCACTGTCACCAAAAAAGTAAAAAAAAAAAAAAAAGATACTGTAAGGTGTGAGCCTGAATCCGACAGTCACATTCACGGGGCCCTCTCATTTCGAGATTCGCACGGATGCCTGTACGGCCTGCCATTCCAAGTCTCTGAACTGCAGATTCAGCCCAAATGGAATTTCATGATGGTATGGTAAGAGGGGAACCGTGAGGCCATCCTCGAGGATACTCCGCTTTTTCAGAGAGCTCGATTTGTGGCAGGCCAGTCGCAGAGACATCAGAATAAAAGTGCAGCTTGGTTTCTCTCTCTTGAAACTTTCCTCAGAGCCAAAGGGGTCTGTACTTTGAGCGTTCATGCCTGGACTTCCTAAAACGGTGCCTTTTCAATATCAAGTTTTTGTAATATCGAGACGGCAGTACTCAAGTCCTCATGTTAGATTTGAAAATGCAATGCAGATATGGATTCCCAGGCCGGTGTGTTCTATTAAAGATCTGTGACTTTTATTTTTTAATCTCGTAAATTGCTTTTTGCTCCGTTTCCCCTGCTGTGGGCTGATACAGTTGTTTGGTCTTAATTGTGTGTGGCAGTAAACTTCAGCATACAGCAGCTAAAATCAGGAGTATTACTGAAACTCATCCATCTTTATTCTGGCATTGAAAAGAGGACCCTCAAACTGGGTCGGGCTCGTCACAAAATTGTTTGTTGTTGTCATTTTATGGGCAAAGAGAGACCCAGGGAGTGCTGACAGAATTGCCGCTCGGATGCATTTGAAGTCGTCATCCACAGCCCGATTCTCACAGCTTTTAGTCTTTTTACCTTTCCCCCCGTTTTCAACGGAGCATGGCTGGCTGTGACCCATACAAACGCACATCTCTGCACAAACACAGGAAAGCCTACTTAGACACTGCTTTCTGCTGAGCCCGGTGGGGAACAAAGTGCAGCCAGGGGATGGAATGTTAATGAAGGCTTTTCAACCCTCTTGTTGGCAACTGGCGGTTTAATCTGACTGCTCTGAAAGAGAGGGATCTCACCTCAAGGGGGCGCACCTGGTGGATGACGTGCATAGACCATGACTACATTTAATTGTTCAAACTTTTTTTACTTTCGTGCCGCAGGATTCCCAACAAAATCCAGCGCCTAGCTATAGTGATATATTTATTGTTGTTTCTTTGTGGCTTACCATTTTTGTTCCCCTTGCATACCAGCCCACACAATCTTCTGCAGAGTTATTTTAATTCTCGTTGCATGAGCAGCTGCTTTCTCAAGTATCAATGGGGGAGGCTGATACTAACTTGAAGAAACGTGTCTGCCAGCATGGAAGTTAAGGTATTCGTTGTCCCTGACTGGATTGACAGGTTGTACAAAATACTCGCATGTAGCGTCTGTGTGCGTGTGGACATACTGACGCGGGAGGGAGGGAGGGATGGAGGG
>JAACJT020000036.1:7648058-7673834 GCA_009936485.2 Gymnarchus niloticus
TTTTGGGTGTCCCCGGCTGGGTTGGAAGGGTGGAAAAAATTCCCGGAGGGGGGGGTGGGGGGGGGGGGGGACATACGGCGGGGGGGGGGGGGGGGGGGGGGGGGGGGGGGGGGAGGGATGACACTATGAAGGGTTCTGTGCCACGAGCCAGGATCCAGCCTGAAATGGCGCTCGATGGCACGACTGCAGATGGATCCAAGTCGTCGGCGGCGATTTATTCTGATGACATTTCAGCCGCCGAAGGGTCACCACAAGCAGTGGCATTTTCAGGGCGCTGAGGGCCCGTTGACTGAGGTATAAATGTCAGTCCGCTGTCCCGCGCCGTCTGCCTTGAAACATTCGAGCGCACATGGAATTTTTATAATGTGCACCCTGTGCCTCCCGCTAGCCGCCTGTCTGTGATTTTTTGAAGGATAAAGGTAGCAGCAGAACCTCATCCTGGCTGCAGTTTCCACCACTACTGCCACCTGACATCGCAGTTACGTTTCCCAGGAGACTTAAGGGGCGGGCTTCCAAGAAGCCAGTGTTCCGTACTTGCTGCATTCATCGACCATCTTTTATCATTAAAAAACAAATGCACTATTTCCGGCTTCGTTGTACAGTGAGAAAGTCTTCAGAAGACCTTTTAGAACTTGCTAGAGCATTCCGGGCTACCAGTTTGAATTTGCAATCCCGTTTGTCTTTTCACTCTGTGATGTAATGAAAAACTCCATTTGTTCTTCTTTGTGATCCGTCACCTGATTTCGATTTTTCTGCTACGCTGCCTGGTCAAGGGAAGCACATTTCGTCTGTGTCCCCCCAGAGGCTGATGCAAGTCCACTGAACGTCAGAGAAATGTTTGACTTGCCCCATTGTGGGATAAATAACCTGTGAGCTTTGGGGGGGTGGAAGAAACATGTGACGGGTCTTCTACTGCGTTTAGCTGAATTCCCTTTCCTGGGAGGTGTGAGGTCTGTAGGCCGAGGCTCGGACTGCAGACAGTGTGATCGCCACCCCGCCGCGTGAGTTTCCGAACCCACCCTCGGCCTACAGACAAAATGTGTTTCCCCTGACCAGGCAGGGGGCGCTGTGGGTTTAGATGATGAGCAGCAGGATGGTCAAGAAGACCAAGCTGAGAGAGGTGTGCTGTGGGTTTTAGAAAAGCCCTCCCCTTGACACCCCAAGTTGTCTCTGATAGGTTGGCGGTAATAGCCGTCATTGAAGACATCATTTAATGACTAAATATTGTTGTGGGGCAGTAACGTTTCTAGTCTCTGCTGGCCATAGCACCCAGATTATCTCTGCACCTGAATGATTTGAGATTTTTGTGTTCTAATAGATGTTATTTTTGATTTGTTCAAACCCGTCTGCTACCTCAGCAGCACAGGAACTGACCTTGACTTTGGTAGGAAAGCATTTATGCGTCCAAGATGCCTCGTTAAGGTAAATGTGTCGGTGCTATGGCAGGAAAGGCGCCGTACTCAGCTGAGCTTATCCATCCATGCCTCTGCTGGGTAAATATGAATAAGTGATGTTATACCGTCCACCGATTTATTTGTGAAAAGTGCCAGGTGACTGGCGGGATGAGGAGGGTCGTTATCGATGTGCCTGAGCTCTCGGGCAGCATTGTGTTCGTTGTTTCCTCTAATCTGTTTTCCCAGGCTCAGCACGAGAAGCGAGGCTGATTGAGATGGGCAGCATTGCATGCTGGGATCTAATTAAAGTGGCCTTGTTTTCTGACAGCAAGCTGACCACACCTCACGCGCGGTGCTACATGGGAGAGTGCCAGCGGAGCGTTCACGCATTGTCGGCCGCCGTCGCTTTGCTTAATTGTCACACACCTTTTACTGGCAAATTAGCAGATGGCAAGTACATGTGTACAGAATTGTGCATGGATTTTTTTGATGACCAAAACGTGAGGCAGTGGCCTTTGAAACAAACGTCTATCTATTCGCCTATCCAGTAAAGGGTTGGGCAGGGGCCCGGAGGCAGGGGAAATACCCTGGACAGGACACCAGGCCTGGGGACCCATAATCGAGCATTATGAGCAATTTTGAGACGCCAGTTTGGTCGACCACGTGTCTTTGGACTGCAAAGGGGGAAACCCACACAGAACAGAAGTGGGACTCGAACCCTCAGCCCTGGAGGTGTGAGTGCTTTGTGCCAATAGCTGGTCTATACGCTGCGGGATTGTTTTGCTCAGTGTTATGTGGCTCCTGTAGAAGTTACCTCTAGCAGTATCAAAGCCAGATTAGCTGCATCATTAATTCGGTCGTGTCCAGTTGGCCCTGTTCCGGCCACCTCACATATTTCCATCCTGTGTCCCCCCACTCCATAGATCCCCTTTCCCTTACATCTAGGCGTCCCGGTGGCCCCCGGTTCCCATAGCTTCCCCGCAGACCCCTCCCCAGCGGCTCCAGCTGTGCTCCTAATTAATGAGGTTTGCTCCAGCTGTTAGTTGAACACCAGACTGGATCGGGTGCAGTAATCTGGGCGAAGGCACGGTTTTAGTGACACGCAATTGGTTCTGTTAATGACAAGAGGAACTGTCTTTTCGCCGTTTTGTGTTTGTTTATTTTTTTTTTTGCAAAATATAATTTTTATAATTTGCTGTTCACTGAATTTTTCCAGGGAGTGAGGCAGTTCATTCATTGAACAAGTAACTGATTTTAATCAGTTGGTTGAATGTTAATCGCATTTGCTTTTTACGGTCACATACTGCGGTGGTTGTCAGCCAGATACTGTGTTGGAAAGCTGCCTCCTTGCTCTCTGTTCAGATGTCATCTTTTTGGGAAACACACACACACAAACACACAGGGTGATATCTTTGGGCCATGAAGAACAATCACACCACCCGTTGACTTGCTGATCCTGACCTGTCCCTGCTCCAGCCTCAGTCCTCTCTACCACCTCCGTTCGTTTGCGATCAGTGTAACCTGTTATACGGGGGAAGTTCCCAGTAGATAGGATTGCTCCGCCGCTGTTCTGCAGGAGGCTAGAGCGCATGGGCGGAGTCATCATTCTCTGTCTCTGTGAGCTGAGCACCGTGAGTCTCCTCAGAGCTCCCGACGCCTTCCTCCGTCCAACAACGCCTCACAACAAGGCCGCTTCCAACCTCTCGGCGGAACAGCCATACAGATACAGGCAGCTCTGCCTCCCCGTCCCCCCGCGGGATGGTCGGCAGGCCGCGATTCACGACGACAAGCCCGTAGGAGATCTCGGTGTGAGCGGGCGGCGGGGCGGGACTGCGGCACGCGGCTCTCAGTTAACGGCGACCAGCTGGCTTTTATCACAGTGACTGTACCGCCTCCAGGAGTCAGCTGGCTGGAAGTGAAGGAGAACTGTGGAGAGGAGACAACTTTATAGTTATATACTATTCAGGCTATACCAATTTCCTTCAGTCCGTCTTTGGTGTTTTTAATTTACTGCCTATTCAAGGCTGCTTCCAGGGTTCTGTTGTCTCCGCGGCCCTGCTTCTGAAAATACACCACAATATGGAAGGCTAAACACATCACCTCAGGGTGTCCGCTGCTCTCCTGTTTCTCCAGCCGAGCGGACCTGTCAGCGGGAATCAGATGGTTATTTCTTCAAGGTGTCAGGCCAGGCAGACTTCGCCCACGTTTAGCTGACACTCCTCTGTGGTAAGCACGCAGCCCCGGGGTTCAGCAAGGTGTGCCGCGCTCCACCAATGTGCCCTGCGTGTAAGCGATGCTTGGATCGTACATGTGCAAGAGACATACATGAGAGACGTCTGTGTACGAGCTTACATTTTTATTATTATTATTATTATTATTATTATTATTATTATTATTATTATTTGGGCTGTAACAGTTACAAAGCTGGCATGGAGATGGTTTTCAGAAATGGCGGCAGGGTGACGGTGTGGAGTGAATCTATTTCCTGCTTTCCACTGCCCCCCATCCTCTAACACCATTCAGGAGCTGTCCTCAGCAAAGTGGAATTCTTGGTCACACGCGTCGGTTTGTCCCCCCCCCCCCCCCACCTTTCCCAGAAGGCTTTGCAGACAGAACACAAGCACCAACTGGCACGCAAACAGCTGTGTGATTCTAGCTGTCGTGGAGGAACGAAAGATCTCCACTGTGAAAACAAAAATGCACTGCTTGATGTTATCCAGAGATCTCTTTTTACCCGGATTCAGGCTGAATGAAGGCTGGAGTCAAGCCATGAACATTTCAGAAGAGATAGCAGGAATGGCTTTTTAACCACCTTTAGGGCAGTAGGTATTTGATCGGTAACTAGAAGGCGCTCTATTGGCTAGGAGGAGTGCTACTTGCTGGACCACCCAACATGGGGCATTGCCTGGCGAGAAACACAGATTACAGAACCTCAAGGTCGAATCCCAAGTCATCGTCTTCATGTCACGTCCTCCACCTTTACAGGTGTACATAGTCTGGAATCGCGTGCCTCACACACACGTTTTGGTGCCTCAGCCTGTCTCTCAAGCTTTGCTGGTGTTTTTTATTCCATGTTAAATTTTAATTAGTGTTGCTGTTTTATAGTTGCCCCCTCACCCCCCCCGGTATACCTCAGTGCAGGTTATGCAAAGTGATCCCAGAGATTAATGATTAATTTCACTGATATGCCTAGGTGCATCCCCTAATATGGCTGGCTGAACAATTACTCCAAGCCAATTATCAGAACACACGAGATTGCGTGAGATTTGACACACGGCCTGGCAGGCGTTTGGGGAACTGAACGGCTGGCTTAGTCAGCGCCCCTGATCCTCGTGCTAATGGAGGGTGCTCGTAAGTGGTCATGAATGCTAATCACAGAATGCTAATCTAACGGCTGAATTCTTTCTCTCTTTCTGCCCCCCAGACAGAGTGCCAAGACGTTTTGTGTGAAGCGTCCATCCCCGTCCTCATTGCGGGACCTCTGCTCTCCGGCCAGGTCGAAGGTCGACCGAGATCATGTGGTGTCCCTTCCGTCTCACCTGCCTGCTGCTGTTCCTGTCCAGCTGCCATGCCTTATGTAAGTCCCCCTGCCCCCAGCTGCTTCTTGCCCCCGTCAACACGACCCCTGTTCAGGCCGCCTCATTGTGGTATTTTTATTTGAAAGCCCAGAGTTAGGGTTCATTCTGTGTCATTTCTCCATTGAACTGGGCTTAGAAAAACTCAAAAAGAAAGCAAGGTGCACCAAGCTAGTAGATGCCAAGTGAATAAAATGGGCAAGGCACAGCTTAACTTGGTATAAAGCAGTGAAGACCTGCAGCGAGTGAGGTAAACCAACTAACCAGCACAGGAGGTCATGAATAGCACCGGGGTTAACGTCCACACCTGACTGGAGTTTCTGAACATCCTGAGTGAGGTATTTACCTTTTAAATGGGTAAAGAGTAGCATACTTTCAAGTCACCTTGGATACGAGTGATGGCCATGCAGCTGATATAAAATGTGCGGGTGATGACGTTCCAGGTTTTTCTCACCTCTCTTTGAGCTCTGGTCCTCAGTGTTTTTCAAAGGAGGTCTCAGTGCTGTTCCTGACTGAGGAAAGGAGACAGGGCGTTGTTGCATGAAGACGTGTCTCCCCGTCTGAGAGGTTATCTTTCCAGTCAAGTTAGTCTGCGACTATTCATCAGCCTGTCTGCCTTATTTTTGTCATATTTAAAAAGCTCTTACAGACAGTTGTCTGTCCCTCGAGTCTCGCTTCCCTCCATTTTGTGTCTTCCGCCTGCAGCTCACTATCAGGCCAAAGCTTGAGATTTTTTCAGATTAGCCCAGACATGACACTCGGCTTTATCCTCTCTGTCTACTTACAGCCTCTGCATTACTGACCTTTTACTTTTTCTCGTCGATCTGCGCATACCCCTGCACATCGGGCACAGTGGTCCCCTCTACCCTGCCAGGCAAGCTTGGGCGATTAACGTTCACACCCCCTAGAGTCAGATGTCGTGGGAGTCCTATGCTGATGTCATGGGGGGGGGGGGGGGGGGTGCGCGCTCTTCTCGTACCCAGCATCTTCACGTTCAGGGCGATGCTGCGTTCTTTGTGCTGTTCGGCTTTTGCCGATGCCAGAGTGACACCTTCAGCCGAAACCTCACCTTTTCCTGTGACGGAAATGTCCATAAATAAATGAACAAGCAAAATAAATTAATTTGCACCATACATGTATAATTACGTAAATGCATCCATTCAGGTGTGCATAAATAAATGCATGAGGGAAGCTTTTGTGCTGCATGGAGTCGCGGTGCATTTGTGTGCTTAGTCACGCATTTAGGTACGGCATCCTGAGCTGCACCTTTCCCCAATGCGTGCCCATGCATGAGATTTCCATTTTAATGAAGCACAATGGAATATTTTTAACATTTTCTTAAATGCTTATTTCCCTCCTTTGCAAATCTTTTTAAGCATGCAGGAGCATATTGGTACTCAGTCCTGCATGGCTGCCCTGATTGTAATTGATAAAACTCAAAGTGTCGGGGGCAAAACTTCAATAATTTATTCATTCGGAGTCAGGAAAGTGAACTTTTCTGAGGTCTGTTACTCTCTCTTCACCTCTCACTCTCTCCCTCTCCAATCACTTTAAAAAAAGTATAACTTGATTTATGATTTGGCTCGGGTGAGTGAGTCTACTGTGTGCTTTCTGTCAAGCCATAGGTAACCAAAGCGTCTATTTAAAGCAGCACAATTGTTGATTGTAATAATATCGGGAGTAACTGCATCACTAACTAAGGCTACTGGAAAATATCGATGAAAAAAACTTCGTTTGCTCCAGTAAAGTGATCCAAAAGCTATCTGCTATCTGAACAGTTTACAAGAATCGCTTACAATTTCACAATACGACACCCTCTTTTTACTGACCCCCCCAGTGCATTGATTTATGCTGTTAATCTTACTGCCGTAGGCTATCGCCCTCTTAGTTATAGATGAACGAAATGATAGTTTGTTTTTTTTTTTCTCCTGCCCGCATTATCTCCTGTGTGGGAGCCACTGTTTCATAAAGATTGTAATTTTGTGGTCATTTCCTCACTATTGCCCCACGTAAAATTAGAGAATTTGGCAAAATATTCCTGCTTGTCCTTGGATCTGCTCTACGCTATGAGCTTGACCGAGACGCGGATATTCTTTCACGAAGCATCAACAAAGACAGCTCATTTAAGCAGTGTTGCAAAAGCAGCTCGTTTAGAAGTAACGAGACAGAGAACGCTGGGGAAACTGTTGGACATTAGTGGGTTTGATGACAGTCTGTATAATTGTGTATGCCTATATCAAAGGGTGCCATTCTGTAAAAAAATGGCCTTAAAGTTCTACTTTCAGGACATTTCCTTTGAAAAAGCGGTGTCTTCTTGATAATTTGTATTTTTAGATGGATATTTCATTCTGAGATGGGAGATTCCGACTGCGTCTACTCACTGAGTCAACCTGAGTCATCTGGTAAGATTGGCAGGGACGAGCTGTTCCACAAGCATAGAAGTCCTCGATAGCAAGCACGTCGACCTCTGAAGCTAACCGCGCTTTCAGACCTCACTCTCTTGCCCCACCTCAAAACCATGCGTCTTCATTTCCGATCTCCGAATCAATTTTCAGATGTTACAGCTTGTGCCTGAATCAGTGAATGCAGTAGGCCTCACTCATTCAAATATTAAGTTTTGTTTTTTCTTGGATATGTTGGAAACAGTTTCCCCATCCCCACCTCCAACACCACCTAACGTTTAGTGAAACCCTGATGCACAGCCATCATGGAAACAGCAGCATTTGCTAGGAAATTTCCAGGCCGGCCAGTGAAGGGAGAGGCCTTTCCTCCGGCTTTCCATCCGACGACTCCAGTCAGACCGGAGCAAGCAAATATGTCCTGGGGAGACCCCCACTCGCTTCCCTACTGCTAACCTCCAGCAATCAGCGGAGACTGCTGAGACGGGCCAGAACGCTGCCTCTGCTTGCCGGGATAAACTGCGAATCACCGTGGTGCTGATTGGATGAACAATCGCTGAAAACAGATGCATGGGTGGGCGGGAGGATGTGGTGGATGGGAGGGGCCTCAGTGTGTGCAGGCTCTTCGATGCCACACCAGGAGAGGCTGCCCCCCCAGTCTTCTACTGTAGACCGAGGACCCCGATTCAGCTTCTTTCCTTTGTCTCACTTAAGTCCTCCCGGCAGCAGATTAGCTGGAGTCTGCAGGGAGAACGTGTGAGCAGGAGGCGGGGGGTTTCCATAGTGACGGGTCAGGCTGGGCAAGTCACCGTGTACTCCTGCGGGACGTGAGGGCAATAAGCCCAGTCCGGATCTGAGGGCAGAGTACCATGGCAGCGGGGTGCTTGCTTAGAGACGTTTGTGTGTGTGTGTGTGTGTGTGTGTGTGTGTGTGTGTGTGTACCATGTGTTCATTACGTTGTGAAAAAATGCCCCTAGGAAATAATAAAAACCTGGCATTTTTACCTTGTCGAGACGTTTGTTGTGTCCCCACAACGGAAAACTTGGTATTTTGATTGTACTTACTGATTTTTATAAATTAATGAAATGAATGGAAGGTCCCCAGAAGGTTGAAGTGTGTGTGTGTGTGTGTGTGTGTGTGTGTGAGTGAGAGAGTCGGGGTTTGTAAGTAAGGAGCCTCATTCGCTTATGGCCCAGTAAGAAGGGTGCGTGGGTTTTGTGGGGTGCATCTACCTGTAAATATGAAAAGAATCATTTTAGTTCCATTCGACTACACAGTGCTCCTGAGATGTTTTTCCTCTTTAACACGATACCGGCCCAGTTTCCCCATTGCGGAAAACTGGTTGGGCTTCAGACAGCTAAAAAATCCCCACTGAATAAAAAAAAGTATCTAATTCAAGGTGCACGAGGATGGCCCTCCATGAAATCTAGGTCGGGGATTAAAAAAATAATTGAGGGAACCTGGGATAGCATGAAATGGTCCTTTTTTGTCTACATTTCTGTCATTTTAGTTCCCTCAGTGCTAATAGCTGGAGGCTGATGATAACGGTGCCTCTCCCTTTAATGTGTTTTTCACCCTCCTCACTCCCGGTTCTGGAACGTTCTGTGCACTCGTTGGGAGTGAAAGTGGCAATGTCACCACATAAAGGGGGCACAGAGGAGGCCCAATCTGTTTTTCTTTTAAAGTAAGGGAAAAACTGCATTTTTTGAATTCACTGTTTTGGGCTGGCCTTCCTTAGATGACTACCAAGGCAGGACCCCCTTATTTGGAAGCTGGAGAAAGACAGACCTGTGTTTACCCCAGCAGTGTCAATGTCTGTCTCTTATATTGCACATTGGAGCCTTGCCCCCTGACGCAGACCCAAACCCAGACATGTTGACTTTATTTCCAGACTTGGCGGGAGTTGTCTTCTCGGTTCGGCCCCCACACAGGAACACCTGCCAGGTCTGGAATGTGTGTTGTCAGCTGGGGAGGTGGTTGGGGGTTCGTGTGCCCTCTCCAACTCTGGTCTTTCAGGAGGGACGGCTCGTCTGTGCCAGAGATGACACTTACCCCGGACCCTGCCAAAGCCTCAGCGTCATGGGCTCCATATGGGGTTAAACACCCAGCTGTGTGTGTGGTTTTTAAAAGTAAGAAACGGTAAGAAAATGATGGAGCAGCTTCTAGGAAATCATACAAAAGCTCTCAGCTGCATGTGTGTCATTTGGTTTTGCGTTTTGAACGGCCAATGTGATCACAAACACGATGGCTTCACGTGGTTCCCGATGCCTTTCTGTCAGGTGTAGCTGTTTCCTTTACCTTTTTACCACGGCACATTTTTTTTTTTTTTTTCGAGCTCAGCTGTTTTTGGTGAGATAGGATCTGGGCAGATTGGGGGGGAGGTGGTCCATGAGGAGATCTGCAGGGAACTGGCGATGAAAAGCCCACCGTCCACAGTAATGTGTGTGAGACGGGTGGGGAGGGGGACTCCTTTGAATGAGGGCTGCGTGTTTATCGTCGCTGCCAGAGCCATGGCTGCCTGCGGACCGTTAATAATTAATCTGCTCTGTTTTCGCTGCCCGTTTGATCATTTATACATATCTGTGCAGCTCGGCTGCACTCAGGACCCCTGCAGCGAGCACGGCTCGCATCTCATTGGGTGGCTCGATGACCCCTTGCCATTAAAAGAAAACAAAACAAAAATACTGAGCATCCAGGAAGGAAAATTTGGATTTATCTGGTAGCTCAAACACTTGGTCTGTCACCAGCTGCAAAGCAGGTAGGAGTTTAATGACTGCATAGCATTCAGTGGGATGAAGGGCAGGCTTGTCATTGTATGCCTTTCTGACCCAGAACACAATGCGTTAACCACTCCACACCCCCACGGCTGGCAGGTGGTGTGTCTAGCATCAGCAGGCCGAGTAATATGGGGTGCGGAGCCCCCCCGTGCTTCATTATTCATGCTGGGGGGAGTTATTGACCCCAGCGTTGGTGTTGGTGTGTCACCCACGGTGTAATTACTGCCACATTGATTCATCGGCTCCCCCCGCCCCGTGCTTATAGCCCACCCTGCCGTTTACAGTATCCCGTTGTTTTTGCTTAGCTAGTTTGATTAATGGACTGTGGAACCCTCTCACCCCCCCGTACAAGTGGATGACACAAGTCCACACAACATGATCTACCACATCACTGTTATTTCATCCCAAAGTGATGTTTCTGGTTTTTTTTGGGTTTTTTTTTTATGTTTTTGCTCCCTTCTGATTTCCTCAGCTCCCCCGCGGTTCACGAAGATACCCTACGATCAGATTGGCGTGTCTGGGGGTGTGGTCTCCTTCGTGTGCCAGGCGACAGGGGATCCCAAGCCCCGTGTGAACTGGATCAAGAAAGGGAAGAAGGTCAACTCGCAACGCATTGAGGTGAGAGGCCGGGCACACGCACATGTCTCCCCAAAGCCGACGGTACCCTCCAGGGTTTTCATCTTAGTCTGGTTTATGGTCAGTGGTCCCAGGCTATTAATCCATTTAACGTTCCGCGGTTGCGCCCTCCGCTGTCCTGCTTCCCTCCAGAACAGACGGGCAGCTGCTTCATTCATAACGGCTGCTTCTCTGCCAGTCGGTGCCGAGGCGCAGATGGCTGCCACAGAGGCCCGACTGGTGCTCGGTGCGCCTTAATTAAAACTTCCTCACCATCACAGGCCTGACAGTACAAACAAACAAACAAAAAAAAACAAACAAACCAAATCTGAGTAAGGCACCATTCTTTCGTTCTCTTCCCTGCAAGCTTGACAGCGAAGGCGTGACTGCATTTTATATGATGAAACAGTGCCACACCCCAGAGCAGTGTGGTGCCTTCCTGGGTACCGCTGTAGCCTCACACCTCCAGGGTGAGGGGTTCGAATTCTGCCTGTGTGCGGAGTTTACATGTTCTCTCCAAGTCATGTGGATATCCTCCTGCAGTACAAAGACAGGCAGTCAGTTTAATTGGTGTCTCTGAATTGCCCCTAGTGCTGCCTGGGAAAGGTTCCAGGCCCCCTCCCCCCAACCCTGACCACGATAAGTGGTTAGAAGATGAATGGATGTTCTATACCTCTTATCTATGGTATTCAGCTGCTCAAATTAAGGTGTTTATGTCTATCTTAAGTCACTGAAAAGGTATTTTTATTATTACTAAATAATAAATTACTAAATAATTATTATTAACATTATTACTAAATTTTCAAATTGCCAGTCCAGTTGCTGGGGGCAACAAGCTGAATAGGCTAGCCCGTACGTCACATCCTGATGTCGTTTTTAAAATTATAATAATTATTATTATTATGATTACTACTTCTACTACTATTATTGTTGTCAGTTCAAATCTGCACTTGCGGCAATATGTATTTCTACCAATATAATAGTGATATGTAGTAATTTTGCTAAACTTCTTGCAAAGCCATGAACGTTTCAGGCATTTTGCCAGTCAGCCCTTGCTCGCTGTAAAGTGCCCATGTCCTCGTGACACAGACGATCGAGTTTGACGAAGGGGCGGGGGCAGTCCTGCGCATCCAGCCCCTGCGTGCCCCGCGGGATGAGAACACCTACGAGTGCAAGGCAGAAAACAGCGAGGGCGAGGTCACCGTCACCGCTAAACTGTCCATTATTCGAGGTGAGCACTCCGTCGATGTCCCCCACGGGGGATAGGGACCGCGGGGCAGGCAAAGACATTCTGGTGCCAGAACCACAGTACCATCGCCATTAAATTGTGCTGTAATCACCCTGTGGACCGTGTCCATTCCCACAAGGAAGGGAGTTTGATTGCCTGCAATCGAGTAAAGGAGCCCACCTGACATCCTGGGAGATTTAAGGAAGCATTCAGACGGTGACAGGCTAAACCTTTGCTCATTTTCCAATTTTTTTCAGAAGCGAAAACCTGCTTTTAGGAACTCACAGACATCTTGGCACCCTACACTGAACAGGAGGATGGGAGGAAACAGTCTGTCAGACGTCCAAAAACGACACAGAAAAAAAAAAAAAACTGCATAATGTGGAAGTTTTAGAAAGCAATCTCGTCTCTAGTGCATACTCCACTAATTGCTCTAAAATTCACAGCTACAGGTTTTAGCAGTTAGCTATGATGGAGTTTGTCAGTGTAGAGTCCATTTTGTGCAGAGTTATGTATTTATGGTTTACTGAAACAGCAGGCTTTTCTTGATATTTTTCTGCTTGTTTATTTTCAACTGACGTGTCTGATTTTGATACGGTCATGCTCTGCTGGAGCCATGACGCTTTCATGCTAGCAGGGAGCGAGATGGGGAAGGTTTACTCTTTATTTCTGCATTAGCTCTTAGCTTATTCTTGCCATCTGCCTGGCTCCAGCTGAGTGGTGGTCTTGGCAGCCCGCGAGCCCCTCCACGTTGGTTGCTGCCCAAGATGAGGGTAACCGCAGAAGGCCTGTTCTACATGAGAATGGGGGGATCGGCAGGGTGCGTCGTTCACGCAAGTCCGGCACCCAGGGGATTGCCTCCTGTCCATCTGCTCCTGGCCCTCCATCACTGCACCATCGGCAGGGCCTGTGGAGGTTCAAGCATAAACATGCCGCTTGCTGCTACTGCAGTGTGTGCTTGTGTGTGGGCGGGTGTGTGTGTGTCTGTGTGTGCACGCACGCATACACAATTCCCACGCGTCTCTCCTTAGCTCTGTTGTGCGGGCTTGCAGATATGCTGTACAAGAACTATTGTTCAGTCAAAAGTCAAAACGGCGAACCTTCACGCTATGGAAACTCGTATCCTTCTTGTGTTGTCCTCCTGTATCAGTGAGCATAGGTTCTGCATGGCCCTGTCTTCGGTCCGAAGCGAGAGTCCAGGATTCACTGCAGGCCCTGATTCACTGCCTCACACTTCCTTCTCTGTGTGTCTCCTTAAATACGTTAAGATTCAAATTCAGTTATCCCTTAATGCAAATAAAAGCCCAATAACCAGCTAAGTAGTTTCACAGTAATAAAGGACAGTAGATAAAACCACAGTTTTGGTTGACAAAAAAGGTTCCTGTACTGAATTTGCCTTGAAGGTTCCTGTACCAGAGTGCTGTGCTGGTTTACAAGTGACCAGCCATTTGCAGGCAAATTCATGAATTCAGTCTAAATTGTACAGCCAAACTGGAATTAGGGGACCCTAGAGACAGGAAAGGTTTTACGTATAAGATGCAAGAAGAGGATAGTGGCAGTTCAGATGATGGCATGACTCCACGGTGCAAAGCCACTGCAGTGGGGTCAGCAGGGCGGGAGAGGAGCACAGGCCTCTGTGAGCCCAGTAGGATCAGTGCTTCGGTCAGGCGGGCCCTTAATTGGCATCCTCGCTCATGTGCTTGTGCTGGATTGCCTTCTGCAGCTTTAATTGGTCTGTGCTGACCCTTTCGCTCGAACAAAATCATTTCATTATCTCAGCAGCAGCTTTGGGAAGCTGTTTGGGGTTTTCTCCTCGTCTCATTATCCTCTCAGTTCAAGTCAGCCATGTTTCTGTCACAGCTCCGAGGGGACGGACACATGGGTCTCTGGGGGCCGCGGGTGCCAGTGCCACCACGCTCGTTATGCTTTCCCAGAGCTCGATTCAGCTATGATTTTTCTGAGCCCAGATTACCCTGTGCTCCCTTCCAAGCTGGCCGGAATTAAGAGCATGGTGATTTCTCATCTTCTATTTCACATGGCCCCATGTTATACCGCATCCCCCTTCACCCCAGGAAATTAGGAGAGGAGAATTATGAGTAGGCAGCACGGGACACCCAGAAACCACATTTTTCTGCTCCACTGGCTTAAAGAGTGATGTGGACAATCTGCCCCTGAAGATTTGGGGTGTTAGTGGTGAATGATGGAGATTAACAGAGTTTGGCTGATTAGCATTCCAGCTGAACTCTTCCAGAACGTCGAGCAGCGCTATTAGAAAGCACGTTATCGTGTACTGCGGTCAGTGGCAGAAAAGGCCAAGTTTCCACCCAGGGTAAGTGACTGGGACCCATTTAAAACCAGAATTAGGGAACTTCAAATTGGGTCAAGCCTAATATACCCCATCCAAGATATGGAGTTTCAGTGGGGGCACAATAAAGGAAAAGTGACTGCTTTGGTGCATCTGATGTTTGTGGATCAGAATTGAGATCGCATTGAGATCCTTCTGCTAGCTTCATGACCTCCCTTCTTACAGGGTTGAGTGCCACCTTTCTAATCCTTGACCTGCCCATCTCCTGCATGCTACTTAGCCTCTGCCCATGCTTGACCCCAAGTCTATCAGTACTGGGTGGTTATTAGCTGAGAATTAGGATTGGCACAGGGAAGGCTGGTGGAATAGCAGCGGGATGAGGGCTGCCTCTAAGACCAGGGTGCCGTCGGCTACTGTGGAAGGCATCAGAGTAACATGGCTAATGGAGGGTGCTGGCCTGCTCTGCTAGGCCCAGCCTATGCAGGTTCGGACTGTCTAAGCTTCCTCTCATATCATATTACTAGTACCCAGCTGGCTGTTTGCTTTACATATCATGTGTGACCCAACTTAAAAAGCAAGCCAATCCCTCTAGGCTCACAGATTCGATTGCCCACTCCTGTAAAACACGTCTGTTAGCTGTAATATCTGGAAGAATCAAATGATCTGGCTGAATAAGAGCTGACCACACCATTAAGGTGGATACCAGAATGAGCCCAGCATCGCCTGGCCTGCCTATATGCATAAGGAAGCCTTTACCGAGTAGTTCAGTCTCGGCTGTCTTTTTATTGTGTTTCTTGTTGGGGCCGCTGATGGCATCTCTGTGTCTGTGCAATTATGCTCTGCTATGCAGTCATGAATGACAGAAGCCTCATTGTTCTTATACTGTAATTAAACTAATAAATCCTGTTAAGCGAGTAACCCATGTTCTCTGTGCCGGATCTGTGAGCTTGACAGAAACGTGTATAATATGCAGAATGGCTGTGTAAAATGGATTGACCTGCGGTCACGTGCACGGGGCGAGAAGTAACTCGTGGCCCCCAGTGTGGAAATGTGGACTGTCACACGTAAAGTGCCTTGTGATTCATTTGGTTTCTCTGTGATTCTGTTTAGCCGCTTCGCTGATGGCTTTTATTCAAGGCAGCTAACTAAGCATTCAGTTTTCATTCGCTGCTGGCACCATGAATTTGGGGGAGGGGGGGGTTCATGTCAAGGCTGATGAGGAAGTGGGCAGCTTCTGGGGAGACAGGTTGGATAAACCTAGTAAAAGTGCCTGAGGTTCCACTGGAAGCCGTGAGCCAGTATGGGGTGTGCTGCCTGGGTCTGGCATCTTAAACACTGGTGCCCCTCCCAACACTCCCTCCCTTTCCCATTCTGCGCCCACCCCCCTCCAGATCTGACGTCTGTACTGTAGCTTCCTTGTTTACCTATCCACTTCTACTAGAGGGATGGTCTTGGACAGCAGCCATCGATGTGCTCGGACCAATAATGCAGAGGTTCTTTCGAGGTCGGGCGCCCAGTGAGAACGGTGTTGGTGGGGTGGTTACTCTGGAATTTGCCTCGAGGGGTCATTGTTTAGTGGCCAAGCGTTGATTTGCAAGAGAGTACATGTCATCTTTCTCGTTTATCTCGATACACCCACGTGCTTCGCACGCAAATGCAACAAAGATTGACGGGTTCCTCCGAGACTCCCGGCGGAACTGCAGTTAGGGCTTCTGCTGTTGCATAGATGCCAGGGATGGTCATGCAGACAGATGAGAGCTGGCATCACTCCTCGTTGAACAGTATGGATACCCACGGGCCATGATCACTGGATTTGGGCTGAGGGCTCTGTCTTCAGCTGACATATAAGCAATTAGTGATCACTTTTTCTGCCAGTTGATTTCCTTGGCAACCCCTCCCTCCAAAAGGGCCCCCGAAGGTAACATCTTAGCCACATATTGACATTCCATGCATCAATCCAACCACACATATCACCTCCATCTCCATTCGTTTACCTGCCTGCTGTTCTACAAAGGACAGGACCGCCCCCCTCCCACTCAGGGGCTGTCTCTCTACCTGTCCGACAGTATGGCAATACCAGGCTTTGTCGTACTTCCCCTTTTTCTGTGAAGTGGCCTGCGTGATTACGGAGCCTGGGTAACACACAGGGCCGAGCCTTCGTGCTTCTCCATTTACAACTGCCGTGGTCTATACCCGCAGTGGCTGTTTGTTTTCTCGCCTGTTTAAATGTTATTTGTCCGTTGGAGCCTTTGCGGTGACGAAGACGCTCCTCTTCACGCACAGTGTCCCCATGTGGGATGGGAGACGGTTCTGACTATGATAAATTGGGCCCTGGCATCTTTCCGGGCCTTTGCCAGTGCCGCCGAGAAGAACGTGGCACTTCTTCTATGCTAAAAGCACAGGATCCATTCCAGATGAATTACCCAGTCCGCCCCTCTCCCACACGCCACCCACGACTTTGTTCCTCTGCCGCGTGTAGCTAAGCAGTCAACTTTCCCGTCTGCCTGAGCGCGCACGCCAAACGTAAGCCGGGCCCGTTAGATAACGTGGTGGAATCATGCATTGATTAAAATGCGTGGCTGAGTGATATTTGGTAAACATGAGCACTTACGCCAATGAATCACCTCTTCCCCCAGTCCCCTAGTCACAGTGGCGGAGATAAAATGATGGACGGATTATGATGGCTAAGCACCACCGCCCTCAGTTTGGCGAAGAGAGCCGTGGATACGGCATGCTTCTCTCACAACCGCCCGCCAGTCTTTATGCGAGGCTGACTTATTATGTTAATCATTGCTGTAGGGGATGGGCTATGGAAAGAGCCAGTTACAAAAGACTGGCGTCTGGCCGCTCGTCGCACTGCTAGCATGTGACTGGGGGCAGAAGACCAAACCGATACACAGATGGCAACAGGAAACAGAGGAGGTGTTGGGGATGTGTGAAGTGGGGGATGCATGGAGTGAAGGAAACGCAGAATGAGTGATACTCAGAGCGACTAACCCCCACCCCCCCACCCCCGTCCAGGAAGTTTTCCACATCTTCTCATTCACACGTTTTATGACTTTCCCCCATTTGAGCCAGCCACATATCTTGTGGAGTCAGAGGAAGCTGAGACGGGCTCACATACTCCAGCCCAGTAGGGTGAAGACCTCCTGCTGTCCCCATGACAACCTCAGCAGAGCTCCACCACGGGAATGCCGAAGTCGGAGAGCCTTCTGCTCGGGCTTTTCACTGGGCTCCTGCCTTGAGAGCTCTTGTCTCGGTATTGGGAGACTCCAGGGCTCGCGCCCGGCTTATCTTCCGGAAGAAACGTAATTTCAGAGATAATTGTGCTCAGCTGAAGCATCATTGTTTACTGCTTTTGATCCTATTTTTATATGAAATTCAGCTCATTCTCCATGTAAAGGCTAAACAAAGACCAGTTTAGCTGTCACTGGTCTCTCTGAGGTCTGGAAAAAGCAGTAGACCCAGGCAGTGGTCCTCCTCTGCCCCTGGGTGTGATGGATCTGCCGATGGGTGGAGTATGGGGCTATAGGGGCTTCTTCAGGCTGTGAGTAAAGGGAGCTGGCATGTGAAGCTAAGTCTACAGTGTGTGCTGATTATTTAAAACTGGCATATAAATCAGCTGTGATTCGCCCTCTCTCACAACTCCCCATTTCTCTCTCTTTCTCTCTCTCTCCCTCTCTCTCCCCATTTCTCTCTCTCTCCATCTCTCTACTACTTCCCCACCTCTCTCCCCATTTATGTCTCTCCCTCCCTCTCCTTATTTCTCTTGCTCCCCCTCTCTCCCTCTCTCTTTCTCTCCCTCTTTCTGTACTCTCTTCCCCTCTCTTTTTCTCCCTCTCTCTCCCTGTCTCCCCTCTTTTCTCCCCCTGCCCTTTCCTGTGGCCCATCGTCATTTTTTTTTCCTCCAGAATACGTCTGCATCACTTTAAGGTTATGTCTCTGCTTGTGACACAGGTTCACCCGATTAAGTGCGAGATTCTATAGAGAATTATATCTGCAAGTGAAAATAACAATTTGTGTAATAATAATGGAGCGGGTTTACATGACACGAGTGGACTGTCGACATGGTGAGGTGGCTGCTTTAAAGAAACGTAGTGCCCCTTCCTCAGCTGTGTGAGGGTTGCTGGGTAATCGCTTCAGCAGAGGGACAGCATCACGCCGAGATCTGCACTGCTGGTGGTAGCTCTTTAATTACACTTGTGCTAAGACGACAGTGTGTCATAAGCCCGCCACCAGCCAGGGTGATTACTTCAGCATTTCCAGAGCGCACTAAAATGTTTACCTCTCTTGAGGAGCGGGCGAGAGAGAGGTGTATTCTCATACGGCCATGTGTGTTTCACTCGTCTGCGTATGCTTGCCACAGTGGCTCTGACCTTGTTACAGGATTCAGGTAACCCATGGCGCCGGCTTGGCCAATCTGATTAGAGAGCTCTGCACCTGTTGCAGGCATCACGGCATTAAGCAGAGAGCCGCAATTAGGGATAATTAATGTTTCGGTCTCGAGGGCCGCAGGAGAGAGAGTTCACCATTTAATCCCACCCAAACAGGAGCCTGTTGAGCGCCTGTAAAAATGGACAATAAAGAGAAGACGGACACTGTCAACTGAACAGGAAGCAGCAGAAATGTATGCTGGGAAAGAGAATTTATTCACTAATGTGTCTGATTAATCATCATTTGGCAAAGAGGGTTTATCTTGTGTTGTCGCAATCAGGATGTCTTTTTGAAAATTTGGTATCTATGCTAATCGTGTTTTTTTTTATTAATCAAAAACACCTACAGCACACATTTGTAAGAAGTCAATTATAATTTCTTATTGGTAACAGACAATAATTTAGAGTTTGTCTAGTTTTCATTGTTATTTTTTATGAAATATTGAAATAGGCTTTGATTTCACCTCAGGCACGAAAAGATTAGCATGCGTGTTACTTTCAAATGTGCCGAGTGATATAAAAAAAGTGTGAAAAACAAATATCTATCAGCTTTAGTCTGTAGGAGCTGTAGAGATTCTACCCGTATATTGCAGCACTTATTAAGTGTAGTGTGAGATTTTTGTGTGGGTGATTGTAAGCACGTAGGTAAACACCTCCCTGCCTATTCTTTCACTCAGACGCATGTCTGTCTGCACACAGGAGCAAGGTGGACCAGTAAAATGCTTGTGAAGAAAACCCAAAAAAACCTTTTGTTCCAATGTGACACTTTGTCTCTCAGAAAGCTTTATATCCACTGTCTTGTATAATCCTGTGTTTTTATGCTGTACCCTATGTGAGTTGTGTATTACTTTTATAGCAGATTGTGTGTGTGTCGTGTTTTGTCGTGATAAATAGTGAGAGGTCGGAAATCTGATTTTGTTAAGGCTTTGCTAAGTCTCTTCAAAAGGCACCGGAAGGAACCCACTTGAAACAGACGTACCAGCTTTCGCTCCACAAAGTCATGAACAGCAGTTACTGAGACTTTGTCAAGTTTTATTTTTGACTTTTTTTCACAGGATTTTCAGAGGCCCGCGCTAGAACTAGATTTTTCCGGTCTAGAAATCTTAAGCTCAGAGAACATAACGAGGCAACTGGGCGATGATGAAACCTTAACGTGGAGTGGTGAACAGCTGTGGCAGATGTGATGTCGTGGTGCTGTCACCCAGAGCAATTTTTAGCATTAAATCTGGACCTCGGACTGGAAGGCGCAGATTTCTACTGAGAGCAATTTGGCCCCGCAAGCGATCTGGTACCGCGGGTATGGGAAGAATCACACCACGGTGAACCAGCACCGGGAGTGATGTCAGAGAGTGTAATAGACATAATGAGTTCCATTACCAATGCTGGATGGAAAACAGAAAACAACACCACCCAAAACATTACGGCTTTCAGACAGGGCTGCATTTCTAGCTATATGGCTCTCTGGCGAGCTACTCTTTAGGGAGGCCCTTCTCCAGCAGGTAAACTTGCTGCCATGTTTGTTTTTAAGGTGCAATTTTGAACAAGGGTTGAGCTGGAAGGCAGTGGTAAGGTCAAGAAGTTGGCGGTAAACTCAACCGGGCTGTAACACTGAATGAGATACCTCTTCATATGGAAGAACAATTATCATAATACTTGTGTGCTGCCTGATACATTGTACAAGCTTGTTTACCACAGGGAAAAAACACGGTGATGAAGGCCTGTTGTAGTTATACCTCCAGGCCTCATGGGTCCACTGTTGTCCCCACAGAGGACCTGTTGCCGACTGGTTTCCCCAGCATTGACATGGGCCCCCAGCTGAAGGTTGTGGAGCGCACCCGCACTGCCACCATGCTCTGCGCCGCCAGCGGCAACCCTGACCCAGAGATCTCCTGGTTCAAGGACTTCCTGCCCGTCGATCCCAGCTCAAGTAATGGGCGAATAAAACAGCTGCGGTCAGGTAAGCCCGGCTTTCCAGCTAGTGCCACCCAGGCACACGTACGCGTGGAGGGCCGCCACGACGGTACTCTCCACCTCTAAATCATTGAGCAGGCTGGTGTTTCAGGAGTTATTTTCAGCCTCGTTTTGATCAAAAGGGGAAGAATGGTGAATCTATGGGTAAGTGCTAGAGTTCAACTAGGGTTCAAGCGGTCGGGCACTCGATAGCCCTGCCAAAGCACTTCCCAAAGCAAAGTCTAATTATAAACCTCTTTTGCGTCAACGGCCTCCAGCCAGCAGGGTACTGATTTGTATCCTGTGGGCTACAGGTCACCCCGGGGTGATAGCGAGGAACAGAACAAAATAAAGATGCAGAAAACCGATTATGAGCGTCCGACACGTCCGAGCTGCTGACGATGTGAAAAGAAGCATATTGAAGCAGCCGCTATCCGTCCGATCTGTGCCTTTGCCAGACAAAACAAAAGCAAGGAAGCCGGCAGAAAAAGATTTGACGTTGCCGTCATACTTTTTGGAAATCTGATGGTAACGCAGAGGAGATGGCGTAAACAAACGCACTTGGAATAAATAAAGAGTGAGAATTGAAAGCTTCTTGTTTTGAAAGCATCGAGAGTTCCTTTTAGCGGAAGGGGTAGAGTTCACGTGTTGAGCAGTCTGCCCGACGCCTTCATTTCTAGAGATCGCAGAGCTTTCATCTGGGGCCTGGCCGGCACCGGGATGTTACAATAACTGGGAACTGCTGTTGACGTCTTTATTGGAGCACAGCCTGCTTCCTCGGGGCCTCTGGGCTCGGGGAGACGTGAGAATTTCCACCTGTGCTAACGTCTGCGACTGGCATCGCAGTTCTGGTCTTGAGCCCCACACACCACCTCCACCCAATCCCCAACCCAGGCCAAAAAGCTTCAGCTGAAATGCCGTCTTCCCTCCCTCTCAAACTGCTTTCAGCCGACCCGTGGCCTGGTGTCCCATCTCTGGAACATGAGTGAATGACCCCAGCTAATCCTCACCATCCGCCTAGTCTCCACAACAGAACAGAGAACATAGGAGGGAGGCTGGAATGCAACACGTTCTGATGTCACAATAGGCCAGCGCGTGCTGAGTGGGTTACAGGATGGCAGCTTCTGTTTCAGAACCAACCTGTTTACACAGGTCCTCTTGCGTTGCAAAAATGCTAAAAACTAACAGCTTTTCTCTGTGGTTCCGATAACCCAGCCCTTTCAGCAGGTTCTGTGTGTGTCCAGACTGTCCCTGGGTCTACGTCTTCCTCACTGTGTTTGCTTTCTGTGTGTGTCACAGGATCTTGGTTCGGTTTTCCAGTCTGTGCAGCCGTCTTCTGTTTTGTCTCACTTCTCTTGAAGTGTCTCTTATTCTTTATCACCTCAATGACCATCCAGAATTCAGCTACTAATTTTAGCCACACAGCTAATATTTCACAGAAGGTCAAAGTCAAATAGTGTCCGTATCCAAAATATGTGGAGGCATTTGAATTTTCCCGTTAAGCTGGAATTTTCATTCAGGTTATTGGAATTTATTGCTTCTGTCTGTGCAGCTCCCTTTCCGGTATGTGATTGATTTTGACCTTCTGGCATTTAACCAGTAATCTAAATAAGATATTTTGTCCTCTTTTTTTTCTCTCCTTTATTTGAGTGTCCTGTCAAAATTCAAAAGTAAAAAAAAAAACATCCTGAAAGATGCTTGTTAATAAGTACTTAATGTTCTCTATTAAACCACACTGAAATGTGAAGACTCTCTTCTGAACTCAGTCATCACCTCCTAAGAACCGTAAAACTTGGCCCAGGGAAACCCACCAACACAATGGGAAAAGCCCACCGGATGTGATCATAATCTGATTCGTCCCCTAAAATCTATTGTTCTGTTTTTCCCCTTTTTTCTTATAATTTTCAGAAGCCTTTGGTAAGTGTCTCCAAAAGTATTCCAACCCTCATTTTCCTGATGCGGATAGCATTTTAACAGCTTTAAAATGCATGCTGGCCCCTCTCCCTTTATTTTTTCCCCTCTATTGCCCCCCCCCCCCTTTTTTTTTTTTTTGCATTTGTGCTCACATCCAAAGAAGACTTGTTCCATGTCACAAATCTACCTTTCCTTGTAATGGTCTGGGTGTGGAAGCGGTAGCTTGTAACACATCCACCCATCAGGTTCTGTTTTTTAGTCGTCCTGCTGTGGCGTGAGACACCGGCGCCCTCCTCTGCCTTTGCCCAGTCCCGTTTTTTCGACACTTCATGGTGGACCCCTTGACAGTTGAAGCTGGGAGACCTCCCTGACACAGCTGTGCCTCAACAAGGTCAGGCGCAGCCTCGCAGTGACGTAGGGAAATTTCAAAGTGACAGGCTTCACGTCCAAAAACAAGGAACCAGGCCTGCTCGAAGAGCACACTGTCAGAGGAGCCTGGGTTTTTCCTGAAAGTACCTCAGGGTCTCAGGAGGCCTGTGACTCAGCGAGAAGCCTCAGGCTGACAGACCCCCAGCTCAGCCCTGAAGCTACCCAGGCCCCCCAAGCTCAGCGTTATTTTAGTAAATACTTTGTCCTCCAAGTTCTGCCTCTATCCCTCACTTGCACACGCCAGTGAAAAGGAAATTTTAAAGATGTTTTGCCCTCGATCCTCAATTCCAAGTGTGAACCTTAAACCGCTGGGAAGTTTTTACTCAGTCTTTACGACACCTGTGCTGTTCCTTTTCTATCTTGTGTTCAAGTTTTTTCGATCCAATGAAGGCCTAAAAATATCTCACGTGTTAAAAGCCATCCATGGCGACACAGGCTTTGCAAAGGTGGTAACGGGGGTTGCTTTTCAATGGGAGCCCCGGAATGCATTGTGGGAGGGGGGGGTGGGTATTAGGTTAGTGTTGGGTTGTGCAGGACAGACCTCTCTTGGGTCCCCTGCTGGTAGAGGACAGCACTGCAAGCAGCGCAGTCAAAGCATCTCATTTCCACCAATGGAAATAAGGCTTGTTTTGGAAAACAGTCCTCTCCTGACATTTCAAGCTTGGCTGTCGATCCAGAGATTTTAATCTTTATTCCATTTTAGGGAACATGCAGTTCAAGAGCCAGGTCAGGTAAAATAAATACTTAAGAGTTTTGTCTCTTGGGTTGGGTGGGTGGAAGCGTTTGGATATTTTTTATTACACAATTCAAGAAGTTTTTGAATAAGCCTTCCGATTCCCCTTGACTGAGGTGGCAGCCTCCGGTAGATTTTCGGCAAGAGCTTCCCGTTATTGCAATAGACTCGTGGAGTGGACTCTGGTCAGCGTGTGCCCCTTCCCCAGACGGTCTCCATGGCTCAGGAAGGAAATAGCAGAGGAAATAAAGGCATGAAATACAGAGCCAGGCAGAACACCCGGGTTCCTGTGAAGATTCCAATGCAGGGTTTACACGCCCCTTGTTTCCTTGTTCGATATATTTATTTTTTTGTACGTCTCCGGCAGGAGGGACACGCGGTGAGGTCATGTGTTGATTGATGGGTTCTCTGCTGAGGCGTGGAGGGTTGGCAGAAGCTAAGGAGGAGACTGGGTCCAGCCATTTATTCCCAGTCCGCACAGCCTGTCACCGCACTAAACATTAAACGACAGGACTTCTTTATACCTTCCAGGTGTGCATGAACACCGTGGAGGAGTGTCAGCTGGGAGTGTTTTATAGCCTCTATGAGCCGCTCGGATGTGCCTAGCAGGGAGGGGTTCCCAGCGCCAGCCAGTTGCAGATCAGGGTTTGCTCCACCGCCAGCCTGGATGGAGTTTGACATTTGCATGCCCTTCCTGTGCCCTTGGGGAGTGCAGGAGATTAGCCGAGTCTCACAATGCGTTCATGAATCCTTAATGCCGAAAGTGCATTTGGCCAGAAGAGTGCTCTCCAGACATCACACACGCACACACACACACGGCAGATTTTAACCATTATGGTTCTACTGGAAGAACCAGCAATGGACAACAGACCGGTGAGAGGGGGAGAGCAGAATAGGACTTTTGGTGGGGCGTCTTGTTTTTCCACTGTTGTGAGCAGAGCCTTCAAACACTGTGGCCACAGAAATGTCAACGGTGCACATTTTAATAATGGCACTCAACATCCATGCTCTGACTCCTTTGGTGAGTCATCGCCTGTCACCTGACTGGGCAGAGGACAAAAGGGCCTACAACCCCAAAAAGAAAAAGTTGGGATGGTATGGAAAATGGAAATTAAAAACAAAACAAAACAATGCAGTGATTCTTAAATTTACTTTCTTTTATTTCATAGTAGACAGTCTGAACCCAAGATATTTCATATTTTGTCTGGTCAACTTCATTTCATTTGTTAATATACATCCATTCCTGTATTTCAGGCCTGCAGCACCTTCCAAGAAAAGTTGGGACAGGGGCAATTTAGAGCTAGTAATGAGGTAAAAAAAAAAGTAAGTGACGTGATTTCCAACAGGTGATGTCAACAGGTGATTGTAATCATGAATTGGTACAAAAGCATCCACGAAAGGCTGAGTCTTTGAGGAGCAAAGATGGGTAGAGGATCTTCAGCTTGGTAACAAATGTGTGAGAAAATTATTGAAATGTTTAAAAACAATGTTCCTCAAAGAAAGATTAGAAGGGATTTGCACATTTCTCCCTCTACAGTGCATAATATCATTAAATGATTCAAGGACTCTGGAGAAATTTCAGTGTGTAAAGGGCAAGGACACAAACCTAAGCTGAACACCCGTGATCTCCGATCCCTCAGATGGCACCGCATCAAGAACCATCATTCATCAATAGCTGATATAACTACATGGGCAAGGGATTACTTTGGCAAACCTTTGTCAAGCAGTACAATTTGGATTTACGTACTTACTTACTTAAAACTTTACTGTGCAAAAAAGAAACCTAATGTTAACCATGTCCAGAAGCGGCGTTGACTCCTCTGGGCTCGGAGGCATCTGGGATGGACCATCACACAATGGAAACGTGTATTGTGGTCAGATGAATCAGTATTCCAGATCTTTTTTTCGAAGAAATGGATGCTGTGTGCTCCACACCAAAGATGAATTGGACCATCCAGACTGTTATCAGCAACAAGTCCAAAAGCCAGGGTCTGTCATGGTATGGGGTTGTGTCAGTGCCCTTG